>CM076849.1:74879620-75381417 GCA_039519185.1 Astragalus membranaceus
CGCCCAACTCCTAAACTCACTCGTCGTCGCAAACCGTCGCAAGTCCGTCGCAAATTAGCGACGGATAGCCCTCCATGGTAAACATCGGTAGCAATATAGCCTTATTCTTGTAGTGGTGGAGGTGGGTCAGAAAGTGCACCAGGGTTCCTTTTTAACATCGAAACTCGAAAGGGGTCTTGTCACATACATTTTTTTGTCTCAAAACTCCCTCACTTCTTGTGGGTGTGTTTGGGTTATATTATTATATATATAAGAGATCGTGAAAAACATAATATTGACCGTCCAACAGTTGGAGATTATGTTTCTTTTTTTTTTAAGCAACCAGGCAGCCAGCCCGAATTTATTAATAAAATAAAGAGAAGACATAAAGAGCATAAGGGGGGACTAGACCAAAATCCTTGGTAACGATGACAATAATAGAAAGCCCAACAAAGGCCCCTAAAATAAACAACCAAAGAGCTCTAATAAAAGAAAATCTAAGGCGACGAAGTGGCAAGCCATTCATAGTGGCTAGCAAATCCTAGACTATTCCTAATCTATTCTTAATCACTTACAATGAACAAGGAAGGCGACCCGAAAAAGTAAGCAGGGCAACACCTGAAGCCCCCACAACCTCCACCCACCGCCTATTGAGCACACTCCAAACCACCACAGCCAGAACCACCTCACTATCCTCACATTAAGCACACTCTCAAAGATCGAGGTTAGAGGTGGAGGCCAGGAGACGATTGGGACGGGGTCAGAGGCTGAAGGCAAAGGGAGGAGCCCGACGAAGAGAACTGCTAACTGTAATCTAAGAACCCAAACTCCGAAGCAGGGCAACACCTGAAAGCCCCCACACAACCACCACCCACCGCCAATTGAGCGCCACACCACAACACCTAGCCTCACCTCACTATCCTCACATTAATCACACTCATATCTGATCGAGGTTAGAGGTGGAGGCCGGGCGAGAGACGGGGTTCAGGAGCTGAAGGCAGAGGGGAGGAGCCCGTCAGAGAGACCTGCAAACTGCAATCTGGTGCCCAACAATGGCATTGCGACAACAGCCACCAAAACAAATCTGATAAACACACAGAGAGAACCCACCAAAACAGCACCCACCGAATCAGCACACCCCCTGTCTTCCTGCGACGAACCACCAGCCACCACCGCGAAGCCATGTCACCGGCCAACACCGCGACACAACCGAGCTTGACCGAGGTCGTCGATCACCAGCCACCACTGCGGCGTTGCGCCACCGGCCAACACCGTGACACAAACAAGCAAGACGCAAATTAGCGATATTCAGCGGATGTCGACGATGAAAGACGAAGAAGCGGCATCGAGGGAGGATGTTGCCGTGATTGCGGATCCAAGAGCGATCTACCAGCCACCATCGCGATCAGCTCAGACCCCTTCCCGTTCAAACCAACAAACCATCGTGAAACAGAAGCCCACCATGGACCTCCTAAAGCGCGCAGATCCACCAAAAAGGGAGATCCAAACCAGCAGCGCCGCGGGGCAGGGACCGTGAACAGTTCAGAGGATAGAACAAGATCACGATGCTGAGCAAGCGGACAGCAGAGATCCAGAACCATCGAACCTTCGCAGACCAGAGAACAACAATCGCGGGGAAGATCCAGAAACCGAACTGCGAGCTTCACTCCTCTTGGATCAGAGAAACCTACGCAGACCAGAGAACAACCGCAGGAAAGATCCAGAAACCTAACCAGATCGTGGACTCCAACGATCAACCCAGATTGCGAGCTTCACTCCTCTCGGATCAGAGAACAACAATCGCAAGTATCCAAACCAGCAGACGGGCGGCGCCGCGGAATCACCAGCGAAATCGATCTACAGAGCAAGGCGGACTGAGTGGAAGGGGGAGAAGCCTAAGGAAGGGAGACCCCCCCTCGCGGCGACCTAAAAATCAATAATTTTCCACCGCAGCACGCCTCAAGAATGGAGATTATGTTTCTTCTATCCATTTAATGTCAAACAATATAATAGTATAGTATCGGTGGGAACGACTTTTATTGGATTGCTTGTCATTTTCCAAACAAATACAAAACGCGTTTGACAATAGGCATGGCAATATAACCCGAACCCGCGGGCAGCGGGTATCCACCCGACCCCACCCCGAGTTTGACGGGGAAAACCCGCTTTGACCGGGGACGGGTTTGGGTTCGGGGATGTCGATACCCACCCCGTTCCCGCCCCGAACCCGCTCAACAAAACATAAACTAATTATTTTATTGGCTAAATTGCTGTTTTGGCCCTTTATCTTTGAGGTTGTGGTCACTTTGGCCATTTATCTTTTTTTTTTATCATTTTAGACCCTCATGTTTTTTTTGTGTCATTTTGGCCCCTGTCGTTATCATTTTAGTCCCTTATGTTTTTAATTGATTTCATTTTAGTCCCTTATGTTTTTAATTGATTTCAGTTTGGGCCCTTATGTTTTTAATTGATTTCATTTTCGTCCTTAAAGGTTTGCTACAAAAAACATAACGGCAGGAGCCAAAATGACACACAAAAAAAACATGAGGGTCTAAAATGAGAAAAAAAAAGATAAAGGGCCAAAGTGACCACAACCCCAAAGATAAAGGGCCAAAACAGCAATTTAGCCTATTTTATTTTATTCCATGCATATTTACTCATTCATTTTGTTTCATAAATTTTGTTTATTTTTAATTTTGATCTATTTCCTATAGAAAAATCTATTTTAATACTTTTAACTTTATTTTATCATTATATAATTATTATTATTTTATTTTATTAATTATTATAAATATATTTTTTGTATTTTTCCTATAAATTTGTGGCGGAAACGGGTACCCGTGGGGAGCCCGTCCCCGTTTGGGACGGGGTTGGGGGATGCAAAACCCAACCCCGATAGAGATAGGGATGGGGAATGCCAAACCCGCCACCGCCCCGCCCCGTTGCCATGCCTATTTGACAATAACAATGGCCTATCGTTTGACAATAACAAACGCGTTTGCTTGTCGGTAGGTTAGAGATGAGAATAGTATTCGGCTTGGATGAATGTTGGGCCTGATTTCTATTATTTTGTGATTTATTTGACAAAATATATTGGGGATTTTTTTTTACCCACGTCATATCACCATATACCCCCATCATAATTGATAAACCGAAAATACTCCTGCCAAACTAAAACTCGCACGGATTTACCCCCACATTAGGTAAATCCGCTTTTGTTAATTTTAAAAGCGGATGTACCCCCACATAAGGTAAACCCGCTTTGTTATTTAAAAGTCGGATTTACCTATTGGGTAGATAAATCCGCTTTGGAAAATAACAAAGCTGATTTACTTTGAGTGGGGGTAAATCTGATTTTTTTTAGGGAAATCGGATTTATCTTTTTTAGGTAAATCCGCTTTGTTATTTTCTAAAGCGGATTTATCTACCCAATAGGTAAATCCGACTTTTAAATAACAAAGCGGATTTACCTTATGTGGGGGTACATCCGCTTTTAAAATTAACAAAAACGATTTACCTAATGTAGGGGTAAATCCGATTTTGAAATTAAAATTAAAATTAACTTTTTTTAGAAATATAAAATAGATATGAATATCGGTCGTCTTTTAGTTCTGTTTAGTGTATTGTTCGTTAACATGTGACGATGTTGTACGTCGGGTGAATAATTTAGGCTAAAAAATCAGTTTTCGAGTAACCTACTCAGATTGTAATGAAATCACAGCCATTATCCAAAAAAAAAACCAGGGATCAAGACACCTTAAGAAAAAACTTCTTTTAGGATCAGAGAGCTCAAAATCCCAAATTCCATCGCTTACTATTTTTTATTAATTTTTTTAATTTTTCATAATCTCCAAAAATTCTGAAAAAATTTGCATAACCTTATTTTGGTTTTATTAGATTTATAGTGGTAATTTTATAATTTTTAGATTAGTTTTGACTCTTTAACGGATTTTTAGTAGTATTTTTATAACATTTTTTAAAAAAATTAAATGAAAAATAGGTATTTTTAATACAGAAAGCGGATTTAACCCCACCTAAGGTAAATCCACTTTTAAAATTAACAAAAGCGGATTTACCTTAAGTGGGGGTAAATTCGGTTTTCTTTTTTTAAGGGAAATCGGATTTACCTACTAAAAGATAAATCTGATTTTGGGAAAAAACCAAAATCGGATTTATCTTTTAGTAGGCAAATTCGAGCAAATTTTTTAAGTGAGGGGTATTTTCGGGTTTCACTTTTATGTGGGGGTATATGGTGATATGATGGGGGTATAAAAAAAAAGACACAATATATTACTGTTTGAACTTTGAATAACTCTTTTTTTTGTTTTATATTTTTTGTTCTTTGATTGTTTTTTTGGTTTCCTAATGTATCCTCCCCGTTGACTGGGGAGACTAATCCTTCGAGGTAATAGACATCTATTTAAGGGGCTGACGTCTCCCAAGCGATGTCTCTCCATACGCACCAACTAGGGATCGAACCCCTGACTAAATGTTTAAGGGGCCCAAACATCTTACCACTTGTGCCACACTCACTTGGTTGTTCTTTGATTGTTTTGTGCTTGACCGTGAATAAACCGTATCTAAAGCTCTCTTTTTGTTTTAAATTTTAATAATATAAATAATAATGAATTAATAATTATAATTATTAGATATTGTATTTTTATAAATTATAATATTCAAAATAATTAACATTATTTAGATATTGTACTAGCTAGCTTTTTAGTTATATTTTTTATTTATAATTTTAATTTAGATACCACTACTGTTTTTATGCGACCTTCCCTCTCTCAATCTCTCACGCACTGACACGGGTAATCCTTCTTCCCCCTCTCAGCCTCTCTAAGCTCCTCGTTCCTCATCGTTGTGGGTCTCTACCTCGTCGTTCCTCCATGTCTCTTTCATTGGCGGGCCTCCCGAGCTTTTTAGTCAAGATCCGCCACTATATATACTCTCATATATACCATTTTTGCTTTTAAAAAAAGATAAAATTTGTTGACTTAATTGAAACACGAAGGATTAAAATCGATTTGTAAGACAAATTGTAACACCCCGGTAGTTTTATCGAATAAAAATACCCAAGTTCACCATCCCTAAAACATCAGAGATATAAAATTCCTGCATAGATATTGAACACTGTAATATAGTTCTCGCTGAATAACAACAAAACAGTCTTAAATACAAATAAGACCAAAAAGGTTCCCTCACCATAACCTTCAGCAAACTATAGTTCTCAATATCATACAAGAAAGCGGAATAAAGTCATAACACTAACACATAGAGTTGTAGTACATAGACAACAAAAGAAAATATAAACTTAAGCATAAAAGCTAAGTCATCAGCAGTCGCCCGAGCTCAACCTACTCGTGCCTCGTGGATTTCTGTTGTCCCAGTTTCTCTGTAAAACAACAACATATAAACAATGAGATACAATCTCAGTGAGTCCTACCGAGACCCCTACTAACACTCTCGGTCCAATTATGAATCTTGTTTAACTTAACACAGCACCGACTGCAACTCTGCTATATTCCCGGTGAGCCGTATTATTTAACTTTTAATAGATCACCGACTGCAACTCTGCTATAATCCCGGTGAACCTATTATTTAACTTCTAACAGATCACCGACTTCAACTCTGCTATAATCCCGGTGAACCTGTTATGACTCAGTACGGCACCGACTGCAACTCTGCTATAATCCCGGTGAACCGCACTACAAACTTTTAACACAACACTGACTAGGGTAAGGGATCATGATTTCCCCGCCTAGTATGTTAACCTCGTGGGTCGTCACCCACACTCGATATAATTTATATATCTTAACCCATCGCTTGAACATTTAGTTCATTGACATTAAACCGTTACTGAACATTTAATGGTACACAACATGCATATATGTACTCGCTCCCGTACACTATTTTACGGTTTTTCGTAAAAATATAATTGTGCAACCCGTTATAAAAACCATTGAAAACATGTTCAAAATCATGGCATTATAAGCCTAATATCATTGGAAAAGGGTTAGGAAATGATTACAAGAGGATTGGAATCGATCGGAATCGTTTTGGGCAAGTTTGGAAAATTTGGACAGAACACTGCGCACGGTCCGTGCTCCCATACGCACGAATCGTGTGCCCTGTAAGTCCTCTTTGAAAAATACAAACCGAAAGGGGCGCACAGATCGTGCCCCTGGGACACACGGATCGTGCTTTTTGATAGCACTGAATTTTCCTTCCGTTTTCGCAAATTTCGTCGTTCCGATCGAATTCGATACCTGTTCCAGTCCAGCCCCAACACAAAAACAGTCCAAAAACATATACAAACAACAATAATCATCATCATATCATCATTTGACAATCACAAACACAAACATAAACAATTTATCGTTTATGTCAAAATACGTAAATTTTCAAATAACGGTTTTCTAAACTCAATGTTGACAATTCAAAATCCTCAATCAAAACCTAAACGTGAGTAAAACTCACCCTTGACGCGAGAGCGACGGTTGAACCAAAATCACCGATATCTCAAAAATCCCCAAACGAAACCCTAAAATCACCAATCCGCTCCCAACTTCGAATCGAGCTTCAATCCGCTTTCAATCTTCTTTGGGTCCGCTTATAATCATGAATAACCGATCAAAATCATCATCAATCCCCCAAACCATCTCAAATTCGAAAATCAAATAGAAGGGAAAAGAGGAAAATAAGCTCACCAAAACTATGAGGGAAAGAAGCTAATAGGAAGATGATGATGATGGTGAAAAACTTGGAGTTTGGGTGGTGATGAAAACCCTTCTTCTCCTCTTTCTCTTCTTTCTTCCTTCTTCTTTCTTTTCCTTCTTTTCTTCCTTTCTCCTCTCTGTCTCGCGTTTCCTTTCTTTCTCAATTCTCTTTCTTTTCTTTCTTTCATATATATATATATATATATATATATATATATATATATATATATATATATATATATATATATATATATATATATATATGCTTAAGTGGTAATATGGTCAAAGACCATATTGCCCTTAATCCCTTATATCCGGTTAACGATCCTACGACAACCGAAAATACATTTTAGCACTCAATAGATTTACCAATCAAGTATTAAATTAATTCAATTGGGTTAACATCCAATAATTTGATTAATTATTTTGAGTATGTTACAGTCTCCCCAACTTGAAAGAATTTTGTCCTCAAAATTGAACAAAATATACCTCAAGAGAATAGATACGGATATCAAGTCCGCATATCGTCCTCCAATTCCCAAGTAGCTTCCTCGGTGGAGAAACCATCCCAAACCACTTTGACAATTGGAATTGTCTTCGTCCGAAGCGTTTTCTCGCATGCTCCATTATGTAACTAGGATGAGGTTGGAAAGACAGGTCCGGTCTAAGGTCAATCGTCACAAAATCCAACGGCTGACTCGGATCGGGAATGTACTTTCGCAATTGAGATACATGGAATACATCATGGAGATTGGACCATGGTGGAGGTAAAACAATACGGTATGCTAGTGGCCCAACTCGCTCGATAATTTGGAAAGGTCCAATATATCGAGGACTGAGTTTCTTCGCCCGCAATGCCCTACCTGTACCAATCGTTGGTGATAATCTTAAAAATACATGATCACCAGGCTCAAACTCTAACGACCTTCTTCTTTTATCAGCATAGCTCTTTTGCCTACTCTGGGAAACTTTCATTCTTTCTCTGATTTGCCGAATTTGTTCAGTAGTTTCATGGACCATATCGGGTCCCAACAATCGGTTCTCACCGACGTCCCACCAACATAATGGAGTTCTACATTTTCTTCCATACAAAGCTTCAAATGGTGCCATTCCGATACTGGAATGATAACTGTTGTTGTAGGCAAATTCCACTAATGGAAGATGATCTTCCCATTTCTTTCCGTTATCGAGCACAGAAGCCCGAAGCATATCTTCTAAAATTTGGATAGTCCTCTCTGTCTGACCATCTGTCTGCTGGTGATAAGCGGTACTAACAAATACCTTTGTTCCCAATGCTTCATTCAAAGCTTTCCAAAATCGAGAAGTGAATTTTCGATCTCGATCCGACACAATACTGGTAGGAACCCCATGCAACCTCACTATGCTCCTCATATATTCCTCAGCCAACTTAGACACTTTACTGGTCGAACGAACAGGAATAAAATGAGCTGATTTAGTTAACCGATCCACAACTACCCACATGGAGTCGTTACCGGCTTGATCCCTTATATCCGGTTAACGATCCTACGACAACCGAAAATTCATTTTAGCACTCAATAGATTAACCAATCAAGTATTAAATTAATTTAATTGGGTTAACATCCAATAATTTGATTAATTATTTTGAGGATAGGTGATGTCAGTTATAGCAAATTATTTTCCAAATAATTTTATAAAACTACATGGATAGGTGATGTCATTTTTGTATCCCTCCTTTAGAATATAAATTTAGACGATTATATCATATGTCTTCAAATTATATTATCTCATGGAGCGATTGATTCAATTTTTAAGTGAGAACTAGAAAAGTGTGTATTGGAATATTAATCCTTCAGAGATCTTCAAATAATTAGGACTATCAAATGAGTCATACAAATAAGTTCTAGCAACATTCAATTGAGCTCTTCATGTGCTACAAGGCTAATTAAGTACTAAGTACTGAAAAGTACTTGCATCCACCCTTGAGCAACATGTCGAGCTTTGAATCTCACAATTTCACCATCCTCATTCAACATCTGGTTACACACCTTCAGGTGTTTGGACTACAGGTCCAAAAACTTTTGTAAAATGAGCTTAATTCTGCTTCGATTTCATCTTTCAATTTTAGCCAATTCTCACTTTGCCTACAATCTTTAGTAGACTTTGGTTCATGATCATTGCTATCATTTATCACATTTAGCACTATATTATATGTGAAAATATCGTCAACGTTGACTTCATTTCGGTTCCATTGTATTTCATTATTGACATAATTCATTGAGATCTCTTTAATTTCAGAATTTTTCAGGTACCTGATTAGTTCTTCTAGAACTGAAATGTTAATTATGTCTGAAGACTCTTTTAGAGTTTCTATATCCTCGCTTGGACCATTTTGGTTTTAGGTCCTTTTCTTGTTCGAAGATTTTTATCTTTGGAACCAATTGGTCTACCACACTTCAGGCGCGATTGAGACTCATTTGAAATATCCGATTGTCCAACAGGGGAATCCATTTTATTGGAGCATTAGCAGCTAATATGTATGATTTGGTCACACCTTTGGATCGGTGAATGCATTTGGTAGATGATTTTCTAAGCTTTGCAAATGAATTATCTGTTGAACTTCTAGTTCACATTATTTAGTTTGAGGATCAAGATGAGACAATGATAATTCTTTCCTATTGATCTCTTTTTTCAACTGTTTGTTCTCTCCCCCTAATGTTGAGAAATTTAATTCATATCAAATAATAATCATCAAACTGAACTATAAACAAATCTCCAATTGTTGGCTCAAATTACTTTATTATACATGGAGATTTATATTCAATATATATTCCCAAAATTCTTTGAGGATCTATCATAGTGCTTTGTGAACAGAGAATTTGGATCAGACACTGCACATCCAAAACAAAATTTAAGATGGGAAATATTAGGTTCGTGACCAAAAACCAAATGTAAAGGGGAAGAGTTGTGATAACTTGTTGGCTTGATGCGAATCAATGTTATAGCATGCAAAATTGCATGTTCCCAAGTAGAAATTGGAAGTTCTTATCTCAGGAGTATCAGTCATATAATTAACTTTAAACGTTTAAATAATGGTTCTTCAAGACCATTTTATGAATGATATGTTACGTGAATATCAATTCTAATAGACATATCATACTCGTCAGATGTTTTCTAGACAATTTAGAAAAATGAGCTCTTAGTGACGTTTGAGTAGCAAACAAACTTCTAGTTGTGAGTTGACGATAAATACAAAAACTTCTAGTTGTGAGTTGACGACAAATACATGTGCCCATTTAGTTAATGCATCAACTAAAATCATAAAGTATCTAAATGGTCCACATGGTGGGTGTATTGACCAACAAATATCACCATGTATACGTTCCAAAAAAAATGAGAGATTCACTTCTATTTTTTGTTTGCGATGATCTAATAATCAACTTCCCTTGTGAACAAGAGGTACATGGGAACTTATTGGATTGAAGAATCTCCTGGTTCTTCAATTGATGACCACATGAGTTTTTAATTATTTTTCGCATCATTATGAATCCGGGATGGCCCAACCGGTCATACCAAACAACAAATTTTTTTAGTGATTTGTAAACTTCTAGTTTACAACAACACGTGCTTCAATCACACTGATATAAGTGCAGTACAAACCAGAGGCAAATGCATGCAACTTTTCCACTACACTTATTTTTTCAAAGGTATGTCTCGTTATTTAAAGATATTCAATATCTCCTTCATCTCTTGTTTACATATGATATCCATTTAGACAGATATTATTAGAAACTTAATAAATTTTGACGTGACTTAGGGGAATAAAATGCATTCTCAATGTGTAAATTTGTTCCCCCGGATAACAGAATATTAGCTCTTTCGGAGCCTTCAATTATCTGTGAAGAGCCATATATAGTACTAACATTCGTTTCTCGCTTTACTAATTAAGAGAAATATTTTGCATCCTTTAAAAATCTATGGGTAGTTCCGCTATTAACGAGACACATATCTTCATTATTGATGCTAGTGTCAATACTCATTCTATCCAAAAATAATAATTAAATAAAAATGATAAGAGAAAAGCACGAGAAAGAATAAAAACTTTATAATTGAATTATCTGAACATAATCTACGGAAGTTGAACTCAGCGTGGGGTTCAGCGGTTGGGGCTGGCTGATCCTCCCTTAACCAAGGGTCGGGGGTTCGATCCCCGCCTTGGGTACGAAGCAGCGTTAAAACTCTAGGCCAGCTCTCCTTCCCCTCGAGGCACCTCCAATGAGCGAGGGATTAGTCATTGTTGTCCGTGCGGTGGATACCCGGGTTTACCCAAAAAATCTACGGAAGTTGAAAACACACTTAAATATACAGCTTTATTAATATTAGCATAGGAAATTCAAAACATAAAAAATTTATTTTATCACATCCATCTACAATAAGGTGATCAATATTTCCATCAAGATCAGTGAAGAAATCAGCAACATCCAAGTGAGTAACATCCGTATTACCATCATCTTCATAAGCAAAATTTGTCTCAATCCTTTTATCTTTATTTTTAAGTGATTGTTGATAGAGATCAACAAGATGCTTTTGTGTACGACATGTACGACCCCAATCACTTTTGCCTCCATAACAGTAACAAATATTTTCATTATTTTTTCTACTCTGCCCACCTTTTTCATTCTTTCCAACATTTTTCCACTCATGGTGAAAATATGTATTCTTGTAATTTTCAATGTGATAATGAACAAGACCATGACCACAAGTTTTCCCATATGTGTTCGTGTGTCGCTACACTCACTTCTGGGAATGACACAGTACTAGTGGGACGAGTACTAGTGGTGAAAAAATCTACACTCATTCCCAGAAGTGAGTGTAGCAGTACTAGTGGACGAGTCTCATGATTTTTCATCAAAAATTTATTATTTTGTTATCATGTGTTGCTACATTCTTATGGGTATGAAACAGTACCAATGGAATGAGCCTCATGATATTCCAATGACTTTTAGTGGAAGTTGCAACAACACCATAGTCAAATAATAATATTCGGGCATAGTGTACTCGAGAGCGTAATAATATCTCTGTTATAAGATCATGTTGCATTTTTCCATGAATTTGTAAGACGATAGATTATGGTAATGATCAAGAATTTTTTTTTATGAAAAATTATGCAAATTAGATAAATATAAGATGTGAAGAAAATTTGGTTAATTGTGCACATAGAATATAGATAGACAATATATAAATTATTAAATAAAACAAACATAAAACTTGATTAAAAATGACACATAGAAGCACATATAGAGCTTTATTATTGATCTATTTAATCAATATATCAAGGGTTAAATATGTTTTTAGTCCCTACAAAATCGGCTCCTTCTAAGTTTAGTCCCTACATTAACGAAATAGGCGTTTTGGTCCCTACATTTTTTTTTTCCGTTTTCATTAATAGTCCCCGTCGTTAAATCCATCTGATCAGTCAACAAAAATGTGACGTGGCTGTTAAAAAGATAGGGACTAAAACACCTATTACGTTAATGTAGGGACTAAACTTAGAATGACCCAATTTTGTAGGGACCAAAAACATATTTTACACTAAATAAAAAAAGCCTAATCAGATGGATTTAACGACAGGGACTATTAATGAAAACGGAAAAAAAAATGTAGGGACCAAAACGCCTATTTCGTTAATGTAGGGACTAAACTTAGAAGGAGCCGATTTTGTAGGGACTAAAAACATATTTAACCCATATATCAATTACAGAATTTTAATGCAAACTTAACTTAGCAAATCAAACAATTGCCGCCGAATTTGGAGAAGTGGAGTTATGACATCAATAACAACTTGCTCCTATTTTAAGCAAAAATGACTCACGAACATGTATATATATTTTGATGGTATTGGTAGTATATATAAATAAATAATATTTTGTTGTACTAAAATTATAGTGTGAATCATTCACTTCTTGGAATGAACTTCAATTCACTCAGTGGTTTGTGAGTATTCTTTTCAATCACCATATCACATAATCTTCATTCATAATATGTTTGGAAATATTTTCTCATTTTGCTAATTTATGGGAATATTTGAGACATAAATTATATGTCATTTCTCTTGATTTCTAGGAATTGTATCACAAGCAGTGATAAAAAAAATAATTCTTTGTGCAATCTTAGTTCTTCAGGAACTATACGACAATACTTCTCCAATGATGATTAAGAAAAACCATATTATTGTTAAATAAGTAAGCTAGTTCGACTAGCTGTTTCGACTCAGCTAGTTCGACCACTCTCAACTTGTCTGTCGAAGTAGAGGGTGTCGAAGCTTCCCTTTAGATTTGATTTTTTATGCTTTCATTAATTGCTGACTCAACATACGTAATGTACTATATAAACAATCTCAGTGATGCAATGTGCAGAGCACACGTTTTCAGTTTCACTCTAACTGAACTCTCTTATTCTCTCTCTTCCTCTCTCTCTCTCTCCCTCTCTCTCTCTCTCTCTCTCTCTCTCTCTCTCTCTCTCTCTCAAGTGTGTGCGTGTGTGAGTGAACACAGTGAATCAGAAACTTCCAACAAATGGTATCAAGAGCATAATTTTTGAAGTTTCAGAGTGTGAATCCAGAGTGAAGAAGATGAGTGAAGTCTCAACAATGAGAGTGAATCACGATGACGACGAACGGCCATTTTCAGGTGAACTTTCCAATCATCGATGGAAGAAATTACGATCAGTGGAGTATGAAGATGAAGGCGATCCTTGGATCTTAGGATGTGTGGGATCTAGTGCAGAACGGAGTAACTCCGTTACCGGTGAATGCGACTGCTGCGCAATAAGCAATTTACAGAGAAACGAAGAAGAAGGACTGGAAAGGATTGTGCATCCTCCGTCAGTGTGTGAATCCTACAATTTTTGAGAAAATTGCTAGATCGGAGACAAGCAAAGCAGCGTGGGACATTCTTGCGAGTTCCTACGCTGGAGATCAGAAATTGAAGAAGGTGCGACTTCATGAGAGTGTAAACGATGACGAATCAGATGACGTATTGTTGTGAAACGATGTCTGATGAAACAGTGGTGGAGAAGATTTTGCAATCTGTGTCTTCACGTTTTGATCACATCACGGTGGCGATCGAACAGGCGAAGGATCTATCAACGATAACAATAGAAGAACTTCAAGGCTCACTTGAAGCGCATGAGCAGAGGATGAATGAGAAGAAAGTGGTGAAGTCTGGCACTGAGCAAGCTCTAGCAGTGCAAACAGGCAACAAATCAGGTGGAAATCTAAGAGGACGTGGTAGAGGCAGAAACCGTTACAGAGGAGGAAGAGGAAGAGGTAATTTCTATAACTCAAACTCTTCCAAATCGAACACTAGTGATAATAGTAACAGTGATGAGCAAGGAAGTGGTAGTGGTGATAGCTATAGAGGAAGAGGGAGCAGAGGTGGCAGAGGATATAGAGGAAGAGGGAGAAGATTTGGCAAGAGCCATATACAGTGTTATAACTGTGAGAAATATGGACATTTTGCTGATGAGTGCTACAGCAATGCTAATGGCAATTGCAGCGACTGAAAAATCCGAAGGAGGGGATTCTTCATCATTTTTGCAATGAAGCCGCCATCAGTATTTATTAAATAGGAAAACATTGAAAAAACCTTTATTTTTGGGTTCGGGGGTCGATTATGCGTGGGGAATGTATTAGCACCCCACAGCATCCTTTCAAAAGAAAGGTTACCATTTAATTTAATGTGTAGAAAGAAAGTTAATTTAAAGAAAATACTCTAATTTACCCTTTTTATTATTTGTAAAATTGAAGAGGAAGACTAAAATTTTTTTAGTTTTTTGTGCTTGACAGGAGTGGGCCCCCGCTCCTACGTATCTCCAGGTGCGATGGAGAAATCAAAGCTACGTAGTTCTTTGGTAGAAAAAGTTTGTGTGTTTGGTCTTTTTTTTTTAATTATTTATTTTTTGAAATTGAGAGAGGTATTCGTGATGACCAAACAAGTAAAACTCAGAGTGGTCATTACTCACAGCTCGTTTGAAAACTAAAGTTGTTATTAACGGTCAAACAAGCTAAGTTCAGAGTGACCATTAGTAACAAACCATTTTTTGCGAATAATTGTAGAAAAGGCGTGGTTTGGGAGCATTATAACGTAATAGAAAGAAACCTAAATGAATTGTAATAGAAAAGGAGGTGTAATTAACGAGGGTGTTATGTTATTAAAAGGGGGAGATGAGTAGCAACAGGGGTTGTATTTTTAAAACTGAGGGTGTAAATATTAAGCAGCCCAATTCCCGTACTGGGTTTAGCAGCCCACAAAACCTGGGCCTCTCAAGGGGGGGGGGGGGGGGGTCTCACGCAGCAAATGGAGGGGTGTACGAAGTAGGCGCAAAAACCACTATAAAAGCCTAATTAAAAAACGAAACCCTAATTTTCAAACCCTAAATCCTCTCTTCTCTCTCGCGGTGCCGCATCGCTCCCATCACCCCCAACTCTTTTTTTTCTTCACCGAGACAAACATAATTCTCCTCTCCCCACCGTGACTTCTCCTCCTTCCTTCTCTTAACACCATTCATTCTTCTCTCCCTCACCAACATCGCCGTTCTTCTTCTCCTCTTTCACGACGTTGTGGTCTCTCTCTCCCTCACCCGTGACTTCGCCTTCCTCTTCTCCTCCACCGTGTCTCACTCTACTCTCTTGACCCTGATTTCTCTTCTCATGGCGTCGTTCGAACCCTCGTCCTCCCCTCCTCTAGCTTCATTTTCTCCTCCCTCACCGAACCACACCGATCTACAAAAACCCTTATCCCGATCTCCAGTTTTTTATCCCCATCTCCGTTTTTAGCAGAGAGAGAATGAGATGTCCAGAGAAAGAGAAAGTGAGAGAAGTGAGATTTCTGGGTTGGGAAGGAAGAGGACGAAGGATGGTGGAAGAGGGTGGTGGTTGGACGAAGGGTGTTGGCCGTTGATGGTTCGGTTCGTGGCTTTGGGGTTGCACGGTGGTGATTGATGGTGCGAGGTCAAACGCGGAGGTGAAGGGAGGTTCACAGTGGTGATACGGAGGTTGTTAGGTGGTGGATGGCCGTGAGGGGTGATGTGAAGAGGGGTTGTTGATGGTGGAGCACAGTGGTTGGGGTTTGCGGTTCGTGAAGGTGTAGGTTAGGTACGATGGGTTACGGTGGTGGTACGGCTGGGTCTACGGCGGAAACAAGTGGTGAAGTACGGTTGTTGAAGGCGAGGCTATAGCGGCGGCGGCCACCGTGAACGGTGGCCGGAGGTAAAAAAATTTCCCTTTTCTCACTATCTCCTCTCACAGTGCTTGTTTTTTTTTTACTCTTTTTTTTCTCTGATATTTTCCACACCTTTTTTTTTGCCTCCCTTCTTTAATGCTCTTTCTCTAAGTTTTTGACATTCTCTCTTTTCCTCAGTTAATAGAACAACAGCAAAAAACACATGACATTATACAGTTAACACAATAAACAGTCAGCCATATATTTGTAAAGAAAAGTGTTCAATAAACGGTTAGCGCAATAAACAGTTAGTAACGAATCTGAGAAGGAAATTAGGGAGTATAGATGACCACCTCAGTTCCTAATACTATCTGAAATGGTGTTCTCGGTACTGCTTCTATTTGCTCTTCCAACTTATTTTAGAAAAAAGATTTTGATACTCTGGGATTAGGGTTTCAGTTGTGAATCCCTAAATGTGGGTCTGAAATGTTGTGTGAATTTTTATCGGTTTCTCTGTGTTGTGTGTGAATTTCAGTGACTCTGTCTGTGTGCCTTTGTGTGCGTATTTTTTCTGTATCTCAGGGACCGTGTTTGGGGAATTTTTGTGTCTATTTGCTGTCAATTTCGTTGATTGTCTCTGCCCTAATTGTGTGCTACTGTTTGATATTTATAGGCAGATTGGTGTGGTGCTGAGGACAACAATTAGGGCAAATTTAGGGTGCTGTGGTGAGGAGAGAAAAGGACAGTCAAGGGCGCAAATGACAGCTCCATTTTAGTCAGCAAAAGGACAGCTATTTGAATGGGCAAAGGACAATAGCTGGCAATGGAGGAAGGACAACATCCAAGGGAAGAAGAAAAAAACCCTAGTTGGGGCAGCTGCTGGCTGCGCCCCCTTTCTTCTTTTTTTGAAAATTTTTATATTATTTTTATTTTGCCTAATTTTTTTATTTTTTGGATTATTGGTTTTTGTACTTTTTTTTTGAGTTTTGAACAATTTTGTAATATAAATGGGCAGCAACCTTTTATGGTTTTTTTTATTCCATTAAAGAATGGTAAAAAGAATGAATTGGGCCCAACCTAAACAAAAAGACTAAACAATCCCAATCACATAAACACAAGCGCAAGTTGCATAAGCATGCCCAAATACGCAAGTATAGGACCAACTAAATAAATTACTAGATTTAGGCCCAAATAAGAGGTGCAGACCCAATTAAACCAAAAAGACTAGTGGCAAATTAGACGAACAAATTAAACGAGTAGTAAAAAGGTAAAAAAGGAAGCGGACAAAATTAGGGTATAACAGCAATGATGCTAAAATGGCTGAAGAAGAGGAAGAGAAGGAGGAATCTCTGTTGATGGTGATTGAGGAGACAAAGAGCAGTGATGAAATAGTGCAAATGGTGACAACTAAGGAGAAAGGTGAGAGTGGTGAGCATTGGTTCCTAGACACGGGATGTTCGAAACACATGACAGGGAGGAGAGATTGGTTTGTCGAACTTGATTTTTCGATCAAAAGCAGAGTGAGGTTTGCTGATGATAGAACCATGAAGGTGGAAGGTGTGGGGAGAGTAATGATAAGAAAGAAGGATGGTTCACTGTGCTTCATTTCTGGTGTACTGTATGTGCCAGGGATGAAGAGCAATTTGCTGAGTATTGGACAGCTATTGGAGAAGGGATATAGGATGGTGCTGGAAGACAATGCTATGAAGGTGTATGACACTGAACAGAGGCTGTTGATAAAGGAAACTCTCTCCAAGAACATGACATTTAAGATCGAATTAGGTGTGCTAAATGAATTGTTTTGGGATTTTCATTTTTGAATCCCCTTTTTTTTTTATTTTCTCTTTTTCCTTTTTTTTTTATGATTCTTTTCCTTCTTCGACTCGGGTGAGCTGATAAAAAGTGATGCACTGTTTTTTTTATTTGGGGTGATCCTTGTCTAGGGTGATTTTTGGATTTTGGTTTTTCTTGGCTCAAGGTGGGTAGGAAAGGGACTTTCTGGGATTTTGGGGTTTTTGAGGAGATGGCCAAACTTCATTTCAAATCCCGATTGCTTATTTCTATAAGACTTAACTTTAGAACAATAATTTATCTATCTTCATGTGTTTGCTCCTTTTTCCCTTTTTGTGCCCTAATTTTTGCCTGGACCGCTCTTTGCGAGTTTTCAGTCCACCGGGCGCTCCTTTTTGCCTAGGCCGCCCCTTTGCGGGTTTTCAACCTAGCGAGCTTGTTTTCTTGTTTATTATATTATTATTATTATTATTATTATTATTATTATTATTATTATTATTTTTTGAGAGACTTGCACTGAAGGAATATGATATTAATCAAGGGGAATTAATGATCACAGACTTGCCCCAGTATGGAGGACTTGAACCAAAAGTCAAATACGCACTGATGGGGAGAATATGCACTTTATGGGTGGACGGGGCGGGACTAGACTTGGACGGGAAACTGTGGTAAGGGAGGAAAACCAACGGACTCAAACAAGAGAATGTACTCATAGCATGCACGCTCATTAGAAGAATGCTTCACAGAGAGTTAACATCAGTTAAAAATTTGTTTTTTTCTTTGATACACTATTTCAGTCTTTTGTCATAGAATGGGTGGGATGCAGTGCTTTTGAAAGAAATGCAAATGAGCTATTGAATTGAAAAACTGAGTGTCTTGGAACACCTTGAGTTTGCAACCAAGTAAGGATAAACTTTTTCAAAAAGGATGATTGTTTCGCGAGAACGTCTCGCTTTCCATCACAACTCTTATTTTATGCAATGAATGAATGAATGAATGAACAAATTATGATATGCAAGTATGATGCAAATGCGTGGAGAATGACCACTCGAAGAGTGTGGCTTATTCTAAATAATTTTGTTATTTTTAATGCAAGACAAAATATGGAATGCCAATGCGAATGATGCAAGAATGATGCCCCCTCTTTTTTTTTCAGAATGATTTTTGATTTTGATTTTTTTTATTTTTTAGAGGCGAGACATGGTATGAAATACCAATGCCCCCTTTTTCTTTTGAATGATGAAAGATGCAGGAATGATGCTTTTTTCTAAATGCTGATTTTTTAGAGGCAAGGCAAAGTATGAAATGCCAACGCCCCTTCCTTTTTTGAGAGATGCATGTATGGAGGAATGATGTACTAAAGTGATGAGGTTAATGAAATGGTGCATGAATGCTACATTTGGAATAAACTTGATGATGATTTTTATTCATGATTATGAATGAGATGCTTTCTTGTTTTCATTTTTTTTTGTGCAATGAAATGCATGATACTCACAATGATTTTCTTTTTTGTTTTTTAGTTTTGGAACATGATTTTGAAAATTATTTGGAGATGCAAATTATTTATTGGAAAAAGGGTTTTAGAAAAATGTGCTTGACGGGGTATGACCCGCTCCTACGTATCCCCATTGTAATGAGGAATCAAAGCTTACGTAGTTCTACTGTGTCTCTTTTTTTTTTTGAAATAATGCTTATGCATGAATGCCTCGTCTTGGATGAACTTGACGAGGATTTTTTGCATGATTTTAAATGAAATGCTTATGCTATGCAGATGATAATTGTTTTTTTTGTTTTATCTTTATGTAATGAAGGGGAATGCAAGATGAATGGTTTTTTTCAAAATCGGAATTTTATGCAATGCAAATGATGCAATGATGCTTCTTTTTTTGATTTTGCAGAAAGAGGATATTTACAGGTGGTGATTTGAAAATTTTCACACTATATGCCACCTCATATAGGCGTTTATTGAGCATATCTTTTTTGATTTTCAAAAATTTTGAAGGAAAAATTGATTGAACTGAATGCAACGATGCAACACACAATTTGAAAAGCCCTTGTGACCTAGAAGGGGGTAGAACCTATGATCTAAGGTGTTTTAGGGATAATCTTCTCATGTAGCTCTATTCACACCCTCACAAAGGTCATCAGAGCCACAGTCCCTTTCATGAAAATCCCTGTAAATGCAGCAAACTGCTAGATACGAAGCATCATGAAAGAGCACAACTCTGATTGAAACTTTCGCAAGTAGCCAAACGGACAAAGGTCCTGATGGGCTCCCACTACTCGAATCCGCTCATCCTAAGGTATCCTAACAGACCTGGGTTATGGTCTATTTCTCTAATCGTATAATCTCAAGGTATTAGTGTGTGTGTGCGAAGGGTATTTCCTTAAAAACTACCCCACCTGCAAATGAAGATCCAGAACAGTCCAGACAATAGAAAGCCATAACACGTCGTCTACCCTAGGGTTCAATACCAATCAAATTCAACTAATCTAGGGTGCCAACAACAAACACATTACTTACCTCAGAAAGGGAGCTGAGAAGAAGGGGACATGACAAGAGGGGGGAAATATGCATGAATTTACCTTAAGAAAGGGAGCAAAGAAAAAGGGGACATGATATGATTGGGGAAATGCATGAGGGAACTAGGAATATAAGCAAAGAAGTAACTATCTATTATTTTAAACAAAAGCGAGCATAGAAGAAGAATGCATATGGATGCAACATGCTTATGAAAAAGAAGAAGAATAGAGGCAAAGCAAGATGTTCAAATCAATCACACAAACCACACACTTAATTAATTAGGCTTGACCCACTTTTGAAAAAAAATGTTTTTTAGTCCCCAGTGAAGTCGCCAGCTGTTGCGCCCGAAAAAGTCCCCGAGGGAGAACCTTCCTCGTTCACAACTTTTCCTAAGACAATGAAGCCGCCACCAATATTTATTAAGGAAAATACTAGCAAAACCTTTTTTGGAAAGCGATTGGTCTTGCGAAACTAGAGAATAGGGTTCGGGGGTCGGTTACGCGCAGGGAAGGTGTTAGCACCCCACACGTCCTCTCTACTGAGAGGGAACCTTTAATTAAATGTGTGGTTTTAGTGTGTTGACTTGAAAATACTTAATTTTGCCTCTCTACTTCTTATTGAAAATCTTTATTTATTATGAAAAAGGGGGGAAAAAGGTTTTTTAGAAAAAACGCTTGACGGGACATGGCCCGCTCCTACGTATCTCCCGGTGCGATGGAGAACTCAAAGCTACGTAGTTCTTCTGTGTCTTTTTGAAAAGTTTTTGTTTTTTATCTTTTTTAGTGAGTTTTCGAAATAGGACGAGCATTTAGTGAATGATTAAACTAACCAAGGTTATGGGTAATCACCGCTAAGTACTCTAGAAAATGAGAGTCAATACCACTAGTCAGACGAACAAAGGTTCTGATTGACTATTAGTAGCAACCCGTTTTTATTTGCTCTTTTGAAAGTGGTCTTCGAAAGGGATTGATTGGCACGAATGATCAAGCTAACAAAGGTTATGAGTGATCATCGCTTGTTGTTCTTTGGGGAAAAAGACATCGTCACCAATGGCTAGACGAACAAAGGTTCTGATTAACCACTAGCGACGATGGGTTGAAAATGATTTTAGAAAGGAAAAGATTTTTGTCTTGAAAATGATCTTGGTTTGCGAAAGTGATTCTTTTTTGTTACGAAAATAACTCTTTTCTTTTCGTTATGCAAATGCTAAACTTTTATGGTTGCGCTTGACGAGAATGTGACTCGCTCCTACGTATCCCAAATGGGAATCAAAGCGACGTAGTTCTAACGAGCCTTAAGAATGAAAGTCTTTTTGCTTTGATGATTAAACTAACAATGGTTATGATGACCACCGCTAATAACTTGTTTTTGATTCTTTGATACTTAGAAAAATGCTTTTTGAAATTGGACGCGTTCATGATAATCAAACCAACAAAGGTTGTGATGGATTATCACTAGTAGCTTGCTTTATGCTTACGAAAATCCTTTTGAAATTGAGGCTTTCATGACAATCAAACCAACAAAGGTTGTGATGAATTGCCACTAGTAACCGTTTTTGTGCCAGGTCGTTTAGAAATGAAAACAATGAATGCAAGAAAGAATTGGTGGATTCAAGCATAACACAATCAGTGGAATCAAATCATTAAGCAACAATATTTGAATTCGCAAACAAAAATCAAACCTAAACTACACATATTAGATCACAACACATAGATAGGCAAGGAAGGAACTTGGATTGGGCATTAAGCAAAATACAAGAGTAGGCGAGATTGAACCTAAATGCACATCTAGTGGAAGATGCTAGGCGAGAACCATACTCAAATATTTCTACAAAACGCAAGGGAATCTAAATGCACATCTAATGGAAGATGCAATGTAAGGAATGGACCTATCTAAGTATTGATGATATTCTATATGAGAGTAGACGATGACGCTGTAAGCTCAAGCAAAAGAGTTGCCTCAATCATGATCATTGGCCAGCATAAGCAAGCAAATTATTTAGCGACCAAAGTATCAAAGAATGTTGAATCACTTTGGTCAACCCTCACACTTAAGATTAAGTGCACAAGTGCACAAGTGTGAATCACATTGCCAATCATCAACTTAAACAACATATAAACTAAAAGGGTTGAATCATATAGAGCAGTTTTGGCACGGATCACAATAATTAAATAATGACAAACGTAAAGACAGAAATACCTCTAATGAAGGCGGATCTTACAACTTGAAGAATGCAACCCCAACTAACTCTTAGCGAAAGATCAGCTCTGACGGACCAACGGAACGAAGAGAGCACAAATAAGATATAGAAGAGTTTTTCTGAAAAGATGAGATCTGCGAAAATTGGTTTCTCTGATCTTGTGAAAAATGTGTGTCTTTCTCTGATCTCGTGAAAATCTGTGTTTTTCTCTGATCTCGTGAAAATCTGTGTGTTGGAAATGAAATTTGGTGCGCCTATTTATAGGAAATTAGATTTGATCTATTTTAGGAAACGGAGTAATCGATTAGTTGAAAAACACTTGGTGTATGTTAATCGATTAAGGGCTCAGGATGTTTTGACAATGATAATCGATTATTAGCCTTGAGTAATCGATTAGGCCCTTTCCAAAATCATAGAAACTTTCCAAAATAGGTGATAATCGATTATGGTGTGTAGTTATAAAAGAGGATAATCGATTATGCTCCTGAACACTTTTCAGGAGGATAATCGATTATAGGCTTGAAGAAATGAAGTGTGTAATCGATTAGTGGCTTTCCAAAATCATAGAAACTTTCCAAAAATACTTGTAATCGATTATGCTGCTTAGTTGAAAGCATGGGATAATCGATTATGCTCCTGAATTGTTTCAGAGTAGATAATCGATTATCCCCTTTGATTTTCAGAGTGGATAATCGATTATCCCCTTGATTTTCAGAGTGGATAATCGATTATCCCCTTGATTTTCAAGTAGATAATCGATTATTTGCTTGAAGGAAGGATATGATGTAATCGATTGAGTGCTTCCTAAAAACATGGATAACTTCCTTATTCATCAAGAATACATTATATGCATGATAAAATCAATTTTATACTTTCTAAAAAATATTTTCATGCATGAGGCTTATTGAGAAATATTTTCATGCAAAAATTATTTTTATAGACCCTTTTGTGAGAAATGACCAAAATGCCCTTTTTGACCCTAAAAACCCTAATTTCCCAAAAAGTGCATTCTAACCCTAAAAATGATTTCAAAAACTTTGGAATGGTTTCTACGACCCAAAATGCAATGCATAATTTATTATATATTTTTTGTGTGGAAAATTAGGGTTTGGACCTAAGCCGGACAAAATTGGGGTATGACAGCATTTCAGATACAGACACTTGAATTTTGGTGATTTGAACAGGATGCAGAGCAAGACAGTAGTGAAAGGTCTGCCGCATATGCATGTTCCAAAGGATGTATGTGCAGAGTGTGTGGAGAGTAAAATGCCTAGGGTTTCCTTCAATCCAAGTGTGCCCAGTAGAGCAAAGAGGAAGCTGCAGGTGATTTTCTCAGATGTGTGTAGCCCCATAGTGCATGAAACTCCTGCAGGTAACAAGTATTTTGTTACATTTATTGATGAATTCACTAGGAAACTTTGGATTTATTTGATTGGGAGACAGAGTGATGTGTTGGGAGTATTCAAAAAATTCAAAGTCCTAGTCGAAAAACAATGTGGACAGACTGTCGAACTGTTAAGAACTGATGGTGGTGGAGAGTATGTGAATACTGAGTTTAATGAGTTCTGTGAAGTTGAAGGAATAACACATGAAATCACACCTCCATACACTCCTCAGCATAATGGAGTGACTGAGAGGAAAAATAGGACATTGCTTAATATGGTGAGAAGCATGTTAAAGAGTAAGAATATGCCTAAGAGATGGTGGGGAGAGGCAGTTAATACTGCGGCATATATCATTAATCGAAGTCCAACAAAGAGATTGGAAGACATCACCCCTGAGGAGGCTTGGACAGGTGTCAAGCCAAACGTGTCGCACTTTAGAGTATTTGGATCTGTTTGTTTTTGACGCGTGCCTAATCAGTAGAGAACAAAGTTAGATGATAAAGGAGAAGTGATGGTTATGAAAGGTTATCATTCGACTGGGGGTTATAAATTGGTGAATCCTGTGAATAATAAAATTGTGATAAGTCGAGATGTGGTGTTTGATGAGGGGAAGACATGGGAGTGGAGTGACAAGGGAGAAAGTTCGACTGCTGTCGGACAAAATTTATTCGACGTACCTGCTTGTGTCGAAGAGTTAGAACTTGAAAGTGAAACTGAGCCTGTCGAAGAGAATAATGGTGAAGAGGGTAGTCGAGAAATACCAAGAAGATCAATGAGACAAAGACAGGTTCCTGCAAGACTAAGTGACTGTGAGGTGATGATTGATAGTGCAGTCAATGACGAAGGTGATATAGTGCACTTTGCACTTCTTGCTGAGACAGAACCAGTGACTTGGCAGGAAGCAATGCTGAATTCGAAGTGGATGGAAGCTATGAAAGAGGAGATTAGATCTATAGAGAAGAACATGACTTGGGAATTGGCCGAATTGCCCAAAGGAAAGAAAGCAATAGGTGTGAAATGGATATACAAAGTGAAAGTAAATCCTAAAGTTGAAGTAGTGAAGCACAAAGCAAGATTGGTGGCTAGGGGGTTCCTACAGAGGTATGGTGTCGACTATGAAGAAGTCTTTGCACCCGTTGCAAGACTCGAAACTGTGAGAGCTGTGGTAGCTCATGCTAGTATGCAAGGGTGGAAGATACATCAACTTGATGTAAAATCTGCCTTCTTAAATGGAGAATTGGAAGAGGAGGTGTATGTCGAACAACCAGCAGGTTTTATTCGACAAGGAAGTGAGAACAAAGTGCTGAGATTGAGAAAGGCTTTGTATGGCCTAAAACAAGCTCCACGAGCTTGGAACAAGAAGATAGACAAGAGCTTAATCAACATGGGGTATGTGAGATGTATTTCTGAGCATGGGGTGTATGTGAAGTCAGATGGTGGAGATGTGATAATCCTATGCCTCTATGTTGACGATTTATTGGTTAGGGTAACAATGAAAATAAAGTGGCAGAATTCAAGAAGAGAATGATGAATACTTTCGAAATGACTGACCTAGGAGAGATCTCCTATTTCCTAGGGATTGAATTTCGAAGTACTAGTGAAGGAATGCTCCTGTCACAGAAGAAGTATGCTTCTGATATACTGCACAGGTTAAATATGCAACACTGCAACAATGTCGAAACACCAGCAGAGGTAGGGCTATGGCTCGACACAGATGCTGATGAACCAGAAGTGGATGCAACTGAGTTTAGACAGGTGGGTGGGGCACTGAGATATCTCTGCAACACCAGACCTGACCTTAACTTAAGTGTTGGTCTGATTAGTAGAGTTATGGACAGGCCTAGAACATCGCACCTAGCTGCTGCTAAACGAATCCTAAGATATGTCAAAGGCACTGTGGCATATGGAATTCTGTTGCCTAGTAAAGGCAGAGACATTCAAAAGGCTAAGGAGCATGCTGAATGTGATTGATTGTAATAAGTTTATGTAGATAGATTCTACTGTATTTTGTTGTTATTTGCTTATGTTAGTAACTAGCTTAAGGGGGAGTGTTAAATAAGTAAGCTAGTTCGACTAGCTGTTTCGACTTAGCTAGTTCGACCACTCTCAACTTGTCTGTCGAAGTAGAAGGTGTCGAAGCTTCCCTTTAGATTTGATTTTTTATGCTTTCATTAATTGCTGACTCAGCATACGTAATGTACTATATAAACAATCTCAGTGATGCAATGTGCAGAGCACACGTTTTCAGTTTCACTCTAACTGAATTCTGTTATTCTCTCTCTCTCTCTCAAGTGTGTGCGTGTGTGAGTGAACACAGTGAATCAGAAACTTCCAACAATTATGAGCAATCCTTCAAGGATGCCTTGATATTAAGTTTTAAGTTATTCAGGAACAGTTATTTGTGCAATCATGAGACTCGTCCCACTAGTACTGCTTCAAACACACAAAGAAACAGTTATTTGTGCAATCCTCCAGGGATGCTTGGATAATCGATTTATTGTTCTTCAAGAACTATATAACAAATTTTCATCAACAATGATAAATAAATACAAAATGAGATAAAAAATAAAAGGGTTAATTATGTTTTTGGTCCCTATAAAATCGGGTCCTTCTAAGTTTAGTCCCTATATTAACGAAATAGGCGTTTTGGTCCTCATCTTATTTTTCCGTTTTCAATTTTAGTCCCTCATGACTTTTAATAGCGCTTCAAATGTTTTAATAGCGCTTATAAAAGGTCAAAAAAGTGCTATTAAAAGTTTTTGGTCCCTACAAAATTGGACCTTAAGGTCAAAAATAATGAGAAGAAGAAGAAGAATAACAACAACAGGAAGAAAGCGTATTCTTGCAATAGATCCTTAAGATGATTATGGCCCGCCTTCAATAGAGAAAGAACGAGATGATTATGCCGTCAATCCTATGGTAGAGCTTGGTGCTGATAACGTGTTATGAAACAAGATATAAAGAACAAGATGAAAGATGGAGAAAATATAAGGAACAAGAACAAAGAAGGAGAATATGAGAGCTTTGTATTATTCACTTCTCAAGTACATCATTTCACTTATGGGTGAACTCTATGTATAGGTGAAAGATTGTAAGTGAGTGGTTTATAATAAAAGGCCACTACACTAGAGAGTCATGAGAAGAAGAGAGAAGAGTGGTGGATATCCACTAATATAATATTCATAAGAAATAAGACATAAAACGTTTGGAGACATATAAGAATTAATAGAATTTAGAAAATATAATTGAAATAAAGAATGTGCCAAAAAAAAGAAATAAAGAATTAATAGGGAGAATAAAATAATATAATACAATAGAATTGAAAAAAAGAAAGTTAATGGAGGCATCGAAGGTTTTAAAATGAAATAAAATATAATATACATTTTTAAATAAAATTGAAAATCAACAAAAAGAGACTGTGTCCCCGTTTAATCTAAAAAAAAAGGAGACGGTGCACATGGTCATCCATAAACTACAAAAACTAGAACGCAAATATCACTAGTCTTTTTTTTTGACAATCAAATATCACTAGTCTTAGTGCCCCTAGATTCTATTTCAAAGTTATATTAGAACAACACATTTTATTGGATTTGTATTCGAATATTTACCACGTTTATTTAATCAATACTAGCTTTTTTTTTTTGACTCAAATATATACTAGCTTTTGTTATTTATAAGATAGTGTGGATTTGTAAGAAATATTTCCATATAAACAGAAACTTTTGTTTCTGTCTGTTGCAGTATCAGATGAGTTCAGTGGATAACAGCCGAATCTGTTTGGCGCATCCTAACCGGGCGTTTGAAAGTGCAACACACGCCCCTTTTCAGACATCCACTGTATCTTATCCGTACGGGATCGGTTCAAATGCACCGAACACATGAAATACTAAACACGGCACCACTTAGCCGAACCAATTCGATGAACCAACACCGTACCACATGAAAACACACCCACCATGCGCGTTGCACGTGAGGGCAGTGGCGGACCCCAGGACCCCAGGTTGGGGGGTGCAGAAAAATTCCTTATAAAAAATGTTGGTTCAGTGAGTTGTTTAATTTTTTTTTTTCAAATATACTCACTTAATTTACTAAAATTAAGAAATCAAGTTATCTTACTCCAAATTAATTTAAGAGTAAATCGCCAAATTAGTCTCTAAGTTTACCCGTCATTACCTATTTAAGTCCTAACCTATAGGAAAATAAGAAGTAGTTCGTAAAAATATGTGATGTTGGTAAAATTACTTCCTAAAGTTTTATGATAGTCTCTTACGAAGATTAATAAGACAAGTTTATAAAAAATTGGGTGCAAATTGGGTGCAAATTTTGTTGTCGTAATTGCTGATATGGCTGTAGTCGAATGATGCTGACTGCAGTCGAACTTATGTAGTCGAATGGCAGTAGTAAAATTTCGACTGATGCTGTTGGGTGGCAAGGACAGCTGCGAACCAAATGTGCAGAAACAGAAGCTGTCGAAGTCGAAGTAGCTGCTGTCGAATTCGAAGTAGCTGCTGTCGAATTGTACTGATGCTGTCGAAAATAAACCTGCAAACACAGAAATGTTAGATAAACAACCGGAGGCGTCTTTCGACTGCCCTGAAGAATTTATCCGCCTCTACAGCGCAAATTCCCTGAGGTACAACCGGGTCTTCTCAATCGCAGTAGCGAAAGATGTATCAGAACTAGCAAGAAGGACTGGTTCTTAACAGGAGAGCAACCCAGAGTTTTTTTTCCAAGAAAGATGGAAAATGATTTTTCTAATATATCTTTCAAGTGCAACTCGAAATTGTTTATATAGGCTTTAAGAAAATAGTTGTTAGAGACATAGGCTCCAGCAATCAATAGCCAGTCAAAAACCGTTTCGAAAATCAATTGTAATCAAAAGGTTTAACTCTGCGGTTACGGAATAAATGGGTTTAAAAGAAAAGAAGTCGTTGGAAAAAAAACTGACAATTACAAAATAAAGGGAATTAAGTTTCAGTTTTCGACCAAATCTTTTCGCCAGTCAGTTCGACCAACTTTCAGTTTTCGACCAGATTATTTTGCCAATCAGTTCGACCAACTTGCAGTTTTCGACCTGAGCTTTCCGTTACAAATTATTTCATAAAACATTTCGACCCATGATTGGGCGTATACGGATAGGCTGATAAAAGTAATATTTTATTTAATAAAATTAGTACAAAGCCAGTCGAGCGCGTAGGGGGGGGAATCGAAAGATTCGCACTGAACCAAGCCATGTTGATCCCTGCTTGTGCGCGCGAGGGAGTCCCTTCTAGTTGCTTGTTTACTAGCTCTCATTAAGCTTTAGTATATGAAGAATTTGGTGAATCCAAAGCCAAGCAATGTGGGACTTCTCACTTTTGAAATATCTTTTTATTTTCAATAAAATACAACAATACCCCACATATTTCGAAAGTTGAAAATTAAGTTTATAAAAGAGGTTTTCTGGGTTGACATCGTAGATGTAAAGTTTCGGAGCTGTATAGCAAGCTATGGAACCAGTCCTAGATAGATAAAACATAACATACTGTGAATTGGTATAGCAAGCTATGGAACCCAAGACGCATATTATATGTTAGAGGTTTCATTATCACATTACACCCCCACAATTCTTGCTGTTTTCGCGGTGTTGCGCTACTAGGCCCTGCGCGTGCTCGGTATTCATGAGTGCTCTAGAGACCTCGCCAGGATCTCATGCAAGCGGCCTCACTTGACACTCATATAGGTGATTTCATCAAGTGTATGCTGCAAGTCATACACCACCCATAAGGGCTATGAAAATCATTAAAAGCTTTAAGCTTATCCTTTTAATCCTGCAGTCTAGCACCATCACAATAACACCATAGGAAGGGACAATAATGAAATTAATTACTTGAATTAATTTCCAGTGCTAGCACTATCAAGAAGTAACTTGTTTTTACCACATTGAACCTTATTCATGGGATCTCCAATCACAAAGGTTGGGTTACCATCACTTCTTAATATCAGTTGGCTTTTAGTCCCATTCCCCTCGATGTTTCACATATCATTTTCTTCCCTAAGGGTTTTGTCAGAGGATCGGCCAAATTCACTTCTGACTTCACATAATCGATCGATATTGCTCCATACTTTTGCAATTGTTTGACAACATTATGTCTTAATTGCACATGTCTATTTTTTCCATTATAGGTCTTATTCTTTGCAACGGCTATTGCCGATTGACTATCACAATGTGTCGGTTTTATTCCCAAAGGAATACCAGCTAAAAGGTTCTTAAACCATTCAGCTTCAGTACCAGCCAATTCCAGAGCTACAAATTCCGACTCCATAGTCGATCTAGCAATAATGGATTGTTTGACTGACCTCCAAGTTACCGCACCACCACCAAGTGTGAAAATGTAACCACTAGTGGATTTTGTCTCATCTGAATCAGATATCCAGTTAGCATCGCAGTATCCTTCTAATACTGCGAGAAATCCACTATAAGTAATACCATAAGTTGTGGTACCTCTCAAATATCTCATAAGATGAGCAATTGCTTTCCAATGATCCTGACCAGGATTGTGAGTATACCTACTCAGACGACCGACTGCGAATGCAATGTCTGGTCGAGAAAAGTTCATTAAATGCAGTAGGCTCCCAATTACTTGGGCATACTGAGGTTGGTCAACATGATCACCTCTATTTTTCTTTAAGCGTGAGTTAGCTTCATATGGGGTACTCAAGGGGGTTGAGTCATAGTGTCCAAACTTCCTAAGAAGTTTTTCCACATAATGATCTTGTGATAGTGTGATACTATCACCTTCCCTGATGATTCTAACTCCTAATATTACATTAGCCTCACCCATATCTTTCATGTCGAAACTAGATGAAAGAAAGGATTTTGTTTTGATAACAATATCCAGACAAGTACCAAATATGAGCATGTCATCTACATATAAACATATGATCACATGTTCTCCACACACAGTTTTAGTGTAAACACATTTATCAACTTCTGTTGTGGTGAAACCATCTTCGACTAAAGTTCTGTCGAATTTTTCATGCCATTATTTTGGTGCTTGTTTTAAACCATACAACGACTTAAGGAGTTTGCATACTTTGTTCTCTTGACCTGAAACTATACATCCTTCGGGTTGATTTCTTCTTCTAAGTCACCGTTCAAGAAAGCGGTTTTAACATCCATTTGGTGAATAACTAGTTTATGGATGGAAGCCAAAGCTATTAAAACTCTAATAGAAGAAATTCTTGTTACTGGAGCAAAGGTATCAAAATAATCAATGTTTTGTTTTTGGGAAAAACCTTTTGCTACTAATCTAGCTTTGTATTTATCAATAGACCCATCAGGGTTATATTTTCTTTTGAAAATCCACTTGCATCCTATTGTTTTTTCCCCAGGTGGTAAATCAACTAAGGTCCAAGTGTTACATTTAGAAATTGAGTCTATTTCAGTTTTAATGGCTTCTTTCCAAAATTTCGACTCAGAAGAAGAAGTTGCTTCAAAAAAAGTTTCTGGATCTTTTTCGACTAGATAAGTGTAAAAATCATTTCCGAAGGATGTTTCTTTTCTTGGTCTTTTACTTCTCCTTAGTTCTTGATACGGTTCCTCATGAGTTTCATCATTAGTACTTGCTAATGGTTGTCTAGATATACTATCACGTTTCAAAGGAAAAACGTTTTCAAAAAACTCAGCATTTTTAGTTTCCACGATAGTATTATTATCTAGAACATCACTTTTCACAACAAGGAATCTATAAGCAGCGCTGTGTTCTGCATATCCTATAAAAACACAATCAAAGGTTTTGCAACCAATTTTTCTTTTCTTAGGATCAGGCAACATAACTTTAGCTAAGCACCCCCACACTTTTAAATATTTCAAGTTAGGTTGATAACCTTTCCACAGCTCATAGGGGGTTTTTCCGGTTTTCCTATGAGGAGTTCTATTTTGTATAAAACATGCAGTTAATATAGCCTCACCCCACAAATTGGTTGGCGCATTAGAGCTTATTAACATAGCGTTCATCATCTCTTTCAATGTCCTATTTTTCCTTTTGGCTATGCCATTATATTCAGGTGAATAGGGGGGAGTTGATTCATGTATTATACCTTCCTTTTCACAAAAATGTTGTTCTTGGTAAGAACAATCTTATCAGATTGAAGGTTCTATCCTCATGGTGTGCATAGATTGAAGAATTTATCTACCTCTACAGCGCAAATTCTCCGAGGTACAACCGGGTCTTCTCAATCGCAGTAGCGAAAGAGGTATCAGAACTAGCAAGAAGGACTGGTTCTTAACAGGAGAGCAACCCAGAGTTTTTTTTCAAGAAAGGTGGAAAATGATTTTTCTAATATATCTTTCAAGTGCAACTCGAAATTGTTTATATAGGCTTTAAGAAAATAGCTGTTAGAGACATAGGCTCCAGCAATCAATAGCCAGTCAAAAACCGTTTCGAAAATCAATTGTAATCAAAAGGTTTAACTCTGCGGTTACGGAATAAATGGGTTTAAAAGAAAAGAAGCAGTTGAAAAAAAATTGACAATTACAAAATAAAGGGAATTAAGTTTCAGTTTTCGACCAAATCTTTTCGCCAGTCAGCTCGACCAACTTTCAGTTTTCGACCGGATTGTTTTGCCAATCAGTTCGACCAACTTGCAGTTTTCGACCTGAGCTTTCCGTTACAAATTATTTCATAAAACATTTCGACCCATTATTGGGCGTATACGGATAGGCTGATAAAAGTAATATTTTATTTAATAAAATTAGTACAAAGCCAGTCGAGCGCGTAGGGGGGGGGGGAATCGAAAGATTCGCACTGAACCAAGCCATGTTGGTCCCTGCTTGTGCGCGCGAGGGAGTCCCTTCTAGTTGCTTGTTTACTAGCTCTCATTAAGCTTTAGTATATGAAGACTTTGGTGAATCCAAAGCCAAGCAATGTGAAACTTCTCACTTTTGAAATATCTTTTTATTTTCAATAAAATACAACAAATTTAAATATACTAGTGTAAATTTAAATTTTCAGGGGATTCAAAATAATTTTGTATAGGAGTATTAATACTAACCTTTTTTTTTTCAGGGGTCCAACTGAACCCCTTGGATACAAGGTAGGTCCGCCACTGCGTGAGGGTAATATGGGAATAATTAGAGAAAGGGGTCCTGAATATTTTGGAGTTCGACTGGGAAGTAAGTAAAGCCTAGCTCCAATTTGTTCCATCGTCGGGGATTAAATCTGGGTACTAGCCGAGTCTGTCCCTTAAGATGGAGTGCATTAACCAGTTTCACCTAAGCTTGGTTCTTTTGGTGGACTCTGAGGTTATGTTATAGAAAGAAGAAAAAGGGTTTTTTTTGTACCCCCTACAATATCCCCTAATACCCCCACACTTTCTATTATTCCAAAAATACCCTCAAAAATTTGTATTTAACAGAAGTACATAACTAAAAGGTACTTCTGTTTGTTGGAGAAACACAAAACAAATTTACTTTTTAGTTAGGTAAATCCGTACGTTTGAAAATTAGTGTAACGGAAGTACGCCGAAAAAGATAATTTCATTATCAGTAAAATAACATAACAGAAGTACATAAGAGATAGATACATCTGTTTTTGTTAATTTTTTCTAACGGATTTATCTACTAATAGGATACTTCCGTTTTGTTAATTTGAACTAACGGAAGTATCTATTAATTAGATAAATCCGTTATTTAAAAAAAAATAGCACTGTAAAATAAAATATAAGATCTAAAAATAATAAGAGATATTAATTACAAAAAACTAGTGCCAAAATATTAGTGAAATGTCAAACAGATAATTGAACTAGGACGACTTATATTTGGTAGAAATAATGTACCCCATCTCAGGCATGCTCAGCCACATGTCCTCGCCCTGCCTCCCATAACCCCTAACAAACAGTGACTCATTAATTTCTGCAAGTCTTTCAACCCCAAATAATACAGAATATAGATCATAACGTGAGACTATTTCTTGAATTAGTTCTTGTCGAATTAACGACCAACTTTCCTCACCATGACCAAGACCAATAGCAACTGATCGGAAGCCACAATTTCCATCCCCTTTCACATCAATAATTTCCGTAACGTAAGAGTGGAAATGGAGAGGAACCCGCGGTAATAGTTTTTTAGAAGTCCCCTATGACAACTGTTGTGATAGTTTTTTTGAAGCCCTCTGTAAGATCTGTTGTGATAGTTTATTAGAAGTCCCCTGTGAGATCCACTGTGAGAGTTTATTAGAAGTCCCAGACTCTTGAGTATTTTTCACCGCCTCATCCACATGCTCTCAATAAGAAGGATCGCGTTTCACATCATACATTTTTTTCTTCTTCTTTGGCGCACCCTTTGTTTTAATTTTAGATGGTGGTGGAACCATTGAAGATGTGGAAGGAAATGTTAGCTCATCCACCTGTTTCTTGAACACAAACTTCTCCTCAAGTGTCATAGAATTAAATCTCCCCCATATCATCTCCATAGAATAAGTAATGTCACATTCAAGATATTTCTCTTGAGAAACATCCTCATCCAAACCACCTAAACTCAGCCTAGACCAATGATTGTCAACCTCCTCCAATGGAATAGAAGTACCCGAGACATGATAAACACCAAGCTGACAAGGACAAGGCAACCCATGTATCGTTCTAATCACGCACCAACAACGAGGTGGTTTTCTCATACTCTTTAGCAATATGATTCAGGGCATTAAAGATTCCACACCTCGTAGCTTTTTGTAGAATGGAGTATTGTGAGCAACTTCAATACGGTTGATACTTTTTTGGAAAGAGAGCCCACAACCTTATCAAAATGAATCTTAAGCATACCATTCATCGATTCCCAACACCTACATAGGTCTCCTCCAGAATTCCCCAACGCCCTCTTCAAAGCCCAGTGGGCCGACTCAACCCTTAAATAAAAACAAAATTAAGCAACCATATAAAACAATGTAAAAGTCAAACATAATTAAACATACCTGGTGGTGGTTGTATTCCCCAAGTGTGCCACCCGGTTAGTCCATGCCAAAATAAGTCTGTGCTTATGAGGAGTCAACCATGTGTCATGCAAGTACTTTATGAGATGGGGCAAATCTGAACATGAGTCCTCCAATATCTTCAACCTCTATGCGTACTCAACCTCGTCAAGTGAATCAATAAGACCGTGCCAAAAAGAGATCACTGACTCTTGCTTATCCACGTGCACATACTCTTTAATCTTTGCTTTGACATTCTTAGTTATGTGCCACACACAAAGGAAATTTATAGAGGACGGAAATACTTTATGAATGCCACTCATAAGACCAAGATCCCTGTCAGTCAAGAACACCTGAGGTGATAGGCCGTGTATATCGAACAAATCTTTCAACATCTGTAATGCCCATGTAAAATGAGACTCACGCTCATGTGCCAAATATGCAAATGCAACCGAGAAGAGGTTATCTCGGTTGAAGTGACACCCACAATCTCCAACAGAGGTATTCTGTATTTGTTGGTATTGTAAATGATGTCTAGAATAAGAACCTTCGGAAACAATCTGAATAATTTGATAGAAGTGGGATGTTCCCACATGATGTCACTGACCACATCTGTTCCCTCAACTTTCCTGCTCCAACATAAAAACTTCTCGGCCTCTATCAATCTCATCAGCTCCTGAATATCAGTTCTAGGACCGCGCAAGGAAGACCTGTATCTGTAGCGCTGCCTATATATATAGTTGGGCATAGAAGTCACATTACCCGCAAATTTATTCTTCAAAGCATTCATCAACCATCTTCTTCTCCTCCTCCGTTAACCGCCCAAACAATGCGGAGCCGGTTAAGGTTGTAAACAGCTCATGTGTGTGGAGTCCACACCTAACCCTCAAACCCCAACCCCCGTCACGAACCGTATATGTAGCTCTCAACTTAAACGAACAATTACGCTTCTTTGACCCGATGACTCTAGAATTATTGCTGAAATTCCCATGCTTCTCGCAGCCAAAAATAATTTTATCTCTGCTCCCCCTTTTACCTACAGTTGTGTCAGATCCAATGATGATAATGACAACTCCGATGCGCTTCCCAACGTCTCTGACCCAACGTACAACATCATCACGTGTTGGAAATAGCTACAAAATAGAGAATTGTTAAGTTAATTGATTAATATTATACAAAATAGACAATAGATAAAATATAATTAGTTAAATATACCGTGTCCGTCATGAATGACCCTGATGTATCATTGAGAACGGAACCAACTCTGATCCCGTATCCATATCTGTTTCATTTTAACACATTTTAAAAAATTAAGTAAAAGAAATTAATATAATAAGAGACGGATTTATCTATAATATACATAAATCCGTTTTGCTTTTTTACAAAACAGATTTATGTGTATAAAGGACACATCCGTTGCACATAATTAGAACGAACGGAAGTAAGTTTTCTATACATAAATTCGTAATTACCTTTTTTGTAGAACAGATTTATGTAATTTAGATGTACTTCTTTTAGTTAAAAAAAAGATGGATTTACGTTTAAAAAGTTATTTCCGTTGTCAACGCATTAATGACAAACGAAAGTATCCTTTTGGATATAATTCCGTTGGTCAAAAATGTGGGTCCCACACAGAGAATATTGACCAAACTTTGAAAAGTGTAATAAAAGCCGGGGGTATTTTTGGAATAATAGGATATGTGGGGTTAAAAAAAAACCCAAAAAAAAACATTAAAAATGTTTGGGCCACAGACCCACGGTCCAAAAAACAAAAAACCCTAAATTCGAATTATTAGCTCTCAATCAGACCAGATCTAGCCGCCGCTGAGAACAGAGGAGAGATACCGACCCACGCGAGAAGAAGGAAATGATTCAGAGTCATGCAAGAGAGAGGGAGATGCACTGATAGAGAGATGCGATCCGAGAGAGATTGAAGATCTACCAAGTAATATGGCTCAAATACAACCCGGGTCGGGCAAACCCGACCCTGTTCTTCTCAATTCCCTTCTTGCGATTCTGCCTGCGACCCTATTCCCAGAATCTCGATTAAGACCGTAAAATCTCACGAGTTTGCCATTATTGTACGATTTTGCATAAAATCCCGTTCTGCTACTATTATTTTTAGGTAGTTGCTGTCAACTTGCTTTGATTTTTTATTATTATGATTTTTTATTATTATGCTCTACTAGTGATTATTCTTTTCAACAAACTTGTACTTAGTTGCAAACCATATATATATATATATATATATATATATATATATATATAATTTGTTTATGCTTTTGAGCATGTGTCTATGTAAACTGCAAGTATTTAATACTTGCATGAGTGCTTGGAAATTGGAATGATATTTGTACATGATCAGAATGTTGTTTTTGGCTTAAATCTACCATTAATAATGTGATTTTTGTTGAAGTATCTAATTAGTTTGTTTGTGTTCAGGTTTTGTTGTATCCAATTACATTGCAAGTTAGTATATCTTAGTGCTTTTAAACTTTTGTACTAGTTTACATGTTTCTGATAATTACCACATGTTGTATGAATGACTTGTACTAGTTTACATATGTTTCTGATAATTATTAAATATGATAGTTTTTTTTGGTTTTCTTCCCTTATATTGAATGTTTACATATTACTAGTTTGAATATTACATGTGTTTCAGGGGTGCAAATTGTGTTATTTTGGCTTCTTTGTTGACTGTGTTTGTTGTTTTTTTGTCCATTTTTTGGTTGTGCATTAGCTGGAGCATATAAATGGGAGATGTTTTGGGTCCTGATTTGATTAGTGACCTTCCTCAAAGCATTATAGAGAGCATTTTGGTACAACTTCCTATAAGAGATACTGTGAGAACTAGTATTTTGTCAACCAAATGGAGGTACAAATGGTCTTCCATTACTCAGCTTGTGTTTGATGAAAAATGTGCTGCTTGCTGGAACGAGCGAGGTCGTCAGAAAAACGTTGTCAAGTTTATAATGAAGCTGCTATTTCTTCACCAAGGGCCAATTCATAAGTTCCACATCATGAATTCGAATTTGCAGAGCTGCCCCGATATAGATCAGTGGATTCTTTTCCTTTCAAGGAATGATATTAAAGATTTGGTACTTGAATTAGGAGAGGGTGATTTTTTTAGAATACCTTCTTGCCTTTTCAATTGTAAGAAATTGACCCGTTTGGAGCTTTCTCGCTGCGAGTTGGATCCGCCCCTTAGTTTTAAGGGGTTTTCGTGTTTGAAGAGCCTCAACCTTCATCAGGTTTTGATATCTCCTGAAGCCATTGAGAGCCTCATTTCCAATTGCTCTATTTTGGAGAATTTATCATTGTCATACTTTGATTGTTTAACTCTTACTATCTGCGCTCCGAATCTCAAGTACTTGTGTCTTGAAGGTGAATTCAAGGATATTTGTCTGGTAGATACACCGCTTTTGGTTGAAATATTAGTTGCTATGTACATTTCCGATGACATCACTGAGCACATTGAGCAAATCTCAAATTGCAATTTCATTAAGTTTCTTGGTGGTGTTCCTAAACTTGAGAGGCTTGTTGGGCGTATTGATTTCACAAAGGTAAAACATTTTGCTTTTATCTATTTATGAAGTTTGTTCATCCCCTTTTACATATAGATTCATTTATCATTGTCTTTGTGATCAACACAGGAAGGGTGTTTTTTTGTGATATATGGCTAACCTATTTCTTGTTCATTTTTTCGTGTTTCTTGAAGTATTTGAGCATAGGTAATGACCTAGGACATCTTGCAATGATGTATAACAATTTGGAGACTATCGAATTGTATCAAGTAAGTTTCGAGGATATGAAAGAGATACTTGTCGTCCTTCGCTTGATTACAAGCTCGCCCAATCTTAAGGAACTTCAAATTTCGGTAAGTCCTTCATTGCATAGAAGAGTAATTTTTCGCCGTTTTTACATAGTGATGATGAATAATTGATGTTGTTAGCTTTTAATTATAAATAGGTCTGTAGTTAAATATTCAAGGTTAATTACTTCATATTTTATGCGATTCTCACTTTGGCAGGGTTCATCAAACATGTCAGCTGCAACGGATACCCCAGATTTGGATTTTTGGGAAAAAGTATACCTTTTAGAATCTACACTTAGCCAGCTTAAAAACGTGAAGCTAACAGAAATGAGTGGTGTGCCACATGAAATGGAATTTATCAAATATTTGCTTGGCTGTTCACCTGCGCTCGAGAAGATGAGTATCATTCCTTGCGTATATGATGTGGAATGTCAAATGAAAATGTTGATCGAAATGCTGAAGTTTCGAAGAGCTTCTACTAAAGCAGAAATTGATTTCGTCCGTGGTTAAAATTGTCTAAGTATGTTGTCGATTGCATTCTTTTATATCATTTCCAATGTTACTTTGTTACAATGTACATAACCTTTCAACATATATGAAACAATTTGTAAACTCTAGCTAGACATGTGTTGAATATAATGTATTAGATTCATTTTCAGAGAAAAAAAGGGGGAGTCCATTGTACTTTTTTCATATCTATTTTTGAACAAATGGTTATTAACTAAATCTTTGAATGACTAGTTTAAGTGATTTGATGTTTCTCATTTCATGGCTAATTTTGCTACAATGAAGATTTGCCTGGTTCAGCATGGCGGAGTTCCATAAGAGACTTTTGAGCTCTTTTTTATGAGACTTGAGTCATTATTTTAATGATAAATTAATTTATAACTCACCACTCATATTGTTTTTTTTTTTAATAAGCAACCACTCATATTGTTATTATTATTAACTTTAGAAGTTTAATTTTAGATTTTAGTGTACAATTAGATATTAAATATCCCTTTTCTTCTTTTATTAATTATTTACTCCCATTAATCAACTTTACCATTTTATTGAATTATATAAATATGATTATTAAAAATATTCACTTATATGTTCTTTCAAAAAAATTCACTTATACTTTTTAATCTTATTTTGATTATTTTTAATAAATTGATATTTCATAGTAAAAAGTTAACCTATTATCTCATTTATTAATAAATTATATAATGTTAAATTCAGAGTATTTTTTTTAAATTTTGGATTTATGTTTCTAACATAAATCTGGAATTAAGAAGATAAACATAAATCCAAAAACATAAATCCGGAATTAAAAATTAATTTTAGAAGTGTTTTAAAAAATTGACTTTTACCTATGGACAGAGTCCGTCACAACAAATTGTTTGACAGAATGCTCACATTTAGTGACAGTTTCTGTCTGTGGGTAAAAGTCAATTTTTTTTAAAAATTTTCCAAAATTAATTTTTCATTCCGGATTTATGTTTTTAACATAAATTCGGAATGTATTTTTTAATTCTGGATTTATGTTAAAAACATAGATCTGGAAAGTATGTTTTTGAGTTCGGGATTTATGTTTTTGTACATGATTCCGAGATCAAATGAAAATTGGGGGGGGGGGGGGGTATGGGGGTCTAATGAGGGGGTATGAAAATCTTCACCCAATAAATAGTCAGTATGATATTATTATAATTAATAGATGACTATGTATTGAGTAAAAAATTTTAATGAGAGATTTGTACAAAATCTTTTAAAATATATTTAAATTATATATTTTTCACATACTTTTTTAAAAAATCATATATAGTTTTAGGAAAGGATATATGTAAGGGAGACTTACTTCTTTTTTTTTTTGACAAAATGAGACTTACTTCTTAAACACTATGGTAAATAAATATTGAGTTCTATTTTACACGTAAAAATAAAATTTTCAATAGAAGTTTTAGTTTAATAGCAAGTTTTAACTTCCTTCAAAAAATTTATTAAAAATAAAAAGTTTTAACTTCCTTCAATAGAAGTTAACATTATTTCTAAAATAATGATTTTATTAAAATAGTGCTTTTAAATCAAAGTGAAACTCCAAAGTTTGGGCGCAAGTAGTTAATGCACTTCATCTTAAGCAGCAGACTCGACTAGTACCCGTGTTCGATCTCCAGTGATGGAACAAATTGGAGCCAGACTTTACTTACCTCCCGGCCGAACTCCAAATTATTCAGGACCCCTTTCTCCTAGATACCGGAGGGGCTCAAAGACCCCTAGACCAAAAAAAAGATCAACATGAAATTCTTAACAAATCGTTTTATAAACTCCTAATAATATATTCAATTGAGATATTACCAATTAAGATTTTTTTTATAAAGCAATAAATACATTAAGAAAATACTGATACAATATATATTTAAATAGTTCTACTTTGTGATATATGCTTTTGACGTGAAAGGTCAAATTTTAAAATTTGTAGTTGCAGTTTTTGTTTAAAACTAAATTTACTAACATTTTATGTTTTTTATTAGCTATTAAAATATAACAGTTAACTTTTTACGTTTTTTATATTTAAAGTCTAATTTCTATGTAAAATTATAATTGTTAAATTACCAACGTCATTTATAAAACTATGTAAAATTAAGTATAATATTTCTATTGATAGATAGATAATTATTATTTATGAAATTATTAATATATTAAAAAAATAAGGATATACAGTATATTAAAATATTTATACTCATTAAAAATAACTAAAATAGTGCATTTTGTTCAAAATATACCAATATTTTAATATTTGAAAGATCACAAAATGTTTTAGATATGAAAGGACAAACCTATAATGGTCATCATATAATGGTGGTAATGGCTACTGAATGCATTTTTTATGGTAAATTATCTATAAATAGTTGTTCTCAGTTTGGTAGCTCCACACACATAAGTCTTATACACCATCTATAATGTGAAAATGAGAGGTTGGAATAACAAAGAAGATTTGCATCTATTATGACAAGAATTTATATATTGTATCAAGATCAAGAATAACAATACATGACCTATGTAGGTTTAGGAGTTGGAAAAGAAAAAATTTGTAGCACTACAATTTTTTGGACTTTGAAACAAAGATGGTGATGAGATCTTATTTTGAGATTTTAAATTGAAGTATGTGTTGTCTCTTCTTCTATATTCTTTTATTTGGATTTGATTATTATTATTATTATTATTATTATTATTATTATTATTATTATTATTATTTCTAATGCAAGCTGAGAGTAAGCATATATTTTTATGTAGCATGTTTGTAACTTATTGCTTGGTTCCCAAAAATAATGGGCATTAGTCGGACTTCTTGCTTGAGTACCTTGAACAAAAAACGAAGAATATATTGAAGCAACGATTAAATTTAGAGTTTTGAAAAATGATGACAAGACATGCACTCATCCCGGTACAAGATTACAAGAATATGGCTTTCTTTAAACACCGAACAGAAATAAACAATCTCCATAACTTCCAAAAGGTATAAACACCAGACGGATAACTTTAAGTCATAATTGAAAACAGTTTACAAGAGTCAATATGACAAATCATAGTTCAAATCCAAAACAATGGTTTACATAGTACCATAACTTTGAATCTAATGATCAAAGATTAAAGTCTCAAAATACAATATTTAAACATCTAACTAGGGTAAACTAAGCAAGTACACTTGATCCCTAAGGATCTTTCAATCTTAAGAACTGTAGTAACTGCTTATTTCTCCTTGCCTTGTTTCGACTTACCATGTCCATCTGAAAATACAACAACATAAATAGTGAGATTTACAATATCAGTGAGTTCTTTCGAGACTCCTCACCATTTACCTCTCGTTGCCTTTTAGTTATAATCTTATCTTAGCGTTATCCAAGAGAAACTGAATTATATCAATTTCAGCGGAGAATCCAACCCAACTTTCGTGGAGTAACAATCTTGGGCCTTGAACTCAGGAGACATGACCTCCCATTCCAAGCACACTACCTTAAACTTTGGATCGTCATCCCATAGTGTCTTATGTATGCATTATATACCTAGTTTTCTCACTCGATTGAAACATCGAGTATAACTCAATACATCGATATTAATCCAAACTCATGCATAAAGATAATCATATAATCATAAAAACATAATACATTCAATGTATTTGGGGTTAAGTTTAGGATCGGAAGGGAGTTAGGTATCAAAACGAGGAGAATATAAGGTTTTTATAACTTGGGAACAAAGGGACGCATAGACTGGGTGCATGGTTGTGCTCTCTGAAACTTTTAAAAGCTTGGCTACCAGAGACCCGCACGGGTCATGCTCCCTGGGCGCACAGGTCATGCGCCTCCTGCAGGTGCATATTTTGCAAAAATCTTTCCCTTTTTCCTCCTTTCTCTGATTCCTATACTCATCCAATCATCCAAACTCAACTTTAAATACACTATACACATAAGGTTCATGACAAACAATACATGTATACTTAATTCATGCATGCATCCAATTTGATCTTAAGACTTACAATTTGTTCAACCAATATGCAACAATTCAAATTTCAGCACAAATAAAGTATCATTTCAGCATTTCATCAATTTCAAACCCAACTAAAGACACAGGCATTTAAGAACAAAATCATTCTAGAGGTAAAATCACCAAAAGAACATACATAGGTCAAAGAACTCACCTCACTTCAGTTGCACAACAAAATCAAGTAAGAAATTGATTCCCCAAACACAATGCAAGCTCCTAGAACTTCAATAATCAACACTAGCCTCAAAATATAGCTCCCAAAATGGGTCTTTAGAAACAAAATGGATGAGAATGGTAAGGTTATCAGAAACAAGGCAAGGCTAGTTGCTCAAGGCTACAATCAACAGGAAGGTATTGACTATGATGAAACATTTGCTCCTGTTGCAAGGTTAGAAGCCATTAGAATACTTCTTGCTTATGCTGCTCATAAAGATTTCAAACTCTTTCAAATGGATATCAAAAGTGCTTTTCTAAATGGATTTCTAAATGAGGAGGTGTATGTACACCAACCTCCTTGATTTATTGATCAGAAATATCCTAACCATGTTTTCAAATTAACTAAAGCTCTCTATGGTCTTAAACAAGCTTGTAGAGCATGGTATGAGAGGCTTAGTATCTTCTTGATCAAAAATGGTTTTTCAAGAGGAAAAATTGATGTCACTCTTTTTAGAAAAACCCTCAAAGATGAATTATTAACTGTTCAAATATATGTTGATGACATCATCTTTGGTGCAACAAATGAAAAGCTTTGCAACGTCTTTGAAAAATTAATGAAAAGTGAGTTTGAAATGAGTCTTATGGGTGAATTAAGGTACTTCCTTGGTTTGCAAATTAAGAAACTTAAGAAGGGTGTTTTTATCTCACAAAAGAAGTATATTAGAGACCTTCTTAAGAACTATAAAATGAGTGATGCCAAACCTATGGCCACTCCAATGCACTCTTCTTGAAGCATTGAAAAAGATGATAACAGTAAGCCTGCTCTGAAAAGGAGTATAGAGGCATGATAGGTTCCCTATTATACCTCACTGCAAGTAGACCTGACATAGTCTTCTCAGTGGGACTGTGTGCTAGTTTTCAAAACTGCTCCTAAAGTGTAACACCCTCTTATTCTAACCTTTAAAAGTGGTGCTACACTTAATTAATATTCCCATTTCTAATTTCTTTTGAAAATATATTGATTCAAAGTAGATATGAATTTCAATTCTCAATTTACGTAAAAATAATTTTTTTTTATTTGTGTGAGAAGCATAAATGATTAGTCATATCATACAGCATCAAAATATATATAAATATACATCATATATTGATCACTAACAGTTAGATCATAATCATGCCCTTGGGCTTACATAGGTTATCGTTTAAGTACCACGTCACAAAGGTGTCCCAAAAGATGGTACGGTCTATAAGGTTATATATATACCATAGGTTAGGCTGAAAACTAAGTAGTCAAGTTACTATACTGGAACGCCATCAGACGGAGCCATCTCGGGTAGATTCCCAAGGTACTAAGTAGGCTGAAAACTAAGTAGTCAAGTTACTATGTTGAAGAGGGGAGATTCCCAACGGTACTAAGTAGGCTGAAAACTAAGTAGTCAAGTTACTATGTTGAAGAGGGGAGATTCCCAACGGTACCACTACTGCCAGAGCCATCAGACGGCTCCCACTCGGGTAGGATAGGTACATCAGGAACCACAACATCCTGAACTATAGCCCCAGGAATTGCCACACCAGGAAACAAAGCCTCTATTATACGGTTCATAGGCAACTCAATCTCTAAAGTCTGATGAGCAGTAATAACAGTCATGGGTATTCCCTATGCCCCATCAGTGGTCTGAGTCACATCGGTATAAGTAATGGTCTGAGCCACTGGGTCGATCTCCCAGATGGGATCTCCCATATCTTCCAGAAATCTAATCTGCCTGTGCCCAGAGTGTCCGAGAGGCTCCTCCGATGTCATCTGAAATGTAAGGGGTGAAATACTCGTACACAAGTTTGCAACACGATGGTTACACAAGTTACATATAATAGGATACAGTCATAAGTAATAATAATATATAGACGTAATAAGTGATCCCCATCAGACTAATTCAAAACCAGGCATTTAACCACACACAATCATTAAGTCTTGCAAAAACATGACAGACAGCCTAGTGAAAACAATTATCAATAGTTAGTTAAATACTAGACATCATACTTATCCTGTGATCTATCAACAAGGTTAGTCTACTAACTAGAATAATATAGTCGACCTACTCCATGGAGATTTCTCTATCATCTTGAGCGTAAGGCCGTTTCAACTGCCATAACATGATTGTTTTGCAATGAGCAGATATCCAATCTAAACCCCAATCATTCTGGGCCGAGCGCTGCACCTTATTATAGATAGTTCTGTACAGTCAGACTCCCCGTGTCGGGTAATACGATTGCTACAACTGACCATTGGTAAGAGTTCGAAACACAAGTGCCCCCAGAAGGTCTGTAGTCGACCCAACCGAACCTATCCTCAGTCTTATATACATAATAGTACTATAAGAAACATCCTGTAATAGATCTTTAGTAAAATCATCAGTCTTACTAATCTAATCAACTTGACAAATTAGTCCTTAGGATCCGAAAAAAAACTTGTGAGATATACTTTAATTAATCCATCCTTATGAGTTATATCACTAATTAACTAGACAACTAATATTCTCGTTCAAATTCACAATGTACTTACTTTGACACATTTGCAAATAATTCAAACAAATCAAAATTTCACAAATTACTTAGAATAACTAGATAATATATATACAAGCAACACACAATTTGTGCCCATCAACTTATTATTAGTATTTCCCCTTACCTGGAAATTTTTCCAAACTAGCGTGATGATCCTTACTTGCTTCAAATTCCACAATACCTATTAAAACAACTATGTCTTAATTTACTATATCCATGACTATAAAATTTTATAAATATCAGAGTTTGGAAAATTCTGTAAGTTACTTTTTGTTTTGTTTTAAAAAAAAAATAATTTATAATACCAATATGGTTACGATAGTCAAACCAGTTCCGTATTTGCACACAATTGCAAGGAATAAACTCATTTAACCAATGCAGTGGAATCACAGACATTATATCGTAGTAGAAGAGATAACAAAAATTCAGCTCAAAACACTCACAAATAGTCGCATGATTATGTGTTTAACTAGCTAAGTTTTTTTTTAACAAAATTAAAATTGAATATAAATATGTATTTTAACTAGTAAAAAAAACAAACTTTCTAAAGGTTATTACTTCTAAGTATAATGAAGAGAAGGAAAAAGAATTACTGATGAAGAACGAAGTAGAAGGAAACAGATTTAAACAAAAAGAGAGATGATCTAACCTTGAGAATTGATGGAGTTGCTTTTACAAAGTGGTGTGAAAAAATTTGAAGGTTGGGGACTCCTTTTATAGATGTCCCAGTAGGTTGGCAACATACACGTATCGGTAAAATTTTCTGTTCATTCATTCGTTGTAAAAAAACTAACCACACGTTCTTCCTTCCCTTTTACCAGTCACTTATTTGTTATACTGGTGATAATAAAAGATGTGTTTTCAGGTAAATAAAATTCTGCAGATACAATTTCGATCTTTATATCTTACAGAACTTAATGAACTAAATTTCAAAAATTTCCAATAAGTTTGGACTTTTTAGTGCGGTACAATTTGTACTGACAGATACTTTTTAGCTATAATTTGATAGAGGTCTAAGTTCAAATATTTTTCATAACCTTCTATAATATTTCTCTCTAATCCTACAAAATTATTTTTCTTAAAAACGCTCTCTAGATACTAGACTAATTATTATTTCTCATAAAATAAAAATTATAATACACACAAAGGCAGTAAAATTCAGGGTGTTACATTACTACCCTACTAAACAAAATTTCGTCCTCGAAATTGTGTACCCTAAAATAAACTCGGATATTGTGCTCTCATATTGTCTTCTAACTCCCATGTTGAATCTCCGGTTGCCTGATCCCATACAACTTTGACCAAAGATATTTGTTTTCCTCGAAGTTGTTTGATCCTTCTATCTTCGATCCTCACAGGAGATGTCTCATACGACAAATTTTCTCTTAACGGTACTTCATTGGGTTTAATTATGTGAGATGGATCAGAAATATTCTTCCTTAGCTGTGAAACGTGCAATACATTGTGAATGTTTGAAAGAAAAGGCGGTAAAGCTATTTAATAAGCTACCGGACCAACGCGCTGTCATACCCCAATTTTGTCCGGCTTAGGTCAAAACCCTAATTTTCCCCAAAAAATAAATAAATAAGAGAAAAGAACATCATGCATTGCATTTAGGGTTATAGAAGTCATTTCAAAGTTTCTAAAATCATTTTTGAGGTTGGAATGTACTTTTGGACAATTTAGGGTTTTTCAGCGCAAAAGGGTGTTTTAGTCATTTCGCAAATAAGGGATATTTTTCTCAGAACAAGCCACTTAACATGCATCCCAAGGTCTTAGAGGTCATTCCTAGGGGGAAAAGTCATTTTTAAAGTGAAAATGTGCTTTGGGCAAAAACTAGGGTTTTTAGGGTGAAAGGGCATTTTGGTCATTTCACAATAAAAACGTTTTTTTTGTCCCAAATCACTGGGTAATCATCAAGAGGGTTTATTTGAGGAAGAATGTGCTTAATTAGTTTTTTTTTTATGCTCATGGATGTTATTTATTTGCATAAAAACTCAAATTTAAAGAAAAGGGCAAAATGGGAATTTCCCTCAAGGTGAGGTGTCATATCAATTTTGAGAATGGTGATATCATGGAATTTAGAGCCCAATGATTGATTCCTAGGATAGGCCCAATATAGAAAAAATCTTCATGGGATAATCAAAAGGAATAAAAAAAAGAATAATCAAGGAAAGGAAAGGATAATTACCAAGGTAGTGGGGAACAAAAAGTACAATGACAACTTGCATTTTTTCCCTCTCCTTCCCTCCTCATGACTGCGAATTTCAGCCCTCCTTTCACCCTCATTTGTTGTGTTTCCTCAACACCCTCAATCCATGTGATGATGAATCTCCACCCTCCATTCAAATTTAAAGTCTAATCCTAGTGCACCTCTCAAAGCCAATGACTAAAATACCCTCTAACTTGGTGACCAAGTTCAAATTAATTTTATTTATTAATATTCAGCTGAATATTAATTGATTTAATTGGGTCGATTACCATTTTACCCCAAAGCTCACTCCCACTCTATAAGTACCTTCCATATTCTCTCTTTCCCAACTTTTGCTCACTCATTCTCTCACTTGAAATCAACACAATTCTCCTCCTCTCCTCCCTCTCCTCTTGGCCGAAACAGCTCCACTCCCCCTCTCCTCCATTTATTTTATTTTTCTTCACCCAAACACCACCAAATCACCTCAAATCCACTCCTCCTTCATAGATCTTCCTCCTTTCACCATCCATTTCATATCCTCCTCATCAAGCACTTGGGTATTTGGGAATTTGCGTGGGGTTCTTGGACCATTTCTTGAAGACTCTAGTTGATTTGGTTACTTGTTCTTCATTTCCTACTTCTATTAGCTTGGATCCAAGGTAAATCCCTAAAACTCTTGCATCATCTCTCACATTTTTGCATTAAAACCCATTTTTCTTTTCATCACATTTTTGCATCTTCATCGTTAAAATGTAGTTGTTGTTGTTGTTGGGGTGAGAGTTGGCATCTCACCCTTGAATAAATTGTGTTTTTGTGATTTTCATCTTGTTCATTGCATTTAGTGAAAGTAAATGATGTTTTAAGCCTTATATATGTTTCGCACCCCTTAGTCTTGACATGATTTTATTGTTCCTCTTGGTTTGTTGATGTTTAATACTTATTATTAGCATTTGATTTTGTTGTTAAATGTCTATTTTCACCATTTTTACTTGCAAGTGTTTGTTATGTTGATGATCTAGCAACTTGATCCTCACTTGTGCTTAGAGCACTATGATTTAAGTGAGGGGATTGCTAGGTGTGATTCAACCCTAAGTGATGAGGATTACTACAAGTGACTCAACTTGCTTTTAATTTTCAATAAATAAATGCAAGTTTATGCTTATGTCGAATTGAGAATGCTAATTTTTGGGGCTTGTAAATGTGATGTTTTGGGTTATTAATTTGTTCAATTGAGATGAATCAACATGTGTTTTCTAGCACCATTTTAAAATGTTGAGGATCACTTGGAAGTGATTCAACTTTTATCTATGCTTTAATGTTAATTTGGTAAAGTGACTAGACACTTATGCATTGAGCATTGTTAACAAGTGTCAAGGATTACCAAATACTTTTAACTTGTGCCTAATGCCTAAAATCCGAACCAAGCTTTTGCAATGTTTCCTTAAGTGCCTTTCTTGGCAACTTATTTGGTTGTTTTTGATCTCATATATTCATGCCATTAACTGTTGATGACTCAATGTCATTCTTGTGTACAATTGTTGTAAATGGAAATGCTTATGCTTGTGCTCCCATTATTGATTATTTTGCTTGCAAATTGGTAAGTATTGCATTTTGGTTTTGCTTGAAAGTTGATTGAAGATTCTACTTTCTTTTCTTTTGTGGCCAAAGCCACTCTCGAATTCTCTTCCTCTCCCCTCTAATCAATCCTATTTCAAATGGTACTTGGTTCCATCTCCAAAGCACCAATCTGTTATTGGCCCAAAATGGGTCTTTAGAAACAAGCTGGATGAGAATGGTAAGGTTATCAGAAACAAGGCAAGGCTAGTTGCTCAAGGCTACAATCAACAGGAAGGTATTGACTATGATGAAACATTTGCTCCTGTTGCAAGGTTAGAAGCCATTAGAATACTTCTTGCTTATGCTGCTCATAAAGATTTCAAACTCTTTCAAATGGATATCAAAAGTGCTTTTCTAAATGGATTTCTAAATGAGGAGGTGTATGTACACCAACCTCCTTGATTTATTGATCAGAAATATCCTAACCATGTTTTCAAATTAACTAAAGCTCTCTATGGTCTTAAACAAGCTTGTAGAGCATGGTATGAGAGGCTTAGTATCTTCTTGATCAAAAATGGTTTTTCAAGAGGAAAAATTGATGTCACTCTTTTTAGAAAAACCCTCAAAGATGAATTATTAACTGTTCAAATATATGTTGATGACATCATCTTTGGTGCAACAAATGAAAAGCTTTGCAACGTCTTTGAAAAATTAATGAAAAGTGAGTTTGAAATGAGTCTTATGGGTGAATTAAGGTACTTCCTTGGTTTGCAAATTAAGAAACTTAAGAAGGGTGTTTTTATCTCACAAAAGAAGTATATTAGAGACCTTCTTAAGAACTATAAAATGAGTGATGCCAAACCTATGGCCACTCCAATGCACTCTTCTTGAAGCATTGAAAAAGATGATAACAGTAAGCCTGCTCTGAAAAGGAGTATAGAGGCATGATAGGTTCCCTATTATACCTCACTGCAAGTAGACCTGACATAGTCTTCTCAGTGGGACTGTGTGCTAGTTTTCAAAACTGCTCCTAAAGTGTAACACCCTCTTATTCTAACCTTTAAAAGTGGTGCTACACTTAATTAATATTCCCATTTCTAATTTCTTTTGAAAATATATTGATTCAAAGTAGATATGAATTTCAATTCTCAATTTACGTAAAAATAATTTTTTTTTATTTGTGTGAGAAGCATAAATGATTAGTCATATCATACAGCATCAAAATATATATAAATATACATCATATATTGATCACTAACAGTTAGATCATAATCATGCCCTTGGGCTTACATAGGTTATCGTTTAAGTACCACGTCACAAAGGTGTCCCAAAAGATGGTACGGTCTATAAGGTTATATATATACCATAGGTTAGGCTGAAAACTAAGTAGTCAAGTTACTATACTGGAACGCCATCAGACGGAGCCATCTCGGGTAGATTCCCAAGGTACTAAGTAGGCTGAAAACTAAGTAGTCAAGTTACTATGTTGAAGAGGGGAGATTCCCAACGGTACTAAGTAGGCTGAAAACTAAGTAGTCAAGTTACTATGTTGAAGAGGGGAGATTCCCAACGGTACCACTACTGCCAGAGCCATCAGACGGCTCCCACTCGGGTAGGATAGGTACATCAGGAACCACAACATCCTGAACTATAGCCCCAGGAATTGCCACACCAGGAAACAAAGCCTCTATTATACGGTTCATAGGCAACTCAATCTCTAAAGTCTGATGAGCAGTAATAACAGTCATGGGTATTCCCTATGCCCCATCAGTGGTCTGAGTCACATCGGTATAAGTAATGGTCTGAGCCACTGGGTCGATCTCCCAGATGGGATCTCCCATATCTTCCAGAAATCTAATCTGCCTGTGCCCAGAGTGTCCGAGAGGCTCCTCCGATGTCATCTGAAATGTAAGGGGTGAAATACTCGTACACAAGTTTGCAACACGATGGTTACACAAGTTACATATAATAGGATACAGTCATAAGTAATAATAATATATAGACGTAATAAGTGATCCCCATCAGACTAATTCAAAACCAGGCATTTAACCACACACAATCATTAAGTCTTGCAAAAACATGACAGACAGCCTAGTGAAAACAATTATCAATAGTTAGTTAAATACTAGACATCATACTTATCCTGTGATCTATCAACAAGGTTAGTCTACTAACTAGAATAATATAGTCGACCTACTCCATGGAGATTTCTCTATCATCTTGAGCGTAAGGCCGTTTCAACTGCCATAACATGATTGTTTTGCAATGAGCAGATATCCAATCTAAACCCCAATCATTCTGGGCCGAGCGCTGCACCTTATTATAGATAGTTCTGTACAGTCAGACTCCCCGTGTCGGGTAATACGATTGCTACAACTGACCATTGGTAAGAGTTCGAAACACAAGTGCCCCCAGAAGGTCTGTAGTCGACCCAACCGAACCTATCCTCAGTCTTATATACATAATAGTACTATAAGAAACATCCTGTAATAGATCTTTAGTAAAATCATCAGTCTTACTAATCTAATCAACTTGACAAATTAGTCCTTAGGATCCGAAAAAAAACTTGTGAGATATACTTTAATTAATCCATCCTTATGAGTTATATCACTAATTAACTAGACAACTAATATTCTCGTTCAAATTCACAATGTACTTACTTTGACACATTTGCAAATAATTCAAACAAATCAAAATTTCACAAATTACTTAGAATAACTAGATAATATATATACAAGCAACACACAATTTGTGCCCATCAACTTATTATTAGTATTTCCCCTTACCTGGAAATTTTTCCAAACTAGCGTGATGATCCTTACTTGCTTCAAATTCCACAATACCTATTAAAACAACTATGTCTTAATTTACTATATCCATGACTATAAAATTTTATAAATATCAGAGTTTGGAAAATTCTGTAAGTTACTTTTTGTTTTGTTTTAAAAAAAAAATAATTTATAATACCAATATGGTTACGATAGTCAAACCAGTTCCGTATTTGCACACAATTGCAAGGAATAAACTCATTTAACCAATGCAGTGGAATCACAGACATTATATCGTAGTAGAAGAGATAACAAAAATTCAGCTCAAAACACTCACAAATAGTCGCATGATTATGTGTTTAACTAGCTAAGTTTTTTTTTAACAAAATTAAAATTGAATATAAATATGTATTTTAACTAGTAAAAAAAACAAACTTTCTAAAGGTTATTACTTCTAAGTATAATGAAGAGAAGGAAAAAGAATTACTGATGAAGAACGAAGTAGAAGGAAACAGATTTAAACAAAAAGAGAGATGATCTAACCTTGAGAATTGATGGAGTTGCTTTTACAAAGTGGTGTGAAAAAATTTGAAGGTTGGGGACTCCTTTTATAGATGTCCCAGTAGGTTGGCAACATACACGTATCGGTAAAATTTTCTGTTCATTCATTCGTTGTAAAAAAACTAACCACACGTTCTTCCTTCCCTTTTACCAGTCACTTATTTGTTATACTGGTGATAATAAAAGATGTGTTTTCAGGTAAATAAAATTCTGCAGATACAATTTCGATCTTTATATCTTACAGAACTTAATGAACTAAATTTCAAAAATTTCCAATAAGTTTGGACTTTTTAGTGCGGTACAATTTGTACTGACAGATACTTTTTAGCTATAATTTGATAGAGGTCTAAGTTCAAATATTTTTCATAACCTTCTATAATATTTCTCTCTAATCCTACAAAATTATTTTTCTTAAAAACGCTCTCTAGATACTAGACTAATTATTATTTCTCATAAAATAAAAATTATAATACACACAAAGGCAGTAAAATTCAGGGTGTTACATTACTACCCTACTAAACAAAATTTCGTCCTCGAAATTGTGTACCCTAAAATAAACTCGGATATTGTGCTCTCATATTGTCTTCTAACTCCCATGTTGAATCTCCGGTTGCCTGATCCCATACAACTTTGACCAAAGATATTTGTTTTCCTCGAAGTTGTTTGATCCTTCTATCTTCGATCCTCACAGGAGATGTCTCATACGACAAATTTTCTCTTAACGGTACTTCATTGGGTTTAATTATGTGAGATGGATCAGAAATATTCTTCCTTAGCTGTGAAACGTGCAATACATTGTGAATGTTTGAAAGAAAAGGCGGTAAAGCTATTTAATAAGCTACCGGACCAACGCGCTGTCATACCCCAATTTTGTCCGGCTTAGGTCAAAACCCTAATTTTCCCCAAAAAATAAATAAATAAGAGAAAAGAACATCATGCATTGCATTTAGGGTTATAGAAGTCATTTCAAAGTTTCTAAAATCATTTTTGAGGTTGGAATGTACTTTTGGACAATTTAGGGTTTTTCAGCGCAAAAGGGTGTTTTAGTCATTTCGCAAATAAGGGATATTTTTCTCAGAACAAGCCACTTAACATGCATCCCAAGGTCTTAGAGGTCATTCCTAGGGGGAAAAGTCATTTTTAAAGTGAAAATGTGCTTTGGGCAAAAACTAGGGTTTTTAGGGTGAAAGGGCATTTTGGTCATTTCACAATAAAAACGTTTTTTTTTGTCCCAAATCACTGGGTAATCATCAAGAGGGTTTATTTGAGGAAGAATGTGCTTAATTAGTTTTTTTTTTATGCTCATGGATGTTATTTATTTGCATAAAAACTCAAATTTAAAGAAAAGGGCAAAATGGGAATTTCCCTCAAGGTGAGGTGTCATATCAATTTTGAGAATGGTGATATCATGGAATTTAGAGCCCAATGATTGATTCCTAGGATAGGCCCAATATAGAAAAAATCTTCATGGGATAATCAAAAGGAATAAAAAAAAGAATAATCAAGGAAAGGAAAGGATAATTACCAAGGTAGTGGGGAACAAAAAGTACAATGACAACTTGCATTTTTTCCCTCTCCTTCCCTCCTCATGACTGCGAATTTCAGCCCTCCTTTCACCCTCATTTGTTGTGTTTCCTCAACACCCTCAATCCATGTGATGATGAATCTCCACCCTCCATTCAAATTTAAAGTCTAATCCTAGTGCACCTCTCAAAGCCAATGACTAAAATACCCTCTAACTTGGTGACCAAGTTCAAATTAATTTTATTTATTAATATTCAGCTGAATATTAATTGATTTAATTGGGTCGATTACCATTTTACCCCAAAGCTCACTCCCACTCTATAAGTACCTTCCATATTCTCTCTTTCCCAACTTTTGCTCACTCATTCTCTCACTTGAAATCAACACAATTCTCCTCCTCTCCTCCCTCTCCTCTTGGCCGAAACAGCTCCACTCCCCCTCTCCTCCATTTATTTTATTTTTCTTCACCCAAACACCACCAAATCACCTCAAATCCACTCCTCCTTCATAGATCTTCCTCCTTTCACCATCCATTTCATATCCTCCTCATCAAGCACTTGGGTATTTGGGAATTTGCGTGGGGTTCTTGGACCATTTCTTGAAGACTCTAGTTGATTTGGTTACTTGTTCTTCATTTCCTACTTCTATTAGCTTGGATCCAAGGTAAATCCCTAAAACTCTTGCATCATCTCTCACATTTTTGCATTAAAACCCATTTTTCTTTTCATCACATTTTTGCATCTTCATCGTTAAAATGTAGTTGTTGTTGTTGTTGGGGTGAGAGTTGGCATCTCACCCTTGAATAAATTGTGTTTTTGTGATTTTCATCTTGTTCATTGCATTTAGTGAAAGTAAATGATGTTTTAAGCCTTATATATGTTTCGCACCCCTTAGTCTTGACATGATTTTATTGTTCCTCTTGGTTTGTTGATGTTTAATACTTATTATTAGCATTTGATTTTGTTGTTAAATGTCTATTTTCACCATTTTTACTTGCAAGTGTTTGTTATGTTGATGATCTAGCAACTTGATCCTCACTTGTGCTTAGAGCACTATGATTTAAGTGAGGGGATTGCTAGGTGTGATTCAACCCTAAGTGATGAGGATTACTACAAGTGACTCAACTTGCTTTTAATTTTCAATAAATAAATGCAAGTTTATGCTTATGTCGAATTGAGAATGCTAATTTTTGGGGCTTGTAAATGTGATGTTTTGGGTTATTAATTTGTTCAATTGAGATGAATCAACATGTGTTTTCTAGCACCATTTTAAAATGTTGAGGATCACTTGGAAGTGATTCAACTTTTATCTATGCTTTAATGTTAATTTGGTAAAGTGACTAGACACTTATGCATTGAGCATTGTTAACAAGTGTCAAGGATTACCAAATACTTTTAACTTGTGCCTAATGCCTAAAATCCGAACCAAGCTTTTGCAATGTTTCCTTAAGTGCCTTTCTTGGCAACTTATTTGGTTGTTTTTGATCTCATATATTCATGCCATTAACTGTTGATGACTCAATGTCATTCTTGTGTACAATTGTTGTAAATGGAAATGCTTATGCTTGTGCTCCCATTATTGATTATTTTGCTTGCAAATTGGTAAGTATTGCATTTTGGTTTTGCTTGAAAGTTGATTGAAGATTCTACTTTCTTTTCTTTTGTGGCCAAAGCCACTCTCGAATTCTCTTCCTCTCCCCTCTAATCAATCCTATTTCAAATGATATTCCAAAATCCAATGCTTCGCTAATTGTCTTCACAAATTAATCAATTTCTTTTTAGATCAATAATCAACCTTTTGAAAACTCATAAGGAGGCAAGTCGGACGTACGGCCGATGTTGTCTAGCGTCCTAAGATCGGAGTTGTACAACTCAAACATCTTGGGATACTTATGAGAATTAAAACAGATAATTAACAACTTCAACCCTTTTCAAAAATGAGTGAGGAACCGATTCGAATGTACGTTCGACATTGGTTAGAGTCCTAGGATTAGCGAGTTGTACAGCTCGTGCGAGCCTAAGATACTTGCTCGAACAAAACTACCAATCTCACAGCAAATCTTTTTTTCAAGTAACTCAAATCACTTTTCGATAAGTAGGGGGCACGTCGCCTGTACGGGCGGGGATGTCTATGTTTTAGGGTTAGTGGACTGTACAGTTCAGACCCGAGAACCCCTGCAATAAAAGACACCAACACACCCAAAGTTTCTCGACCCAGGAGAACTACGTAGCTTTGATTTCCTCATTGCATCTGAGGATACGTAGGAGCGGGCCACGTCCCGTCAAGCACCCTTTTCAAAAAAATACCAAAAAATCTTTCTTTTCCCCGTCTTGTTTCCAAACGCTTTTCTCAAATAAAAAAGAAAAACGAAAAGAAATAGAACATTGTTTCAAATCAAACTTTGTCGAAACCACACATCAAATTAATGGTTCCCTTTCGGTAGAAAGGAGATGCGGGGTGCTTATACCTTCCCCGTGTCTAACCGACCCCCGAACCTACATCTCCTGATTTCGAAAAGACCCGCCTTGTATAAAAAGACATTTTTTCAATGTTTTCGTCTAAAAACTAAAATATTGATGGCGGCTTCATTTATCTTCCACGTTGTACATCGAGAAATCCCAACCGGATTTTTCGGGGTGCAACAGCTGGCGACTCCACTGGGGACTTTTTTTTTAAAAAAAAAAAACGAGGGTCAAGCCTAATTAACTTGATGTGTGGTTTAAAATTGTTCGATTTGAGTGATTGTTCTATTTCCCTCTTTTTTTCTTCTTCTTTGTTTTTCTTTCCTCTTCCTCTTTCTTTACCAATTAATGATTGAGCATTCTTTGCATTTTCAATGTGTTGCATTCATGTGCATTTGCCACTTTTCTTCTTCTATGTTTGCTTCTTGTTTCTTCTACTCCTTTCTTTACTTATGTTCATGCATTCCTCCAATCCCCATGATCCCTTCTTCTTCGCTCCCTTTCTTTGGTAAGTTCATGTATTCTCCCTTTCTATCATGATCCCCTCTTCTTGGCTCCTTTTCTTGAGATAAGTAGAGCATCAGATGATTGTTAGTATCCTAGGTTGTTTTCTTGCTTGTATTGAAATGATATATGCAAAACCCTAGGGTAGATGATTTTCTTTGGCTGGACTGTTTCTGGATTTTCTTTGCATTGTGCTCCTACACACACGTTGCACTCCCTTTGTTTTTATTTCTTGGTGAGACAGCCCTATACCCGGGCTAGAGTATATCTTAGGCTAGAACGAAGTCATTAGTGGTTGCTCACTGGACGTACGTCTTGTTGTGTGATTGCGAAGACTTCACCTAGAGTTTGGCTTTGTTTGATGACATCATCACTTGGACGTACGGCCTTGTGATCGGTGCTCTCAGATGAGGTCGTTGGCTCTAGGAACCTTATCTAGGGCCCTTTTTAGTGCTATCCTTGAAGTGTGAACCCCTAAAAATAGCCTTAGATCCTGTCGCCAAGAAACCCTGTAGGACACAAAGGAGCTGCATACCCCCGCATCTAAACTTTTTGAAAAAATCAAAAAGAATATATTTTTTTCCTTCTCTTTCATAAATACCTATATGAGGTGGCATATAGGGTATACTGCCCTAAATTTTCAAATCCCCACCTGTAAATATCTTTCTTTATGTAAATAACATGAAAAAGCATCCTCATCATCCGCACTTTGCATCATGGCATCATGCATTACATAAAACAAAATTTAAAAAAAAAAACAATTATCATCCCTATGGTATTTCATTCGTTCATAATCATGAAAAATCATCAAGTGATGCAATTTACGGTATCCTCATTCAAAATGCACATTCGTTCATTCATTCACCCACTCATTCCGTTGTCCATCCATATCACATCATCGCATTAATACTTTTCTGTGTCGCAAATCAAAAATAAGCATTAACGTCTCATCTCACATGCACCTTCATTCAATATCTCTCATGCATTAGGAAAGTAATTGCAAGCATCACGCATTTCATTTCATTGCATAAGAAAAATGAAAACCAGAAGCAGCTATCATCCATATCGCATTTCATTCATCCTTGATTATGCAAAAGCTGTCATCAAATAAAGGTGGGCATCACATCAATATTGCATGCATATATCATTCCGCTATTCATATAGCCTTAGCTCAAATGCACCATTTTCTGCATGCATTATTATTTTTCTCTTTCATATCATAACAAATAAACAAAAATCCAAAAATGTATGTTTTCTACTAGAATTTAGAAAATGCATCGCATGTACCCTTTTTCCCTTTTTCATGGCATAAAAAATAAGCACTTGAACGTTTCATTTTGCATGCATTTCCACGCGTTAAAAATAATTGTGAGTATCATGCATTTCATTTCATTGCATAAAAACAAAATAAAACAGGAAGCAATTATCATTCGCATTGCATAAGCATCACATTCATCCGGGTGCATGTACAAAAAATCATCATCAAATAATACGGACATCGCGTCAATGTGGCACTCATGCATCATTTCATCACTTTGTTCGAATACATCATTTCTCCCTGCACGCATCCTTTCGAAACAAAGAAAAATTTCTCATGTGATGGCTTAATGGATAGAAGTGCACCTTTGAACGACGAAGGGTAATGTCTCAAATTTGTTTGTCGACTACAAATTTGAGATGTTACTCTACGATGTCAGAGCACTTTGACCCAGTCGCACGTGTTTTAATTTCAAGTAGGAAATTAAATTGAGTCAACTAATTGTCAAAACGTTTCAGTACATTGTGTGAAGTATTGAGTCATGATCCACTCAATGTTTCAGGCAAGTTACTCAGGGTAACGACAATCAGTTGCCTCATATCACCATTCTTGCATCTCTCATCATTCAAAAAAGGGGCATTGGCATTTCGCATCTTGTCTCGCCTCTAAAAAATAAAATCAAAAATCAAAATCATTTTAAAAAAAAGGGGGGGGGGGCATCATTCTTGCATCATTCGCATTGGTATTCCATATTTTGTCTTGCATTAAAAACAACAAAATAATTTAGAATAAGCCACACTTTTCGAGTAGTCGTTCTCCACGCATTTGCATCATACTTGCATATCATAATTTGTTCATTCATTCATTGCATAAAATAAAAGTTGTGATGAGAAGCGAGACGTTCTTGCAAAACAATCATCCTTTTTTGAAAAAGTTTATCCTTACTTGGTTGCAAACTCAAGGTGTTCCAAGGCACTCAGTTTTTCAAATCAATAGCTCATTTGCATGTCTTTCAAAAGCACTGCATCCCATCCATTCCATGACAAAAAAAAACTGAAGCAGCTCATCAATTCATTGTTCTAACTAATGTTGGCTCTCTGTGAAGCATTCCTATAGTGAACATGCATGAAACGTGCAGTTTCTCTTGTTTGAGTCAGTCAGTTTCCTTCCTTGTCATCATCACCATCCAAGTCTAACCCCGCCCTGTCCATCCATAAGGCGCATATTCTCTCCCATCAGTGCATACTTGACTTTTTGGTTCATTCTCACTAACACTCTAAGTCCTCCATGCTGGGGCAATTCTGTGATCACTAACTTTCTTTATCGGCATTATATTCCTTTAGTGCTAGTCTTTCCAAAAAAAAAGAGATAAATGAGAAGTACAAGCTCGCTAGGTTGAAAACCCGCAAAGGGCAGCCTAGGCAAAAAGGAGCGCCCGGTGGATTGAAAACTCGCAAAGAGCGGTCCAGGCAAAAATTAGGGCATAAAAAATGCAAAGAAAAGAGCAAACACATATAGATAGATAAATTGTTGTCAAGTTTTACGAAAAAAATAAGCAATCGGAATTTGAAATGAAGTTTGGCCATCCAAAAGTTCCCTTTCCTACCCACCTTAAGCCAAGAAAAACCAAAATCCAAAAATCACCCTAGACAAGGATCACCTCAAATATCCAATAAAAAGAAAAAAAGTGCATCACTTTTTGTCAGCTCACCCGAGTCAAAGAAGGAAAAGAATCATAAAACAAAAAAAAAAGAGAGAGAAAATCAAAAAAGGGATTCAAAAATAAAAATCCCAAAACAAAAGAAAATACAAAAGAAATGTAAGTGGTGAACTGGTACATGTTACCACAAAACACAAGAGATCCTTGTCTCAATAACCTTCAAACACTTCATCATTCCCATAAACCGCAAACACTTCCCTTTGACCTCGGTAACCCGCCCTCCACAAACCCTTAGCCAAGAATAAAACTTCCAAACACTTCATCAAGCCAATTAACCATCATAAATCATCGATCGTCAGCCAACGCCGAATAAAAATCATCCTACCATTAGCCCCCAAGCTCTTCATTAAGCCCAATCATCCCTCCTCCACAAAACACCACAATCCCGAAAAGTCCATTCCGATCAATAACCGAATGCTGTTGTTTTCTCAAATTTTAAATCTTAGGACCACTAAGTTTATCTGTCTACAATGTGTTTGCTCAAAAGAAAAAAAAACAAACGATCAGAAAAGAGAAAGCTGATCAAGGAAAAACAAACCCTCAGGAAAAAGAGATGAGGGAACAAAAATAAACAGTCGGAAAAAAGAAAGCTGACGGAAAAAGGAAGACTTGCACTTCAAGACGCATTCAAGTTGCATTAAAACAAGGTTTAGTGATCACCAAGTGAGGCTTCTTTCATACTAAAAGTCAAAACTTTCATTGCATTTGAGTTTTTCTTAAAGAGAATCAAAGATGTGTACTAGGGGACATTTCCTTCACCTCTCACTCCACTCAACCATGGGGAGATTTGTTCGTCGTCTATCCCGTTCACATACCACCCTCCGTATATAACCGTCACCATAACTCTATCACCTTTCACAACCTCACTCAAAGAAACCGTTTGAAATGTCATTCCAAAGTGGGGCAGGTGCATTCCCATTCCTTCACCTCGTTCATTCCCATAAAAACCTCACCGGGGCAATCTCTCAACTCACTATCCTAAATAAGGCCTCGTCATTCTAATTGGGGCAACTTTGTTTCGTCCTGACTGGGGCAACACCAAACTCTGTGGGTTGAAACAAAACCCTTTTCATTCCACCTTTCATCCCAAGAGCCGATGTATTCCCAATTCATCAAAAATCACCCCTAGTCATTATCACCACCAGGCAGAGGCAAGCTTATTCACTCATCAAAAGCCCGAACCGGGGCAGTCTTGCATCCCTTGGTCCCTCATGAGCGTCGGTAATAATCATGTTTGTCATCCCTTCAATTGTCATACATATCCTAAACCAGTCTCAAGTTAGCAGACTCACTCATTCACATTTGCACTCCTATGCATGCTTACTAGGCAATGCTTCAAAGAGAGAGAACACAAGTTAGTCATGCGATATCTAAGATTCAGTCGTCATTGGAAGGGAGAGAAAACAAGTAAGCTTGTTTGTAAATAAAAACCTTGAGAACACCGGAGTTTGAATCAAATTCAATTTTTCAACAAAATGGTCAATAATCATCCCAATCCCTTGCATTCAAAGTCTTGCATCTCATCATCACAAAAATGTTTAATCATTCATATCTTATTTTTCGCCTCATGCATTTAGGCGTTCCATTTTGTCTATCATAGTGTCCCATTTTCATCGTGCCAACATCACCATTTCATGAAAGGCAGCAAAAAAAAAAAAGAAGCAACGGATAAAAGCAAAAAAAATCTTCCATCTCATTCCATCAAGCATCAAAGCATTGCATCATAAAGAAAGAAAAAGCAAAAACACAAGCACTCCATAATATTTCAACATCATTGTATCAAACATCATTTCCTTTTCAATAAATGGGGGGCTAAGTCAAATACACATTCGGGATAGTCATCAGGACGTTTGAATTGATCACTCAAGAATCCGAAAGTCCCTATGCCAAAAAAAGCAAAAACACGTCATCCCATGTCATTGCATTTGCATCATATTAATGTTTGCATTTCATAAAAGGGAAAGAACCAAAGTCCTTGCATCAAAGCATTACATGTGTATCATGCAAGGCAACACAAAGGCTCCCCATGTCATTCGTCATTCTATTATCATTGCATTCGCATGCCCGCATTTCATCAAAAGAGAAAGAAATGAGCAGAAAATAAAACAAAGAGCATTCTATTCATCAAAACATGAATCACTGTCATTGCATCGCACACTTGCATTACAAGTATCAATCTTTGCATCAAACATCAAAGCACTACATTTGCATATTCGCATTTCATAAAGAGCAAAAGAAAACAAGCAAAGAAAAGCAGATGATCAGAAAAAGAAAGCTGATCAGGCAAAATCATGAAAAAAAGAAAGCTGTTCAAAAAAAAAAAACCAAGAAAAGCAAACAGTCAGAAAGGAGAAAGCTGACAAAAAAGATGAAGAATCAGGAATAGCATTTCACTACATTCATCATTACACCAAAATCATGAGCATTGCATGCATCCGCATAACATACCCTTGCATAACATGCACCCATACTCCATGCACCATTCCTTACATCAACTAACGTATGCAGGTACCTCAATCCAATACAGCAGCATCGGTCATTTCAAATCAACCAATCAACAGAATTTGTGAGCCCTCTGTGCTCCTCCCGAGCCCTCTGTGCTCATCCTGAGCCCTCTCCGCTCATCCTGAGCCCTCTGTGCTCCTCCTGAGCCCTCTGTGCTCCTCCTGAGCCCTCTGTGCTCCTCCTGAGCCCTCTGCGCTCCCCCTGAGCCCTCTGCGCTCCTCCTGAGCCCTCTGTGCTCCTCCTGAGCCCTCTGTGCTCATCCTGAGCCCTCTGCGCTCATCCTGAGCCCTCTGTGCTCCTCCTGAGCCCTCTGTGCTCCTCCTGAGCCCTCTGTGCTCCTCCTGAGCCCTCTGTGCTCCTCCTGAGCCCTCTGCGCTCCCCCTGAGCCCTCTGCGCTCGTCCTGAGCCCTCTGTGCTCCCCTTGAGCCCTCAGTGCTCCTCCTGAGTACTCTGTGCTCCTCCTGATCCCTCTGCGCTCATCCTGAGCCCTCAGTGCTCCTCCTGAGCCCTCTGTGCTCATCCTGAGCCCTCTGTGCTCCTCCTGAGCCCTCTGTGCTCATCCTGAGCCCTCTGCACTCATCCTGAGCCCTTTGTGCTCCTCCTGAGCCCTCTGTGCTCCTCCTGAGCCCTCTGCGCTCCCCCTGAGCCCTCTGCGCTCATCCTGAGCCCTCTGCGCTCATCCTGAGCCCTCTGTGCTCCTCCTGAGCCCTCTGTGCTCATCCTGAGCCCTCCGCGCTCATCCTGAGCCCTCAGTGCTCCTTCTTTACTGCTTTCTTTACCGCGTTTTTTTTACCGCTTTATTTCCTGCTTTTGCACGCCAAGTGTTAAACTCACAAATCGTTGTTTTTATATTAGCACGCCAAGTGGTGATTCAAAAAATCTAATCTATTTTTGCATGCATATTGCATTTTTCATCTGACATCAACAAAAACAAAAAATGAGAAAAGAAAAAATGGGAAAATTCGGGTTTTTCCCTAAGGAGACAAAATCGGTATAATTCCTGAATTCTTTATCTCTATTTTGCCTCGGAATATGTTTCAGCCAATCCATATTCCTCGTTAAAATCCAGATAAAGAGGGGCAGCTGTCATACCCCAATTTTGTCCGGCTTAGGTCAAAACCCTAATTTTCCCCAAAAAATAAATAAATAAGAGAAAAGAACATCATGCATTGCATTTAGGGTTATAGAAGTCATTTCAAAGTTTCAAAAATCATTTTTGAGGTTGGAATGTACTTTTGGACAATTTAGGGTTTTTCAGCGCAAAAGGGTGTTTTAGTCATTTCGCAAATAAGGGATATTTTTCTCAGAACAAGCCACTTAACATGCATCCCAAGGTCTTAGAGGTCATTCCTAGGGGGAAAAGTCATTTTTAAAGTGAAAATGTGCTTTGGGCAAAAACTAGGGTTTTTAGGGTGAAAGGGCATTTTGGTCATTTCACAATAAAAACGTTTTTTTTTGTCCCAAATCACTGGGTAATCATCAAGAGGGTTTATTTGAGGAAGAATGTGCTTAATTAGTTTTTTTTTATGCTCATGGATGTTATTTATTTGCATAAAAACTCAAATTTAAAGAAAAGGGCAAAATGGGAATTTCCCTCAAGGTGAGGTGTCATATCAATTTTGGGAATGGTGATTGATAGCCTCGCAAGTGCACGAGTCGTATCGCGTAATAAAAGAGTTATCGATCCACAGGGAGAGCCTAAGTGATTACCAATTTAATTTTTCAAAGTTGGTTAGCTAGAAGGAATGGTTTTTAGGAGTTGTAAAATTTAGAGATAAAAACAAACAATCTCAGGTTTATAGTTTTATCACAACAATGAGGAACCAAAATAATTTCTTTAGACTATTCAACAAATTATAAGAGTAATATATTTCAAAGACAAGGCAGCGAATATAACGAATGTCTCCTTTCGGAGTACAAGAGCGTGTTTTGAACTAACAATCAAGCCTATTCTCATGGTTGATTGTCACCAAAACCCATTAAGCATAACACCTTTTTAATGTCTCAAGAGTTTCAAAACTATTCTCATGTGTTGATTCCCTTGTCTAATTTCATAGATCCAACATCAATACTTCACCTTTCGGTTCTTCGTTTGATGTTTAAAATAAGATTTGAAGGACAATAAAATTAGATTGAAATATAAAACGATTTGGAGTGGAGAATAGCCTTTGGGAATTATTAGGGACCTATCATTGGATTACTCCCAACAACCCAAGACTTTGTATCTACTCACTCATATTAAATATGAGAGAAGAAGAAGAAGAAGAAGAAAAGACATGAATTTAAATAGCGAGAAATAAAAGAAAGCGGGAAATTGCAAAAACATAAATAGCGGAATTGTAAATGACAAGAAAATAAAAGTGCAAGAAAGTAAATAGCAAGGAAAGTAAATGACTTGGAAAATAAAAGGGCGAGAAAGTAAATAGCGAGAAAGTAAATAGCAAGGAAAGTAAATGACTTGGAAAATAAAAGGGCAAGAAAGTAAATAGCAAGGAAAGTAAATGACTTGGAAAATAAAAGGGCGAGAAAGTAAATAGCGAGAAAATAGAAGAGCGAGAAAATAAAAGAGCGAGAAAGTAAAAGAGCGAGAAAGTAAAAGGGCAAGAAAGTAAATAGCAAGGAAAGTAAATGACTTGGAAAATAAAAGGGCGAGAAAGTAAAAAGCGAGAAAGTAAAAAGCGAGAAATTAAAGTGAAGTCATGAATCTTAGAGGAAACCTTGTCATGGATTTTTCTCACAAAATTTAAGCTTGGTTACAAGTGAGGATCAAGCCTCTATTTATAGGAAAATATTAGGTCTAAGGCACTTGAGAGGAGGGGCAAAATGGTCATAAAAAAGTGGCAAATCAAGTGGCAAGGGAAAGCCATCAGCAAGTGGGTGCAGCCAAAATTGACTTGTCTGGTGCCAGGGTCGTGCGCCCTGGCCAGTCAATTTTGGCTTCTCTGCGCCAGTTTTGCACTAGGGTCGTGCGCCTATGGTGCCAGGGTCGTGCGCCTTGTGCTGGCAACAGCTGTACTGCGTTGCTGGCAACCATGGGTCGTGCGCCCAGCTCTGCCAAAATGAGCCATCTTCAGTTGGAGACACGCACGGGTCGTGCGTGGTACACCCAGGGTCGTGCGCAGGCTCTGTGCCAGTTTTTCCCCAGGGTCGTGCGCCTATGTGCCAGGGTCGTGCGCCAGTTTTGCACTAGGGTCGTGCGTGGTACACTCAGGGTCGTGCGTGTGCTGCTTGGCGCCCTTGGCGCCCTGTGTGCCTGTCTTGCGCCAGTTTTGCTGTTTTGGCGCCCTTGGCGCCCTGTGTGACCTGTCTTGCGCCAGTTTTGTTGCTGCTGTCTTAAAAATTGTTCCTCCTCAAATATTTTCTAAGTTTCTTCATTTTTGCTCATATTTTCGCTTTTGCTTCAAAATAAAACCTGAAAATAAAAAGTAAACATTTGCAGTAAAATAGCTCAAAAATATAATTAAAATACTAAAAAGACTTAATAAAATAACTATTAAAAAGACTCTAAAAATAGACTTATCAAACTCCCCTATGCTTGAACCTTTGCTTGTCCTCAAGCAAAAACAGTGTAAATCTTTAGGCCAATTCTGAAGGAAAATTATTTTCATATCGAAACCTTAAGTGAACTGTGGGGCAATTCTAACACTTTGGTTTGAGAGCTACTATTTTGGGCTTCTTGTGGAATTGAGAGACAACTTTAAAGTATTAGCACTCTAGAGAGGATATCAATGTCATCATAGAACCGGTTCCCCAACATTCTTAAGCTTGGGTCCTCCATTTACTAAGACCGGGTCTCAAAGGAGGGTCTTTATACGTTGGGTATTCAGGCATTTTTCTTTTCTTTTTTATATGTTAACCATTTATTTTGACATTTAAAATGTACTAACTTTTGCACTTTTGAAATGGTTTTGCAAATATATATATATATATATATATATTTTGATACCCCAACTCAGACTTTTTTCTCCAGTAACCGCGCATCTAGTAAATGTCACCAAGAGAACCAGGTTACTAGTTTCTTTTCAGTCCCTCTAATTGTTTTAATAACTGAAAACAGTCTCAATAGTGTGTGTGTGTGTGTGTGAAAAAGCCCTAGAAGTAGAAATCGAACCATGATACAATTTTGTTGTTCCCAACCAGTCCACCTAGATGATTGCTAATGAAAAATTGAAAAATTATTTTTGTCCAGAAAAGGCTTATCTAAAACATGCTTTAGGGTTCACAAAGTTTCGTGATGGGGGGAGCAGATACAACTCAAAGTACAAAAAAAGATAAAAACTTGGCAAAGCAATAAAGACATTCTTAATAAAAGTAATAAAATACCCCCCCATGCTTGGACTAGGCATTGTCCTCAATGATTTTTCAAATAAAACAAAAGGGGTTAGGAGAGCTCACCTGGCTGTCTGGTTCAGGAAACTCGGCCCTGGGGTATTTTATTTTTCAACAAATCGAAAAATACATTAAGCCGTGGGTTGCCTCCCACGCAGCGCTCTTTTAACGTCACTAGCTTGATGGTCAAAAAGAATTTTTCAATTGGGATCATGTAGAACTAAACTAGTTCCTTTCTCAACTGGGTCACCAATTAAATAATTTTTCAACCTTTGACCATTGACTTTAAACGATCCGGTTTTCTCGCTCCAGATCTCTACAGATCCGAAGGGGTAAACCTTACGGATTTCAAAAGGACCGGACCATCTCGATTTTAGTTTTCCTGGGAAAATTTTTAGTCTGGAGTTAAATAGTAACACCAGATCACCCTCATTGAATTCTCTGCGAATGATACGCTTATCATGCCAATTTTTTGTTCTTTCTTTGTAAAGTTTGGCATTCTCATAAGCACCCATTCGCAGTTCTTCCAATTCGTTTAGTTGGAGTTTTCTTTTTTCTCCGGCTAATTCCATGTTCAGGTTAAGGCGTTTAATTGCCCAGTAAGCTTTGTGCTCTAGCTCTAACGGAAGGTGGCAAGACTTCCCATAAATTAATTTGAAAGGAGTCATTCCTATGGGAGTCTTGTACGCAGTCCGATAAGCCCAGAGAGCATCATCAAGCTTTACCGACCAGTCTTTTCTTGAAGTCGAAACAGTTTTTTCTAAAATACTTTTAATTTCTCTGTTCGATACCTCAACCTGACCGCTTGTTTGAGGGTGATAAGGCGTTGCAATTTTGTGCCTTACTCCAAACTTTTGCAGTAACATTTCAAAATGTTTCGAAATGAAATGGGATCCTCCGTCGCTTATGACAACACGAGGGACCCCGAATCTTGGAAAAATTTTTTTTTTGAAAAGTTTTATGACTACCTTTGCATCGTTTGTAGGAGAAGCAATGGCTTCGATCCATTTTGACACATAGTCAACGGCTACCAGAATATATTGGTTTCCAAAAGAAGAAGGAAACGGTCCCATGAAATCGATACCCCAGACGTCGAAAATTTCAACCTCTAAGATATTATTTAAGGGCATTTCATTTCTTTTTGAAATATTTCCGGTGCGTTGACACTGGTCGCATTTAGAAATGAATTGATGCGCGTCTTTAAAAAGGGACGGCCAATAAAAACCAGATTGAAGAATTTTCGTAGCAGTTTTTGAAGAACTGGCATGGCCGCCATAGGAAGAAGAATGACAATGGTATAGAATGTTACTTACCTCTTCTTCCGGAATGCATCTTCTGAACACCCCATCAGCTCCCCTTTTAAAAAGCAGCGGCTCGTCCCAGTAATACTGTTTAAGATCATGGAAGAATTTCTTCTTCTGCTAATATTTTAAATCTGGGGGGAGTACTCCTGCTGCAAGGTAGTTTACAAAATCTGCATACCATGGTGCTTCAGATTTGACCAATGAGAAGAGTTGATCATCCAAAAATGTATCATTAAGAGGCAACTCTTCTTCTTTCGTTCCTTGTAGGCGGGACAAATGATCAGCCACAACATTTTCAACGCCTTTTTTATCCCTTATTTCAAGATCAAATTCTTGTAGGAGTAAAACCCATCAGATCAATCTCGGCTTGGCATCTTTTTTGTTTAACAAATATTTTATGGCCGAGTGATCAGTAAAAATGATGATTTTTGAACCTACCAGATATGATCGAAACTTATCAACGGCAAAAACTACCGCCAATAATTCTTTTTCAGTTGTGGCGTAATTCATTTGTGCCTCGTCTAAGGTCCTGCTTGCATAGTATATGGCATGCAATTTTTTTTCTTTTCTTTGTCCCAGGACTGCCCCAACTGCATAGTCGCTTGCATCACACATTATTTCAAACGGAAGATTCCAGTCTGGTGGCTGTATGATCGGGGCAGTAACTAAAGCCTTTTTCAACCTGTTAAAAGCTTCAAGACAAAGATTGTTAAAAATAAATGCTGCATCCTTAAGGAGCAGACTTGTCATAGGTTTTGAAATTTTTGAGAAGTCTTTTATGAACCGACGGTAGAACCCCGCATGGCCTAAAAAGCTTCTCACCTCTTTTACTGTGGTGGGAGGTAGCATTTTTTCAATTACTTCAATTTTTGCACGGTCTACCTCAATACCCCTATTAGAAATTAAGTGTCCTAGGACAATTCCTTCATTAACCATGAAATGACACTTTTCCCAGTTTAGAACCAGGTTTACCTTCTCACATCTCTCTAAGACTTTTTCCAGATTGGCTAAACAGTTTTCAAAATTTGAGCCATGGACGGAAAAATCATCCATAAACACTTCCATTATGTTTTCAACAAAGTCTGAGAATATGGACATCATACACCTTTGAAAGGTAGCAGGAGCATTACATAGACCAAAAGGCATCCTTCTATAGGCATAAGTGCCAAAAGGACATGTGAAAGTTGTTTTTTCTTGGTCGCTAGGGTGGATGGGAATTTGGAAAAATCCCGAATAACCATCCAAATAGCAGAAATGTGAGTGCCGTGCTAACCTTTCTAGCATTTGATCAATGAACGGGAGAGGGAAGTGATCTTTCCGGGTAGCTTTGTTAAGCTTTCTGTAATCAATACACATTCTCCATCCCGTGATCGTCCTTGTGGAAATGCATTCATCCTTTTCATTTTTAATAACTGTTAAGCCCCCCTTCTTAGGTACTACTTGAACAGGACTAACCCACTTACTATCAGAAATAGGATATATTATCCCAGCATCAAGGAGTTTTAAAACTTCCTTTTTAACAACCTCTTTCATGTTTGGGTTTAATCTTCTTTGATGCTCGATAGAAGGTTTATAGTCTTCTTCCAGTAGTATTCTGTGTATGCATATTGACGGATTTATTCCCTTAATGTCCTCAATAGTATACCCTATGGCTTTGGGATACTTCTTGAGAACATTAAGTAATTTTTCAGTCTCATCTTGTTTCAAATTTGCATTTACAATTACTGGAAAACTAGAATTAGGGCCAAGAAGTTCATACCTGAGAGATGATGGTAAGGGCTTCAGTTCTATTTTTGGTGTTTCTTTCGGGAGAGGTCGAGGTTTCTCCTCACCCAAAGTTTCAGTACCCAATTCTTGTGATGGTGGATTTTCATCCAAAAGTTTTATGTAGAATTGGGTTTCCCCTGCCGCATTTGTATTTGTGTTGCCTAAAAGGCAATCTTCCAGACTATCTTGTGAAGATGATGCTAAAGAGCAGTCTCGCACGCAATAGTCTACAATATCAATCCTGCAGCACGAGTCTTTTACAGATGGACTCTTCATGAAGTTTGAAACTTCAAACTCAACCTTTTCATCCCCTACATTAAAAACCAACTTACCGTTTTTAACGTCAATTATTGCCCCTGCAGTAGCTAAAAAAGGCCTCCCCAGAAGAATAGGAATTTGGGAGTCTTCTTCAATTTCCATTACAACAAAGTCCACCGGTATAAAAGTTTGCCCTACCTTGATAGGGATATCCTCTAAGATTCCAGTGGGGTATTTAACGGAACGATCTGCCAACTGTATTGTCATTTTTGTGGGTTTAAGTTCGCCTATCCCTAGTCTATTGCAAAGAGAAAGAGGCATCAAACTTACACTGGCTCCTAGATCGCACATCGCTCTGTTTATAGTTTCACTTCCAATCACACAAGGTATGGAAAAACTACCTGGATCTTTGAGTTTTTGTGGCAGCTTGTTCTGGATAATTGCACTACATTCCTCTGTTAATGCAATCGTCTCATAGTCGTCTATTTTTCTTTTCTTGGATAAAATTTCTTTCAAAAATTTAGAATAAGACGGCATTTGAGACAATGCATCAGTGAAAGGAACGTTGATGTAAAGCTTTTTAAGCAAGTCGACGAACCTTTTGAATTGCTCGTCAATTTTGTTTTTTGCAAATCTTTGGGGAAAAGGAATGGGTGGTTTGTATGGTGGTGGGGGGATGTGTGGTTCTTCTCTTTCTTTTTCTGGTTCTTTCTCTTTTTGTTTCTTTTCTTGCTCTCCTGGTAAATTATGTTTTTCACTCACAATTTTTTCTTGGTTTGCTCTTGGTTCCTCTAATTGTTTTCCGCTTCTAAGGGTGACGGCATTTATTTGGCCTTTTGGCTTTTGCTCTGGTTGCCCAGGAAATACCCCTGAAGACTTAGAGGATGAAGCTACCTGTGTTGCCACTTGAGTTATTTGATTTTCAAGCATTTTATTATGAGTGGAAATAGAGTCGACTTTTGATACTAATTTGATAAGTGTGTCATTCAAATAACCAGTTTGATTTTTGAATTCTTCATTTTGTTTTGTTTGAGATGACACAAATTTTTCCATCAAAAATTCCAAGTTCGACTTTTGCGGGTTGTTTTGTGGGTTATTAAAAACCCTTTGATTTTGAAAGATAGGAGGTGGTCTAGGTGCTGGATTGGGTGGAGGATTTTTATAAGAAAAATTTGGATGATTCCTCCACCCAGGATTATAAGTATTTGAAAACGGATCTTCCTTTTGAGCATAGTTAATATGCTCGTTTCCAGCACTAGATGCCTCAAGCTGGCATTCAGCTCCAATATGGCCAACAACCCCACATAATTCACATGGTGGAGTAATAGGAGAAGAAGTTTGTGAGACGGCACATACATTTAATTTTTCAAATTTTTGAAAAAGTGCGTCCACTTTTGAGGTAAGATGATCAACAACGGATATTTCATACTTACCTGGCTCTTTTGATGTGGCTGGTTTATTCGTTATGGCTCGCTCACTTGTCCACTAACAATGGTTTTGAGCCATATCTTCAAGGAGTGCATAAGCTTCGGTAAAATTTTTGTTCATTAAAGCTCCACCTGCAGCTGCATCAATAGTCATTCTTGTTGCATATTGTAATCCATTATAAAAAGTGTGAACAACAAGCCATATATTTCTCTAGTCCATGATGGGGGCATAGCCTTAACATTTCTTTGAAACGTTCCCAAGCATCATAAAGAGATTCCCCGTCATTTTGAGAAAATCGAGTAATTTGATTTCTCATTTGAGCTGTCTTACTCGGGGGAAAGAATTTAGCAAGAAAAGCTTGTTTTAGCTGGTCCTAGCTGGTAATGGATTCCGAAGGCAAAGAATGTAGCCATGCTCTAGCTCTATCCCTTAATGAAAAAGGGAAGAGTTTTAGTCTTATGGCATCCGGGGGTACCCCGTTTAATTTGAGAGTTCCACAGTATTCTAGAAAAATTGAAATATGAAGATTTGGGTCCTCTGTGGGAGAACCAGAAAATTGGTTTTGTTGAACCATCGAAAGCAGAGATGTTTTGAGTTCAAAATTATTTGCTTCCACATTCAGATGTACAATGGCAGCCGATGGCTCTGCTGAAGGTGTTGCGTACTCTTTGAGAGCACGATTTTCATTAGCCGCCATTTGGTTATCGGGAATTTCTCTCCTCCTTCTATGTAAGAACCTTTCGATTTCGGGAATTTGTTGAACAGTTTCTCCGAAACTTCTGGTTCTTCGCATTCGAGGGACAAGAGAAGAAAAAGTAAAAAATAAAGAAAATAAAATTTCAGTATAACCGGTTTCGAAAAACTTAATTAATATCACTGCCTCCCCGGCAACGGCGCCAAAAACTTGGTTGCCTCGCAAGTGCACGAGTCGTATCGCGTAATAAAAGAGTTATCGATCCACAGGGAAAGCCTAAGTGATTACCAATTTAACTTTTCAAAGTTGGTTAGCTAGAAGGAATGGTTTTTAGGAGTTGTAAAATTTAGAGATAAAAACAAACAATCTCAGGTTTATAGTTTTATCACAACAATGAGGAACCAAAATAATTTCTTTAGACTATTCAACAAATTATAAGAGTAATATATTTCAAAGACAAGGCAGCGAATATAACGAATGTCTCCTTTCGGAGTACAAGAGCGTGTTTTGAACTAACAATCAAGCCTATTCTCATGGTTGATTGTCACCAAAACCCATTAAGCATAACACCTTTTTAATGTCTCAAGAGTTTCAAAACTATTCTCATGTGTTGATTCCCTTGTCTAATTTCATAGATCCAACATCAATACTTCACCTTTCGGTTCTTCGTTTGATGTTTAAAATAAGATTTGAAGGACAATAAAATTAGATTGAAATATAAAACGATTTGGAGTGGAGAATAGCCTTTGGGAATTATTAGGGACCTATCATTGGATTACTCCCAACAACCCAAGACTTTGTATCTACTCACTCATATTAAATATGAGAGAAGAAGAAGAAGAAGAAGAAAAGACATGAATTTAAATAGCGAGAAATAAAAGAAAGCGGTAAATTGCAAAAACATAAATAGCGGAATTGTAAATGACAAGAAAATAAAAGTGCAAGAAAGTAAATAGCAAGGAAAGTAAATGACTTGGAAAATAAAAGGGCGAGAAAGTAAATAGCGAGAAAGTAAATAGCAAGGAAAGTAAATGACTTGGAAAATAAAAGGGCAAGAAAGTAAATAGCAAGGAAAGTAAATGACTTGGAAAATAAAAGGGCGAGAAAGTAAATAGCGAGAAAATAAAAGAGCGAGAAAATAAAAGAGCGAGAAAGTAAAAGAGCGAGAAAGTAAAAGGGCAAGAAAGTAAATAGCAAGGAAAGTAAATGACTTGGAAAATAAAAGGGCGAGAAAGTAAAAAGCGAGAAAGTAAAAAGCGAGAAAGTAAAAAGCGAGAAATTAAAGTGAAGTCATGAATCTTAGAGGAAACCTTGTCATGGATTTTTCTCACAAAATTTAAGCTTGGTTACAAGTGAGGATCAAGCCTCTATTTATAGGAAAATATTAGGTCTAAGGCACTTGAGAGGAGGGGCAAAATGGTCATAAAAAAAGTGGCAAATCAAGTGGCAAGGGAAAGCCATCAGCAAGTGGGTGCAGCCAAAATTGACTTGTCTGGTGCCAGGGTCGTGCGCCCATGTGCCTGGGTCGTGCGCCCTGGCCAGTCAATTTTGGCTGCTCTGCGCCAGTTTTGCACTAGGGTCGTGCGCCTATGGTGCCAGGGTCGTGCGCCTTGTGCTGGCAACAGCTGTACTGCGTTGCTGGCAAGCATGGGTCGTGCGCCCAGCTCTGCCAAAATGGGCCATCTTCAGTTGGAGACACGCACGGGTCGTGCGTGGTACACCCAGGGTCGTGCGCAGGCTCTGTGCCAGTTTTTCCCCAGGGTCGTGCGCCTATGTGCCAGGGTCGTGCGCCAGTTTTGCACTAGGGTCGTGCGTGGTACACTCAGGGTCGTGCGTGTGCTGCTTGGCGCCCTTGGCGCCCTGTGTGCCTGTCTTGCGCCAGTTTTGCTGTTTTGGCGCCCTTGGCGCCCTGTGTGCCCTGTCTTGCGCCAGTTTTGTTGCTGCTGTCTTAAAAATTGTTCCTCCTCAAATATTTTCTAAGTTTTTTCATTTTAGCTCATATTTTCGCTTTTGCTTCAAAATAAAACCTGAAAATAAAAAGTAAACATTTGCAGTAAAATAGCTCAAAAATATAATTAAAATACTAAAAAGACTTAATAAAATAACTATTAAAAAGACTCTAAAAATAGACTTATCAGTGATATCATGGAATTTAGAGCCCATTGATTGATTCCTAGGATAGGCCCAATATAGAAAAAATCTTCATGGGATAATCAAAAGGAATAAAAAAAAGAATAATCAAGGAAAGGAAAGGATAATTACCAAGGTAGTGGGGAACAAAAAGTACAATGACAACTTGCATTTTTTCCCTCTCCTTCCCTCCTCATGACTGCGAATTTCAGCCCTCCTTTCACCCTCATTTGTTGTGTTTCCTCAACACCCTCAATCCATGTGATGATGAATCTCCACCCTCCATTCAAATTTAAAGTCTAATCCTAGTGCACCTCTCAAAGCCAATGACTAAAATACCCTCTAACTTGGTGACCAAGTTCAAATTAATTTTATTTATTAATATTCAGCTGAATATTAATTGATTTAATTGGGTCGATTACCATTTTACCCCAAAGCTCACTCCCACTCTATAAGTACCTTCCATATTCTCTCTTTCCCAACTTTTGCTCACTCATTCTCTCACTTGAAATCAACACAATTCTCCTCCTCTCCTCCCTCTCCTCTTGGCCGAAACAGCTCCACTCCCCCTCTCCTCCATTTATTTTATTTTTCTTCACCCAAACACCACCAAATCACCTCAAATCCACTCCTCCTTCATAGATCTTCCTCCTTTCACCATCCATTTCATATCCTCCTCATCAAGCACTTGGGTATTTGGGAATTTGCGTGGGGTTCTTGGACCATTTCTTGAAGACTCTAGTTGATTTGGTTACTTGTTCTTCATTTCCTACTTCTATTAGCTTGGATCCAAGGTAAATCCCTAAAACTCTTGCATCATCTCTCACATTTTTGCATTAAAACCCATTTTTCTTTTCATCACATTTTTGCATCTTCATCGTTAAAATGTAGTTGTTGTTGTTGTTGGGGTGAGAGTTGGCATCTCACCCTTGAATAAATTGTGTTTTTGTGATTTTCATCTTGTTCATTGCATTTAGTGAAAGTAAATGATGTTTTAAGCCTTATATATGTTTCGCACCCCTTAGTCTTGACATGATTTTATTGTTCCTCTTGGTTTGTTGATGTTTAATACTTATTATTAGCATTTGATTTTGTTGTTAAATGTCTATTTTCACCATTTTTACTTGCAAGTGTTTGTTATGTTGATGATCTAGCAACTTGATCCTCACTTGTGCTTAGAGCACTATGATTTAAGTGAGGGGATTGCTAGGTGTGATTCAACCCTAAGTGATGAGGATTACTACAAGTGACTCAACTTGCTTTTAATTTTCAATAAATAAATGCAAGTTTATGCTTATGTCGAATTGAGAATGCTAATTTTTGGGGCTTGTAAATGTGATGTTTTGGGTTATTAATTTGTTCAATTGAGATGAATCAACATGTGTTTTCTAGCACCATTTTAAAATGTTGAGGATCACTTGGAAGTGATTCAACTTTTATCTATGCTTTAATGTTAATTTGGTAAAGTGACTAGACACTTATGCATTGAGCATTGTTAACAAGTGTCAAGGATTACCAAATACTTTTAACTTGTGCCTAATGCCTAAAATCCGAACCAAGCTTTTGCAATGTTTCCTTAAGTGCCTTTCTTGGCAACTTATTTGGTTGTTTTTGATCTCATATATTCATGCCATTAACTGTTGATGACTCAATGTCATTCTTGTGTACAATTGTTGTAAATGGAAATGCTTATGCTTGTGCTCCCATTATTGATTATTTTGCTTGCAAATTGGTAAGTATTGCATTTTGGTTTTGCTTGAAAGTTGATTGAAGATTCTACTTTCTTTTCTTTTGTGGCCAAAGCCACTCTCGAATTCTCTTCCTCTCCCCTCTAATCAATCCTATTTCAAATGATATTCCAAAATCCAATGCTTCGCTAATTGTCTTCACAAATTAATCAATTTCTTTTTAGATCAATAATCAACCTTTTGAAAACTCATAAGGAGGCAAGTCGGACGTACGGCCGATGTTGTCTAGCGTCCTAAGATCGGAGTTGTACAACTCAAACATCTTGGGATACTTATGAGAATTAAAACAGATAATTAACAACTTCAACCCTTTTCAAAAATGAGTGAGGAACCGATTCGAATGTACGTTCGACATTGGTTAGAGTCCTAGGATTAGCGAGTTGTACAGCTCGTGCGAGCCTAAGATACTTGCTCGAACAAAACTACCAATCTCACAGCAAATCTTTTTTTCAAGTAACTCAAATCACTTTTCGATAAGTAGGGGGCACGTCGCCTGTACGGGCGGGGATGTCTATGTTTTAGGGTTAGTGGACTGTACAGTTCAGACCCGAGAACCCCTGCAATAAAAGACACCAACACACCCAAAGTTTCTCGACCCAGGAGAACTACGTAGCTTTGATTTCCTCATTGCATCTGAGGATACGTAGGAGCGGGCCACGTCCCGTCAAGCACCCTTTTCAAAAAAATACCAAAAAATCTTTCTTTTCCCCGTCTTGTTTCCAAACGCTTTTCTCAAATAAAAAAGAAAAACGAAAAGAAATAGAACATTGTTTCAAATCAAACTTTGTCGAAACCACACATCAAATTAATGGTTCCCTTTCGGTAGAAAGGAGATGCGGGGTGCTTATACCTTCCCCGTGTCTAACCGACCCCCGAACCTACATCTCCTGATTTCGAAAAGACCCGCCTTGTATAAAAAGACATTTTTTCAATGTTTTCGTCTAAAAACTAAAATATTGATGGCGGCTTCATTTATCTTCCACGTTGTACATCGAGAAATCCCAACCGGATTTTTCGGGGTGCAACAGCTGGCGACTCCACTGGGGACTTTTTTTTTAAAAAAAAAAAACGAGGGTCAAGCCTAATTAACTTGATGTGTGGTTTAAAATTGTTCGATTTGAGTGATTGTTCTATTTCCCTCTTTTTTTCTTCTTCTTTGTTTTTCTTTCCTCTTCCTCTTTCTTTACCAATTAATGATTGAGCATTCTTTGCATTTTCAATGTGTTGCATTCATGTGCATTTGCCACTTTTCTTCTTCTATGTTTGCTTCTTGTTTCTTCTACTCCTTTCTTTACTTATGTTCATGCATTCCTCCAATCCCCATGATCCCTTCTTCTTCGCTCCCTTTCTTTGGTAAGTTCATGTATTCTCCCTTTCTATCATGATCCCCTCTTCTTGGCTCCTTTTCTTGAGATAAGTAGAGCATCAGATGATTGTTAGTATCCTAGGTTGTTTTCTTGCTTGTATTGAAATGATATATGCAAAACCCTAGGGTAGATGATTTTCTTTGGCTGGACTGTTTCTGGATTTTCTTTGCATTGTGCTCCTACACACACGTTGCACTCCCTTTGTTTTTATTTCTTGGTGAGACAGCCCTATACCCGGGCTAGAGTATATCTTAGGCTAGAACGAAGTCATTAGTGGTTGCTCACTGGACGTACGTCTTGTTGTGTGATTGCGAAGACTTCACCTAGAGTTTGGCTTTGTTTGATGACATCATCACTTGGACGTACGGCCTTGTGATCGGTGCTCTCAGATGAGGTCGTTGGCTCTAGGAACCTTATCTAGGGCCCTTTTTAGTGCTATCCTTGAAGTGTGAACCCCTAAAAATAGCCTTAGATCCTGTCGCCAAGAAACCCTGTAGGACACAAAGGAGCTGCATACCCCCGCATCTAAACTTTTTGAAAAAATCAAAAAGAATATATTTTTTTCCTTCTCTTTCATAAATACCTATATGAGGTGGCATATAGGGTATACTGCCCTAAATTTTCAAATCCCCACCTGTAAATATCTTTCTTTATGTAAATAACATGAAAAAGCATCCTCATCATCCGCACTTTGCATCATGGCATCATGCATTACATAAAACAAAATTTAAAAAAAAAAACAATTATCATCCCTATGGTATTTCATTCGTTCATAATCATGAAAAATCATCAAGTGATGCAATTTACGGTATCCTCATTCAAAATGCACATTCGTTCATTCATTCACCCACTCATTCCGTTGTCCATCCATATCACATCATCGCATTAATACTTTTCTGTGTCGCAAATCAAAAATAAGCATTAACGTCTCATCTCACATGCACCTTCATTCAATATCTCTCATGCATTAGGAAAGTAATTGCAAGCATCACGCATTTCATTTCATTGCATAAGAAAAATGAAAACCAGAAGCAGCTATCATCCATATCGCATTTCATTCATCCTTGATTATGCAAAAGCTGTCATCAAATAAAGGTGGGCATCACATCAATATTGCATGCATATATCATTCCGCTATTCATATAGCCTTAGCTCAAATGCACCATTTTCTGCATGCATTATTATTTTTCTCTTTCATATCATAACAAATAAACAAAAATCCAAAAATGTATGTTTTCTACTAGAATTTAGAAAATGCATCGCATGTACCCTTTTTCCCTTTTTCATGGCATAAAAAATAAGCACTTGAACGTTTCATTTTGCATGCATTTCCACGCGTTAAAAATAATTGTGAGTATCATGCATTTCATTTCATTGCATAAAAACAAAATAAAACAGGAAGCAATTATCATTCGCATTGCATAAGCATCACATTCATCCGGGTGCATGTACAAAAAATCATCATCAAATAATACGGACATCGCGTCAATGTGGCACTCATGCATCATTTCATCACTTTGTTCGAATACATCATTTCTCCCTGCACGCATCCTTTCGAAACAAAGAAAAATTTCTCATGTGATGGCTTAATGGATAGAAGTGCACCTTTGAACGACGAAGGGTAATGTCTCAAATTTGTTTGTCGACTACAAATTTGAGATGTTACTCTACGATGTCAGAGCACTTTGACCCAGTCGCACGTGTTTTAATTTCAAGTAGGAAATTAAATTGAGTCAACTAATTGTCAAAACGTTTCAGTACATTGTGTGAAGTATTGAGTCATGATCCACTCAATGTTTCAGGCAAGTTACTCAGGGTAACGACAATCAGTTGCCTCATATCACCATTCTTGCATCTCTCATCATTCAAAAAAGGGGCATTGGCATTTCGCATCTTGTCTCGCCTCTAAAAAATAAAATCAAAAATCAAAATCATTTTAAAAAAAAGGGGGGGGGGCATCATTCTTGCATCATTCGCATTGGTATTCCATATTTTGTCTTGCATTAAAAACAACAAAATAATTTAGAATAAGCCACACTTTTCGAGTAGTCGTTCTCCACGCATTTGCATCATACTTGCATATCATAATTTGTTCATTCATTCATTGCATAAAATAAAAGTTGTGATGAGAAGCGAGACGTTCTTGCAAAACAATCATCCTTTTTTGAAAAAGTTTATCCTTACTTGGTTGCAAACTCAAGGTGTTCCAAGGCACTCAGTTTTTCAAATCAATAGCTCATTTGCATGTCTTTCAAAAGCACTGCATCCCATCCATTCCATGACAAAAAAAAACTGAAGCAGCTCATCAATTCATTGTTCTAACTAATGTTGGCTCTCTGTGAAGCATTCCTATAGTGAACATGCATGAAACGTGCAGTTTCTCTTGTTTGAGTCAGTCAGTTTCCTTCCTTGTCATCATCACCATCCAAGTCTAACCCCGCCCTGTCCATCCATAAGGCGCATATTCTCTCCCATCAGTGCATACTTGACTTTTTGGTTCATTCTCACTAACACTCTAAGTCCTCCATGCTGGGGCAATTCTGTGATCACTAACTTTCTTTATCGGCATTATATTCCTTTAGTGCTAGTCTTTCCAAAAAAAAAGAGATAAATGAGAAGTACAAGCTCGCTAGGTTGAAAACCCGCAAAGGGCAGCCTAGGCAAAAAGGAGCGCCCGGTGGATTGAAAACTCGCAAAGAGCGGTCCAGGCAAAAATTAGGGCATAAAAAATGCAAAGAAAAGAGCAAACACATATAGATAGATAAATTGTTGTCAAGTTTTACGAAAAAAATAAGCAATCGGAATTTGAAATGAAGTTTGGCCATCCAAAAGTTCCCTTTCCTACCCACCTTAAGCCAAGAAAAACCAAAATCCAAAAATCACCCTAGACAAGGATCACCTCAAATATCCAATAAAAAGAAAAAAAGTGCATCACTTTTTGTCAGCTCACCCGAGTCAAAGAAGGAAAAGAATCATAAAACAAAAAAAAAAGAGAGAGAAAATCAAAAAAGGGATTCAAAAATAAAAATCCCAAAACAAAAGAAAATACAAAAGAAATGTAAGTGGTGAACTGGTACATGTTACCACAAAACACAAGAGATCCTTGTCTCAATAACCTTCAAACACTTCATCATTCCCATAAACCGCAAACACTTCCCTTTGACCTCGGTAACCCGCCCTCCACAAACCCTTAGCCAAGAATAAAACTTCCAAACACTTCATCAAGCCAATTAACCATCATAAATTCATCGATCGTCAGCCAACGCCGAATAAAAATCATCCTACCATTAGCCCCCAAGCTCTTCATTAAGCCCAATCATCCCTCCTCCACAAAACACCACAATCCCGAAAAGTCCATTCCGATCAATAACCGAATGCTGTTGTTTTCTCAAATTTTAAATCTTAGGACCACTAAGTTTATCTGTCTACAATGTGTTTGCTCAAAAGAAAAAAAAACAAACGATCAGAAAAGAGAAAGCTGATCAAGGAAAAACAAACCCTCAGGAAAAAGAGATGAGGGAACAAAAATAAACAGTCGGAAAAAAGAAAGCTGACGGAAAAAGGAAGACTTGCACTTCAAGACGCATTCAAGTTGCATTAAAACAAGGTTTAGTGATCACCAAGTGAGGCTTCTTTCATACTAAAAGTCAAAACTTTCATTGCATTTGAGTTTTTCTTAAAGAGAATCAAAGATGTGTACTAGGGGACATTTCCTTCACCTCTCACTCCACTCAACCATGGGGAGATTTGTTCGTCGTCTATCCCGTTCACATACCACCCTCCGTATATAACCGTCACCATAACTCTATCACCTTTCACAACCTCACTCAAAGAAACCGTTTGAAATGTCATTCCAAAGTGGGGCAGGTGCATTCCCATTCCTTCACCTCGTTCATTCCCATAAAAACCTCACCGGGGCAATCTCTCAACTCACTATCCTAAATAAGGCCTCGTCATTCTAATTGGGGCAACTTTGTTTCGTCCTGACTGGGGCAACACCAAACTCTGTGGGTTGAAACAAAACCCTTTTCATTCCACCTTTCATCCCAAGAGCCGATGTATTCCCAATTCATCAAAAATCACCCCTAGTCATTATCACCACCAGGCAGAGGCAAGCTTATTCACTCATCAAAAGCCCGAACCGGGGCAGTCTTGCATCCCTTGGTCCCTCATGAGCGTCGGTAATAATCATGTTTGTCATCCCTTCAATTGTCATACATATCCTAAACCAGTCTCAAGTTAGCAGACTCACTCATTCACATTTGCACTCCTATGCATGCTTACTAGGCAATGCTTCAAAGAGAGAGAACACAAGTTAGTCATGCGATATCTAAGATTCAGTCGTCATTGGAAGGGAGAGAAAACAAGTAAGCTTGTTTGTAAATAAAAACCTTGAGAACACCGGAGTTTGAATCAAATTCAATTTTTCAACAAAATGGTCAATAATCATCCCAATCCCTTGCATTCAAAGTCTTGCATCTCATCATCACAAAAATGTTTAATCATTCATATCTTATTTTTCGCCTCATGCATTTAGGCGTTCCATTTTGTCTATCATAGTGTCCCATTTTCATCGTGCCAACATCACCATTTCATGAAAGGCAGCAAAAAAAAAAAAGAAGCAACGGATAAAAGCAAAAAAAATCTTCCATCTCATTCCATCAAGCATCAAAGCATTGCATCATAAAGAAAGAAAAAGCAAAAACACAAGCACTCCATAATATTTCAACATCATTGTATCAAACATCATTTCCTTTTCAATAAATGGGGGGCTAAGTCAAATACACATTCGGGATAGTCATCAGGACGTTTGAATTGATCACTCAAGAATCCGAAAGTCCCTATGCCAAAAAAAGCAAAAACACGTCATCCCATGTCATTGCATTTGCATCATATTAATGTTTGCATTTCATAAAAGGGAAAGAACCAAAGTCCTTGCATCAAAGCATTACATGTGTATCATGCAAGGCAACACAAAGGCTCCCCATGTCATTCGTCATTCTATTATCATTGCATTCGCATGCCCGCATTTCATCAAAAGAGAAAGAAATGAGCAGAAAATAAAACAAAGAGCATTCTATTCATCAAAACATGAATCACTGTCATTGCATCGCACACTTGCATTACAAGTATCAATCTTTGCATCAAACATCAAAGCACTACATTTGCATATTCGCATTTCATAAAGAGCAAAAGAAAACAAGCAAAGAAAAGCAGATGATCAGAAAAAGAAAGCTGATCAGGCAAAATCATCAAAAAAAGAAAGCTGTTCAAAAAAAAAAAACCAAGAAAAGCAAACAGTCAGAAAGGAGAAAGCTGACAAAAAAGATGAAGAATCAGGAATAGCATTTCACTACATTCATCATTACACCAAAATCATGAGCATTGCATGCATCCGCATAACATACCCTTGCATAACATGCACCCATACTCCATGCACCATTCCTTACATCAACTAACGTATGCAGGTACCTCAATCCAATACAGCAGCATCGGTCATTTCAAATCAACCAATCAACAGAATTTGTGAGCCCTCTGTGCTCCTCCCGAGCCCTCTGTGCTCATCCTGAGCCCTCTCCGCTCATCCTGAGCCCTCTGTGCTCCTCCTAAGCCCTCTGTGCTCCTCCTGAGCCCTCTGTGCTCCTCCTGAGCCCTCTGCGCTCCCCCTGAGCCCTCTGCGCTCCTCCTGAGCCCTCTGTGCTCCTCCTGAGCCCTCTGTGCTCATCCTGAGCCCTCTGCGCTCATCCTGAGCCCTCTGTGCTCCTCCTGAGCCCTCTGTGCTCCTCCTGAGCCCTCTGTGCTCCTCCTGAGCCCTCTGTGCTCCTCCTGAGCCCTCTGCGCTCCCCCTGAGCCCTCTGCGCTCGTCCTGAGCCCTCTGTGCTCCCCTTGAGCCCTCAGTGCTCCTCCTGAGTACTCTGTGCTCCTCCTGATCCCTCTGCGCTCATCCTGAGCCCTCAGTGCTCCTCCTGAGCCCTCTGTGCTCATCCTGAGCCCTCTGTGCTCCTCCTGAGCCCTCTGTGCTCATCCTGAGCCCTCTGCACTCATCCTGAGCCCTTTGTGCTCCTCCTGAGCCCTCTGTGCTCCTCCTGAGCCCTCTGCGCTCCCCCTGAGCCCTCTGCGCTCATCCTGAGCCCTCTGCGCTCATCCTGAGCCCTCTGTGCTCCTCCTGAGCCCTCTGTGCTCATCCTGAGCCCTCCGCGCTCATCCTGAGCCCTCAGTGCTCCTTCTTTACTGCTTTCTTTACCGCGTTTTTTTTACCGCTTTATTTCCTGCTTTTGCACGCCAAGTGTTAAACTCACAAATCGTTGTTTTTATATTAGCACGCCAAGTGGTGATTCAAAAAATCTAATCTATTTTTGCATGCATATTGCATTTTTCATCTGACATCAACAAAAACAAAAAATGAGAAAAGAAAAAATGGGAAAATTCGGGTTTTTCCCTAAGGAGACAAAATCGGTATAATTCCTGAATTCTTTATCTCTATTTTGCCTCGGAATATGTTTCAGCCAATCCATATTCCTCGTTAAAATCCAGATAAAGAGGGGCAGCTGTCATACCCCAATTTTGTCCGGCTTAGGTCAAAACCCTAATTTTCCCCAAAAAAATAAATAAATAAGAGAAAAGAACATCATGCATTGCATTTAGGGTTATAGAAGTCATTTCAAAGTTTCAAAAATCATTTTTGAGGTTGGAATGTACTTTTGGACAATTTAGGGTTTTTCAGCGCAAAAGGGTGTTTTAGTCATTTCGCAAATAAGGGATATTTTTCTCAGAACAAGCCACTTAACATGCATCCCAAGGTCTTAGAGGTCATTCCTAGGGGGAAAAGTCATTTTTAAAGTGAAAATGTGCTTTGGGCAAAAACTAGGGTTTTTAGGGTGAAAGGGCATTTTGGTCATTTCACAATAAAAACGTTTTTTTTTGTCCCAAATCACTGGGTAATCATCAAGAGGGTTTATTTGAGGAAGAATGTGCTTAATTAGTTTTTTTTTATGCTCATGGATGTTATTTATTTGCATAAAAACTCAAATTTAAAGAAAAGGGCAAAATGGGAATTTCCCTCAAGGTGAGGTGTCATATCAATTTTGGGAATGGTGATTGATAGCCTCGCAAGTGCACGAGTCGTATCGCGTAATAAAAGAGTTATCGATCCACAGGGAGAGCCTAAGTGATTACCAATTTAATTTTTCAAAGTTGGTTAGCTAGAAGGAATGGTTTTTAGGAGTTGTAAAATTTAGAGATAAAAACAAACAATCTCAGGTTTATAGTTTTATCACAACAATGAGGAACCAAAATAATTTCTTTAGACTATTCAACAAATTATAAGAGTAATATATTTCAAAGACAAGGCAGCGAATATAACGAATGTCTCCTTTCGGAGTACAAGAGCGTGTTTTGAACTAACAATCAAGCCTATTCTCATGGTTGATTGTCACCAAAACCCATTAAGCATAACACCTTTTTAATGTCTCAAGAGTTTCAAAACTATTCTCATGTGTTGATTCCCTTGTCTAATTTCATAGATCCAACATCAATACTTCACCTTTCGGTTCTTCGTTTGATGTTTAAAATAAGATTTGAAGGACAATAAAATTAGATTGAAATATAAAACGATTTGGAGTGGAGAATAGCCTTTGGGAATTATTAGGGACCTATCATTGGATTACTCCCAACAACCCAAGACTTTGTATCTACTCACTCATATTAAATATGAGAGAAGAAGAAGAAGAAGAAGAAAAGACATGAATTTAAATAGCGAGAAATAAAAGAAAGCGGGAAATTGCAAAAACATAAATAGCGGAATTGTAAATGACAAGAAAATAAAAGTGCAAGAAAGTAAATAGCAAGGAAAGTAAATGACTTGGAAAATAAAAGGGCGAGAAAGTAAATAGCGAGAAAGTAAATAGCAAGGAAAGTAAATGACTTGGAAAATAAAAGGGCAAGAAAGTAAATAGCAAGGAAAGTAAATGACTTGGAAAATAAAAGGGCGAGAAAGTAAATAGCGAGAAAATAGAAGAGCGAGAAAATAAAAGAGCGAGAAAGTAAAAGAGCGAGAAAGTAAAAGGGCAAGAAAGTAAATAGCAAGGAAAGTAAATGACTTGGAAAATAAAAGGGCGAGAAAGTAAAAAGCGAGAAAGTAAAAAGCGAGAAATTAAAGTGAAGTCATGAATCTTAGAGGAAACCTTGTCATGGATTTTTCTCACAAAATTTAAGCTTGGTTACAAGTGAGGATCAAGCCTCTATTTATAGGAAAATATTAGGTCTAAGGCACTTGAGAGGAGGGGCAAAATGGTCATAAAAAAGTGGCAAATCAAGTGGCAAGGGAAAGCCATCAGCAAGTGGGTGCAGCCAAAATTGACTTGTCTGGTGCCAGGGTCGTGCGCCCTGGCCAGTCAATTTTGGCTTCTCTGCGCCAGTTTTGCACTAGGGTCGTGCGCCTATGGTGCCAGGGTCGTGCGCCTTGTGCTGGCAACAGCTGTACTGCGTTGCTGGCAACCATGGGTCGTGCGCCCAGCTCTGCCAAAATGAGCCATCTTCAGTTGGAGACACGCACGGGTCGTGCGTGGTACACCCAGGGTCGTGCGCAGGCTCTGTGCCAGTTTTTCCCCAGGGTCGTGCGCCTATGTGCCAGGGTCGTGCGCCAGTTTTGCACTAGGGTCGTGCGTGGTACACTCAGGGTCGTGCGTGTGCTGCTTGGCGCCCTTGGCGCCCTGTGTGCCTGTCTTGCGCCAGTTTTGCTGTTTTGGCGCCCTTGGCGCCCTGTGTGACCTGTCTTGCGCCAGTTTTGTTGCTGCTGTCTTAAAAATTGTTCCTCCTCAAATATATTTTCTAAGTTTCTTCATTTTTGCTCATATTTTCGCTTTTGCTTCAAAATAAAACCTGAAAATAAAAAGTAAACATTTGCAGTAAAATAGATCAAAAATATAATTAAAATACTAAAAAGACTTAATAAAATAACTATTAAAAAGACTCTAAAAATAGACTTATCAAACTCCCCTATGCTTGAACCTTTGCTTGTCCTCAAGCAAAAACAGTGTAAATCTTTAGGCCAATTCTGAAGGAAAATTATTTTCATATCGAAACCTTAAGTGAACTGTGGGGCAATTCTAACACTTTGGTTTGAGAGCTACTATTTTGGGCTTCTTGTGGAATTGAGAGAAACTTTAAAGTATAGCACTCTAGAGAGGATATCAATGTCATCATAGAACCGGTTCCCCAACATTCTTAAGCTTGGGTCCTCCATTTACTAAGACCGGGTCTCAAAGGAGGGTCTTTATACGTTGGGTATTCAAGCATTTTTCTTTTCTTTTTTATATGCTAACCATTTATTTTGACATTTAAAATGCACTAACTTTTGCATTTTTGAATTGGTTTTGCATATATATATATATATATTTTTTTTTTTTTTTTGAATACCCCAACTCAGACGTTTTTCTCCAGTAACCGCGCATCTAGTAAATGTCACCAAGAGAACCAGGTTACTAGTTTCTTTTCAGTCCCTCTAATTGTATTAATAACTGAAAACAGTCTCATATAGTGTGTGTGTGAAAAAGCCCTAGAAGTAGAAATCGAACCATGATACAATTTTGTTGTTCCCAACCAGTCCACCTAGATGATTGCTAATGAAAAATTGAAAAATTATTTTTGTCCAGAAAAGGCTTATCTAAAACATGCTTAGGGTTCACAAAGTTTCGTGATGGAGGGAGCAGATACAACTCAAAGTACAAAAAGATAAAAACTTGGCAAAGCAATAAAGACATTCCTAATAAAAGTAATAAAATACCCCCCCATGCTTGGACTAGGCATTGTCCTCAATGATTTTTCAAATAAAACAAAAGGGGTTAGGAGAGCTCACCTGGCTGTCTGGTTCAGGATACTCGGCCCTGGGGTATTTTATTTTTCAACAAATCGAAAAATACATTAAGCCGTGGGTTGCCTCCCACGCAGCGCTCTTTTAACGTCACTAGCTTGACGGTCAAAAAGAATTTTTCAATTGGGATCATGTAGAACTAAACTAGTTCCTTTCTCAATTGGGTCACCAATTAAATAATTTTTCAACCTTTGACCATTGACTTTAAACGATCCGGTTTTCTCGCTCCAGATCTCTACAGATCCGAAGGGGTAAACCTTACGGATTTCAAAAGGACCGGACCATCTTGACTTTAATTTTGGGAAAATTTTTAGCCTGGAATTAAATAACACCAGGTCACCCTCCTTGAATTCTCTACGAATAATACGCTTATCATGCCAATTTTTTGTTCTTTCTTTGTAAAGTTTGGCATTCTCATAAGCATCCATTCGCAGTTCTTCCAATTCGTTTAGTTGGAGTTTTCTTTTTTCTCCGGCTAATTCCATGTTCAGGTTAAGGCGTTTAATTGCCCAGTAAGCTTTGTGCTCTAGCTCTACCGGAAGGTGGCAAGACTTCCCATAAATTAATTTGAAAGGAGTCATTCCTATGGGAGTCTTGTACGCAGTCCGATAAGCCCAGAGAGCATCATCAAGCTTTACCGACCAGTCTTTCTTGAAGTCGAAACAGTTTTTTCTAAAATACTTTTAATTTCTCTGTTCGATACCTCAACCTGACCGCTTGTTTGAGGGTGATAAGGCGTTGCAATTTTGTGCCTTACTCCAAACTTTTGCAGTAACATTTCAAAATGTTTTGAGATGAAATGGGATCCTCCGTCGCTTATGACAACACGAGGGACCCCGAATCTTGGAAAAATTTTTTTTTGAAAAGTTTTATGACTACCTTTGCATCGTTTGTAGGAGAAGCAATGGCTTCGATCCATTTTGACACATAGTCAACGGCTACCAGAATATATTGGTTTCCAAAAGAAGAAGGAAACGGTCCCATGAAATCGATACCCCAGACGTCGAAAATTTCAACCTCTAAGATATTATTTAAGGGCATTTCATTTCTTTTTGAAATATTTCCGGTGCGTTGACACTGGTCGCATTTAGAAATGAATTGATGCGCGTCTTTAAAAAGGGACGGCCAATAAAAACCAGATTGAAGAATTTTCGTAGCAGTTTTTGAAGAACTGGCATGGCCGCCATAGGAAGAAGAATGACAATGGTATAGAATGTTACTTACCTCTTCTTCCGGAATGCATCTTCTGAACACCCCATCAGCTCCCCTTTTAAAAAGCAGTGGCTCGTCCCAGTAATACTGTTTAAGATCATGGAAGAATTTCTTCTTCTGCTGATAATTTAAATCTGGGGGGAGTACTCCTGCTGCAAGGTAGTTTACAAAATCTGCATACCATGGTGCTTCAGATTTGACCAATGAGAAGAGTTGATCATCCAAAAATGTATCATTAAGCGGCAACTCTTCTTCTTTTGTTCCTTGTAGACGGGACAAATGATCAGCCACAACATTTTCAACGCCTTTTTTATCCCTTATTTCAAGATCAAATTCTTGTAGGAGTAAAACCCATCGGATCAATCTCGGCTTGGCATCTTTTTTGTTTAACAAATATTTTATGGCCGAGTGATCAGTAAAAATGATGATTTTTGAACCTACCAGATATGATCGAAACTTATCAACGGCAAAAACTACCGCCAATAATTCTTTTTCAGTTGTGGCGTAATTCATTTGTGCCTCGTCTAAGGTCCTGCTTGCATAGTATATGGCATGCAATTTTTTTTCTTTTCTTTGTCCCAGGACTGCCCCAACTGCATAGTCGCTTGCATCGCACATTATTTCAAACGGAAGATTCCAGTCTGGTGGCTGTATGATCGGGGCAGTAACTAAAGCCTTTTTCAACCTGTTAAAAGCTTCAAGACAAAGATCGTTAAAAATAAATGCTGCATCCTTAAGGAGCAGACTTGTCATAGGTTTTGAAATTTTTGAGAAGTCTTTTATGAACCGACGGTAGAAACCCGCATGGCCTAAAAAGCTTCTCACCTCTTTTACTGTGGTGGGAGGTAGCATTTTTTCAATCACTTCAATTTTTGCACGGTCTACCTCAATACCTCTATGAGAAATTAAGTGCCCTAGGACAATTCCTTCATTAACCATGAAATGACACTTTTCCCAGTTTAGAACCAGGTTTACCTTCTCACATCTCTCTAAGACTTTTTCCAGATTGGCTAAACAGTTTTCAAAATTTGAGCCATGGACGGAAAAATCATCCATAAACACTTCCATTATGTTTTCAACAAAGTCTGAGAATATGGACATCATACACCTTTGAAAGGTAGCAGGAGCATTACATAGACCAAAGGGCATCCTTCTATAGGCATAAGTGCCAAAAGGACATGTGAAAGTTGTTTTTTCTTGGTCGCTAGGGTGGATGGGAATTTGGAAAAATCCCGAATAACCATCCAAATAGCAGAAATGTGAGTGCCGTGCGCTAACCTTTCTAGCATTTGATCAATGAACGGGAGAGGGAAGTGATCTTTCCGGGTAGCTTTGTTAAGCTTTCTGTAATCAATACACATTCTCCATCCCGTGATTGTCCTTGTGGAAATGCATTCATCCTTTTCATTTTTAATAACTGTTAAGCCTCCCTTCTTAGGTACTACTTGAACAGGACTAACCCACTTACTATCGGAAATAGGATATATTATCCCAGCATCAAGGAGTTTTAAAACTTCCTTTTTTACAACCTCTTTCATGTTTGGGTTTAATCTTCTTTGATGCTCGATAGAAGGTTTATAGTCCTCTTCCAGTAGTATTCTGTGTATGCATATTGACGGATTTATTCCCTTAATGTCCTCAATAGTATACCCTATGGCTTTGGGATACTTCTTGAGAACATTAAGTAATTTTTCAGTCTCATTTTGTTTCAAATTTGCATTTACAATTACTGGAAAAGTAGAATTAGGGCCAAGAAACTCATACCTGAGAGATGATGGTAAGGGCTTCAGTTCTATTTTTTGGTGTTTCTTTTGGGAGAGGTCGAGGTTTTCCTCACCCAAAGTTTCAGTACCCAATTTTGATGGTGGATTTTCATCCAAAAGTTTTATGTAGAATTGGGTTTCCCCTGCGCATTTGTATTTGTGTTGCCTAAAAGGCAATCTTCCAGACTATCTTGTGAAGATGATGCTAAAGAGCAGTCTCGCACGCAATAGTCTACAATGTCAATCCTGCAGCATGAGTCTTTTACAGATGGACTTTTCATGAAGTTTGAAACTTCAAACTCAACCTTTTCATCCCCCACATTAAAAACCAACTTACCGTTTTTAACGTCAATTATTGCCCCTGCAGTAGCTAAAAAAGGCCTCCCAGAAGAATAGGAATTTGGGAGTCTTCTTCAATTTCCATTACAACAAAGTCCACCGGTATAAAAGTTTGCCCTACCTTGATAGGGATATCCTCTAAGATTCCAGTGGGGTATTTAACGGAACGATCTGCCAACTGTATTGTCATTTTTGTGGGTTTAAGTTCGCCTATCCCTAGTCTATTGCAAAGAGAAAGAGGCATCAAACTTACACTGGCTCCTAGATCGCACATCGCTCTGTTTATAGTTTCACTTCCAATCACACAAGGTATGGAAAAACTACCTGGATCTTTGAGTTTTTGTGGCAGCTTGTTCTGGATAATTGCACTACATTCCTCTGTTAATGCAATCGTCTCATAGTCGTCTATTTTTCTTTTCTTGGATAAAATTTCTTTCAAAAATTTAGAATAAGACGGCATTTGAGACAATGCATCAGTGAAAGGAACGTTGATGTAAAGCTTTTTAAGCAAGTCGACAAACCTTTTGAATTGCTCGTCAATTTTGTTTTTTGCAAATCTTTGGGGGAAAGGAATGGGTGGTTTGTATGGTGGGGGGGATGTGTGGTTCTTCTCTTTCTTTTTCTGGTTCTTTCCCTTTTTTTTCTTTCTAGCTCACCTGGTAAATTATGTTTTTCACTCACATTTTTTCTTGGTTTGCTCTTGGTTCCTCTAATTGTTTTCCGCTTCTAAGGGTGACGGCATTTATTTGGCCTTTTGGATTTTGTTCTGGTTGCCCAGGAAATACCCCTGAAGTCTTAGAGGATGAAGCTACCTGTGTTGCCACTTGAGTTATTTGATTTTCAAGCATTTTATTATGAGTGGATAGAGTCGACTTTTGATACTAATTTGATAAGTGTGTCATTCAAATAACCAGTTTGATTTTTGAATTCTTCATTTTGTTTTGTTTGAGATGACACAAATTTTTCCATCAAAAATTCCAAGTTCGACTTTTGCGGGTTGTTTTGTGGGTTGTTAAAAACCCTTTGATTTTGAAAGACAGGAGGTGGTCTAGGTGCTGGATTGGGTGGAGGATTTTTATAAGAAAAATTTGGATGATTCCTCCACCCAGGATTATAAGTATTTGAAAACGGATCTTCCTTTTGAGCATAGTTAATATGCTCGTTTCCAGCACTAGATGCCTCAAGCTGGCATTCAGCTCCAATATGGCCAACAACCCCACATAATTCACATGGTGGAGTAATAGGAGAAGAAGTTTGTGAGACGGCACATACATTTAATTTTTCAAATTTTTGAAAAAGTGCGTCCACTTTTGAGGTAAGATGATCAACAACGGATATTTCATACTTACCTGGCTCTTTTGATGTGGCTGGTTTATTCGTTATGGCTCGCTCACTTGTCCACTAACAATGGTTTTGAGCCATATCTTCAAGGAGTGCATAAGCTTCGGTAAAATTTTTGTTCATTAAAGCTCCACCTGCAGCTGCATCAATAGTCATTCTTGTTGCATATTGTAATCCATTATAAAAAGTGTGAACAACAAGCCATATATTTCTCTAGTCCATGATGGGGGCATAGCCTTAACATTTCTTTGAAACGTTCCCAAGCATCATAAAGAGATTCCCCGTCATTTTGAGAAAATCGAGTAATTTGATTTCTCATTTGAGCTGTCTTACTCGGGGGAAAGAATTTAGCAAGAAAAGCTTGTTTTAGCTGGTCCTAGCTGGTAATGGATTCCGAAGGCAAAGAATGTAGCCATGCTCTAGCTCTATCCCTTAATGAAAAAGGGAAGAGTTTTAGTCTTATGGCATCCGGGGGTACCCCGTTTAATTTGAGAGTTCCACAGTATTCTAGAAAAATTGAAATATGAAGATTTGGGTCCTCTGTGGGAGAACCAGAAAATTGGTTTTGTTGAACCATCGAAAGCAGAGATGTTTTGAGTTCAAAATTATTTGCTTCCACATTCAGATGTACAATGGCAGCCGATGGCTCTGCTGAAGGTGTTGCGTACTCTTTGAGAGCACGATTTTCATTAGCCGCCATTTGGTTATCGGGAATTTCTCTCCTCCTTCTATGTAAGAACCTTTCGATTTCGGGAATTTGTTGAACAGTTTCTCCGAAACTTCTGGTTCTTCGCATTCGAGGGACAAGAGAAGAAAAAGTAAAAAATAAAGAAAATAAAATTTCAGTATAACCGGTTTCGAAAAACTTAATTAATATCACTGCCTCCCCGGCAACGGCGCCAAAAACTTGGTTGCCTCGCAAGTGCACGAGTCGTATCGCGTAATAAAAGAGTTATCGATCCACAGGGAAAGCCTAAGTGATTACCAATTTAACTTTTCAAAGTTGGTTAGCTAGAAGGAATGGTTTTTAGGAGTTGTAAAATTTAGAGATAAAAACAAACAATCTCAGGTTTATAGTTTTATCACAACAATGAGGAACCAAAATAATTTCTTTAGACTATTCAACAAATTATAAGAGTAATATATTTCAAAGACAAGGCAGCGAATATAACGAATGTCTCCTTTCGGAGTACAAGAGCGTGTTTTGAACTAACAATCAAGCCTATTCTCATGGTTGATTGTCACCAAAACCCATTAAGCATAACACCTTTTTAATGTCTCAAGAGTTTCAAAACTATTCTCATGTGTTGATTCCCTTGTCTAATTTCATAGATCCAACATCAATACTTCACCTTTCGGTTCTTCGTTTGATGTTTAAAATAAGATTTGAAGGACAATAAAATTAGATTGAAATATAAAACGATTTGGAGTGGAGAATAGCCTTTGGGAATTATTAGGGACCTATCATTGGATTACTCCCAACAACCCAAGACTTTGTATCTACTCACTCATATTAAATATGAGAGAAGAAGAAGAAGAAGAAGAAAAGACATGAATTTAAATAGCGAGAAATAAAAGAAAGCGGTAAATTGCAAAAACATAAATAGCGGAATTGTAAATGACAAGAAAATAAAAGTGCAAGAAAGTAAATAGCAAGGAAAGTAAATGACTTGGAAAATAAAAGGGCGAGAAAGTAAATAGCGAGAAAGTAAATAGCAAGGAAAGTAAATGACTTGGAAAATAAAAGGGCAAGAAAGTAAATAGCAAGGAAAGTAAATGACTTGGAAAATAAAAGGGCGAGAAAGTAAATAGCGAGAAAATAAAAGAGCGAGAAAATAAAAGAGCGAGAAAGTAAAAGAGCGAGAAAGTAAAAGGGCAAGAAAGTAAATAGCAAGGAAAGTAAATGACTTGGAAAATAAAAGGGCGAGAAAGTAAAAAGCGAGAAAGTAAAAAGCGAGAAAGTAAAAAGCGAGAAATTAAAGTGAAGTCATGAATCTTAGAGGAAACCTTGTCATGGATTTTTCTCACAAAATTTAAGCTTGGTTACAAGTGAGGATCAAGCCTCTATTTATAGGAAAATATTAGGTCTAAGGCACTTGAGAGGAGGGGCAAAATGGTCATAAAAAAAGTGGCAAATCAAGTGGCAAGGGAAAGCCATCAGCAAGTGGGTGCAGCCAAAATTGACTTGTCTGGTGCCAGGGTCGTGCGCCCATGTGCCTGGGTCGTGCGCCCTGGCCAGTCAATTTTGGCTGCTCTGCGCCAGTTTTGCACTAGGGTCGTGCGCCTATGGTGCCAGGGTCGTGCGCCTTGTGCTGGCAACAGCTGTACTGCGTTGCTGGCAAGCATGGGTCGTGCGCCCAGCTCTGCCAAAATGGGCCATCTTCAGTTGGAGACACGCACGGGTCGTGCGTGGTACACCCAGGGTCGTGCGCAGGCTCTGTGCCAGTTTTTCCCCAGGGTCGTGCGCCTATGTGCCAGGGTCGTGCGCCAGTTTTGCACTAGGGTCGTGCGTGGTACACTCAGGGTCGTGCGTGTGCTGCTTGGCGCCCTTGGCGCCCTGTGTGCCTGTCTTGCGCCAGTTTTGCTGTTTTGGCGCCCTTGGCGCCCTGTGTGCCCTGTCTTGCGCCAGTTTTGTTGCTGCTGTCTTAAAAATTGTTCCTCCTCAAATATTTTCTAAGTTTTTTCATTTTAGCTCATATTTTCGCTTTTGCTTCAAAATAAAACCTGAAAATAAAAAGTAAACATTTGCAGTAAAATAGCTCAAAAATATAATTAAAATACTAAAAAGACTTAATAAAATAACTATTAAAAAGACTCTAAAAATAGACTTATCAGTGATATCATGGAATTTAGAGCCCATTGATTGATTCCTAGGATAGGCCCAATATAGAAAAAATCTTCATGGGATAATCAAAAGGAATAAAAAAAAGAATAATCAAGGAAAGGAAAGGATAATTACCAAGGTAGTGGGGAACAAAAAGTACAATGACAACTTGCATTTTTTCCCTCTCCTTCCCTCCTCATGACTGCGAATTTCAGCCCTCCTTTCACCCTCATTTGTTGTGTTTCCTCAACACCCTCAATCCATGTGATGATGAATCTCCACCCTCCATTCAAATTTAAAGTCTAATCCTAGTGCACCTCTCAAAGCCAATGACTAAAATACCCTCTAACTTGGTGACCAAGTTCAAATTAATTTTATTTATTAATATTCAGCTGAATATTAATTGATTTAATTGGGTCGATTACCATTTTACCCCAAAGCTCACTCCCACTCTATAAGTACCTTCCATATTCTCTCTTTCCCAACTTTTGCTCACTCATTCTCTCACTTGAAATCAACACAATTCTCCTCCTCTCCTCCCTCTCCTCTTGGCCGAAACAGCTCCACTCCCCCTCTCCTCCATTTATTTTATTTTTCTTCACCCAAACACCACCAAATCACCTCAAATCCACTCCTCCTTCATAGATCTTCCTCCTTTCACCATCCATTTCATATCCTCCTCATCAAGCACTTGGGTATTTGGGAATTTGCGTGGGGTTCTTGGACCATTTCTTGAAGACTCTAGTTGATTTGGTTACTTGTTCTTCATTTCCTACTTCTATTAGCTTGGATCCAAGGTAAATCCCTAAAACTCTTGCATCATCTCTCACATTTTTGCATTAAAACCCATTTTTCTTTTCATCACATTTTTGCATCTTCATCGTTAAAATGTAGTTGTTGTTGTTGTTGGGGTGAGAGTTGGCATCTCACCCTTGAATAAATTGTGTTTTTGTGATTTTCATCTTGTTCATTGCATTTAGTGAAAGTAAATGATGTTTTAAGCCTTATATATGTTTCGCACCCCTTAGTCTTGACATGATTTTATTGTTCCTCTTGGTTTGTTGATGTTTAATACTTATTATTAGCATTTGATTTTGTTGTTAAATGTCTATTTTCACCATTTTTACTTGCAAGTGTTTGTTATGTTGATGATCTAGCAACTTGATCCTCACTTGTGCTTAGAGCACTATGATTTAAGTGAGGGGATTGCTAGGTGTGATTCAACCCTAAGTGATGAGGATTACTACAAGTGACTCAACTTGCTTTTAATTTTCAATAAATAAATGCAAGTTTATGCTTATGTCGAATTGAGAATGCTAATTTTTGGGGCTTGTAAATGTGATGTTTTGGGTTATTAATTTGTTCAATTGAGATGAATCAACATGTGTTTTCTAGCACCATTTTAAAATGTTGAGGATCACTTGGAAGTGATTCAACTTTTATCTATGCTTTAATGTTAATTTGGTAAAGTGACTAGACACTTATGCATTGAGCATTGTTAACAAGTGTCAAGGATTACCAAATACTTTTAACTTGTGCCTAATGCCTAAAATCCGAACCAAGCTTTTGCAATGTTTCCTTAAGTGCCTTTCTTGGCAACTTATTTGGTTGTTTTTGATCTCATATATTCATGCCATTAACTGTTGATGACTCAATGTCATTCTTGTGTACAATTGTTGTAAATGGAAATGCTTATGCTTGTGCTCCCATTATTGATTATTTTGCTTGCAAATTGGTAAGTATTGCATTTTGGTTTTGCTTGAAAGTTGATTGAAGATTCTACTTTCTTTTCTTTTGTGGCCAAAGCCACTCTCGAATTCTCTTCCTCTCCCCTCTAATCAATCCTATTTCAAATGATATTCCAAAATCCAATGCTTCGCTAATTGTCTTCACAAATTAATCAATTTCTTTTTAGATCAATAATCAACCTTTTGAAAACTCATAAGGAGGCAAGTCGGACGTACGGCCGATGTTGTCTAGCGTCCTAAGATCGGAGTTGTACAACTCAAACATCTTGGGATACTTATGAGAATTAAAACAGATAATTAACAACTTCAACCCTTTTCAAAAATGAGTGAGGAACCGATTCGAATGTACGTTCGACATTGGTTAGAGTCCTAGGATTAGCGAGTTGTACAGCTCGTGCGAGCCTAAGATACTTGCTCGAACAAAACTACCAATCTCACAGCAAATCTTTTTTTCAAGTAACTCAAATCACTTTTCGATAAGTAGGGGGCACGTCGCCTGTACGGGCGGGGATGTCTATGTTTTAGGGTTAGTGGACTGTACAGTTCAGACCCGAGAACCCCTGCAATAAAAGACACCAACACACCCAAAGTTTCTCGACCCAGGAGAACTACGTAGCTTTGATTTCCTCATTGCATCTGAGGATACGTAGGAGCGGGCCACGTCCCGTCAAGCACCCTTTTCAAAAAAATACCAAAAAATCTTTCTTTTCCCCGTCTTGTTTCCAAACGCTTTTCTCAAATAAAAAAGAAAAACGAAAAGAAATAGAACATTGTTTCAAATCAAACTTTGTCGAAACCACACATCAAATTAATGGTTCCCTTTCGGTAGAAAGGAGATGCGGGGTGCTTATACCTTCCCCGTGTCTAACCGACCCCCGAACCTACATCTCCTGATTTCGAAAAGACCCGCCTTGTATAAAAAGACATTTTTTCAATGTTTTCGTCTAAAAACTAAAATATTGATGGCGGCTTCATTTATCTTCCACGTTGTACATCGAGAAATCCCAACCGGATTTTTCGGGGTGCAACAGCTGGCGACTCCACTGGGGACTTTTTTTTTAAAAAAAAAAAACGAGGGTCAAGCCTAATTAACTTGATGTGTGGTTTAAAATTGTTCGATTTGAGTGATTGTTCTATTTCCCTCTTTTTTTCTTCTTCTTTGTTTTTCTTTCCTCTTCCTCTTTCTTTACCAATTAATGATTGAGCATTCTTTGCATTTTCAATGTGTTGCATTCATGTGCATTTGCCACTTTTCTTCTTCTATGTTTGCTTCTTGTTTCTTCTACTCCTTTCTTTACTTATGTTCATGCATTCCTCCAATCCCCATGATCCCTTCTTCTTCGCTCCCTTTCTTTGGTAAGTTCATGTATTCTCCCTTTCTATCATGATCCCCTCTTCTTGGCTCCTTTTCTTGAGATAAGTAGAGCATCAGATGATTGTTAGTATCCTAGGTTGTTTTCTTGCTTGTATTGAAATGATATATGCAAAACCCTAGGGTAGATGATTTTCTTTGGCTGGACTGTTTCTGGATTTTCTTTGCATTGTGCTCCTACACACACGTTGCACTCCCTTTGTTTTTATTTCTTGGTGAGACAGCCCTATACCCGGGCTAGAGTATATCTTAGGCTAGAACGAAGTCATTAGTGGTTGCTCACTGGACGTACGTCTTGTTGTGTGATTGCGAAGACTTCACCTAGAGTTTGGCTTTGTTTGATGACATCATCACTTGGACGTACGGCCTTGTGATCGGTGCTCTCAGATGAGGTCGTTGGCTCTAGGAACCTTATCTAGGGCCCTTTTTAGTGCTATCCTTGAAGTGTGAACCCCTAAAAATAGCCTTAGATCCTGTCGCCAAGAAACCCTGTAGGACACAAAGGAGCTGCATACCCCCGCATCTAAACTTTTTGAAAAAATCAAAAAGAATATATTTTTTTCCTTCTCTTTCATAAATACCTATATGAGGTGGCATATAGGGTATACTGCCCTAAATTTTCAAATCCCCACCTGTAAATATCTTTCTTTATGTAAATAACATGAAAAAGCATCCTCATCATCCGCACTTTGCATCATGGCATCATGCATTACATAAAACAAAATTTAAAAAAAAAAACAATTATCATCCCTATGGTATTTCATTCGTTCATAATCATGAAAAATCATCAAGTGATGCAATTTACGGTATCCTCATTCAAAATGCACATTCGTTCATTCATTCACCCACTCATTCCGTTGTCCATCCATATCACATCATCGCATTAATACTTTTCTGTGTCGCAAATCAAAAATAAGCATTAACGTCTCATCTCACATGCACCTTCATTCAATATCTCTCATGCATTAGGAAAGTAATTGCAAGCATCACGCATTTCATTTCATTGCATAAGAAAAATGAAAACCAGAAGCAGCTATCATCCATATCGCATTTCATTCATCCTTGATTATGCAAAAGCTGTCATCAAATAAAGGTGGGCATCACATCAATATTGCATGCATATATCATTCCGCTATTCATATAGCCTTAGCTCAAATGCACCATTTTCTGCATGCATTATTATTTTTCTCTTTCATATCATAACAAATAAACAAAAATCCAAAAATGTATGTTTTCTACTAGAATTTAGAAAATGCATCGCATGTACCCTTTTTCCCTTTTTCATGGCATAAAAAATAAGCACTTGAACGTTTCATTTTGCATGCATTTCCACGCGTTAAAAATAATTGTGAGTATCATGCATTTCATTTCATTGCATAAAAACAAAATAAAACAGGAAGCAATTATCATTCGCATTGCATAAGCATCACATTCATCCGGGTGCATGTACAAAAAATCATCATCAAATAATACGGACATCGCGTCAATGTGGCACTCATGCATCATTTCATCACTTTGTTCGAATACATCATTTCTCCCTGCACGCATCCTTTCGAAACAAAGAAAAATTTCTCATGTGATGGCTTAATGGATAGAAGTGCACCTTTGAACGACGAAGGGTAATGTCTCAAATTTGTTTGTCGACTACAAATTTGAGATGTTACTCTACGATGTCAGAGCACTTTGACCCAGTCGCACGTGTTTTAATTTCAAGTAGGAAATTAAATTGAGTCAACTAATTGTCAAAACGTTTCAGTACATTGTGTGAAGTATTGAGTCATGATCCACTCAATGTTTCAGGCAAGTTACTCAGGGTAACGACAATCAGTTGCCTCATATCACCATTCTTGCATCTCTCATCATTCAAAAAAGGGGCATTGGCATTTCGCATCTTGTCTCGCCTCTAAAAAATAAAATCAAAAATCAAAATCATTTTAAAAAAAAGGGGGGGGGGCATCATTCTTGCATCATTCGCATTGGTATTCCATATTTTGTCTTGCATTAAAAACAACAAAATAATTTAGAATAAGCCACACTTTTCGAGTAGTCGTTCTCCACGCATTTGCATCATACTTGCATATCATAATTTGTTCATTCATTCATTGCATAAAATAAAAGTTGTGATGAGAAGCGAGACGTTCTTGCAAAACAATCATCCTTTTTTGAAAAAGTTTATCCTTACTTGGTTGCAAACTCAAGGTGTTCCAAGGCACTCAGTTTTTCAAATCAATAGCTCATTTGCATGTCTTTCAAAAGCACTGCATCCCATCCATTCCATGACAAAAAAAAACTGAAGCAGCTCATCAATTCATTGTTCTAACTAATGTTGGCTCTCTGTGAAGCATTCCTATAGTGAACATGCATGAAACGTGCAGTTTCTCTTGTTTGAGTCAGTCAGTTTCCTTCCTTGTCATCATCACCATCCAAGTCTAACCCCGCCCTGTCCATCCATAAGGCGCATATTCTCTCCCATCAGTGCATACTTGACTTTTTGGTTCATTCTCACTAACACTCTAAGTCCTCCATGCTGGGGCAATTCTGTGATCACTAACTTTCTTTATCGGCATTATATTCCTTTAGTGCTAGTCTTTCCAAAAAAAAAGAGATAAATGAGAAGTACAAGCTCGCTAGGTTGAAAACCCGCAAAGGGCAGCCTAGGCAAAAAGGAGCGCCCGGTGGATTGAAAACTCGCAAAGAGCGGTCCAGGCAAAAATTAGGGCATAAAAAATGCAAAGAAAAGAGCAAACACATATAGATAGATAAATTGTTGTCAAGTTTTACGAAAAAAATAAGCAATCGGAATTTGAAATGAAGTTTGGCCATCCAAAAGTTCCCTTTCCTACCCACCTTAAGCCAAGAAAAACCAAAATCCAAAAATCACCCTAGACAAGGATCACCTCAAATATCCAATAAAAAGAAAAAAAGTGCATCACTTTTTGTCAGCTCACCCGAGTCAAAGAAGGAAAAGAATCATAAAACAAAAAAAAAAGAGAGAGAAAATCAAAAAAGGGATTCAAAAATAAAAATCCCAAAACAAAAGAAAATACAAAAGAAATGTAAGTGGTGAACTGGTACATGTTACCACAAAACACAAGAGATCCTTGTCTCAATAACCTTCAAACACTTCATCATTCCCATAAACCGCAAACACTTCCCTTTGACCTCGGTAACCCGCCCTCCACAAACCCTTAGCCAAGAATAAAACTTCCAAACACTTCATCAAGCCAATTAACCATCATAAATTATCGATCGTCAGCCAACGCCGAATAAAAATCATCCTACCATTAGCCCCCAAGCTCTTCATTAAGCCCAATCATCCCTCCTCCACAAAACACCACAATCCCGAAAAGTCCATTCCGATCAATAACCGAATGCTGTTGTTTTCTCAAATTTTAAATCTTAGGACCACTAAGTTTATCTGTCTACAATGTGTTTGCTCAAAAGAAAAAAAAACAAACGATCAGAAAAGAGAAAGCTGATCAAGGAAAAACAAACCCTCAGGAAAAAGAGATGAGGGAACAAAAATAAACAGTCGGAAAAAAGAAAGCTGACGGAAAAAGGAAGACTTGCACTTCAAGACGCATTCAAGTTGCATTAAAACAAGGTTTAGTGATCACCAAGTGAGGCTTCTTTCATACTAAAAGTCAAAACTTTCATTGCATTTGAGTTTTTCTTAAAGAGAATCAAAGATGTGTACTAGGGGACATTTCCTTCACCTCTCACTCCACTCAACCATGGGGAGATTTGTTCGTCGTCTATCCCGTTCACATACCACCCTCCGTATATAACCGTCACCATAACTCTATCACCTTTCACAACCTCACTCAAAGAAACCGTTTGAAATGTCATTCCAAAGTGGGGCAGGTGCATTCCCATTCCTTCACCTCGTTCATTCCCATAAAAACCTCACCGGGGCAATCTCTCAACTCACTATCCTAAATAAGGCCTCGTCATTCTAATTGGGGCAACTTTGTTTCGTCCTGACTGGGGCAACACCAAACTCTGTGGGTTGAAACAAAACCCTTTTCATTCCACCTTTCATCCCAAGAGCCGATGTATTCCCAATTCATCAAAAATCACCCCTAGTCATTATCACCACCAGGCAGAGGCAAGCTTATTCACTCATCAAAAGCCCGAACCGGGGCAGTCTTGCATCCCTTGGTCCCTCATGAGCGTCGGTAATAATCATGTTTGTCATCCCTTCAATTGTCATACATATCCTAAACCAGTCTCAAGTTAGCAGACTCACTCATTCACATTTGCACTCCTATGCATGCTTACTAGGCAATGCTTCAAAGAGAGAGAACACAAGTTAGTCATGCGATATCTAAGATTCAGTCGTCATTGGAAGGGAGAGAAAACAAGTAAGCTTGTTTGTAAATAAAAACCTTGAGAACACCGGAGTTTGAATCAAATTCAATTTTTCAACAAAATGGTCAATAATCATCCCAATCCCTTGCATTCAAAGTCTTGCATCTCATCATCACAAAAATGTTTAATCATTCATATCTTATTTTTCGCCTCATGCATTTAGGCGTTCCATTTTGTCTATCATAGTGTCCCATTTTCATCGTGCCAACATCACCATTTCATGAAAGGCAGCAAAAAAAAAAAAGAAGCAACGGATAAAAGCAAAAAAAATCTTCCATCTCATTCCATCAAGCATCAAAGCATTGCATCATAAAGAAAGAAAAAGCAAAAACACAAGCACTCCATAATATTTCAACATCATTGTATCAAACATCATTTCCTTTTCAATAAATGGGGGGCTAAGTCAAATACACATTCGGGATAGTCATCAGGACGTTTGAATTGATCACTCAAGAATCCGAAAGTCCCTATGCCAAAAAAAGCAAAAACACGTCATCCCATGTCATTGCATTTGCATCATATTAATGTTTGCATTTCATAAAAGGGAAAGAACCAAAGTCCTTGCATCAAAGCATTACATGTGTATCATGCAAGGCAACACAAAGGCTCCCCATGTCATTCGTCATTCTATTATCATTGCATTCGCATGCCCGCATTTCATCAAAAGAGAAAGAAATGAGCAGAAAATAAAACAAAGAGCATTCTATTCATCAAAACATGAATCACTGTCATTGCATCGCACACTTGCATTACAAGTATCAATCTTTGCATCAAACATCAAAGCACTACATTTGCATATTCGCATTTCATAAAGAGCAAAAGAAAACAAGCAAAGAAAAGCAGATGATCAGAAAAAGAAAGCTGATCAGGCAAAATCATCAAAAAAAGAAAGCTGTTCAAAAAAAAAAAACCAAGAAAAGCAAACAGTCAGAAAGGAGAAAGCTGACAAAAAAGATGAAGAATCAGGAATAGCATTTCACTACATTCATCATTACACCAAAATCATGAGCATTGCATGCATCCGCATAACATACCCTTGCATAACATGCACCCATACTCCATGCACCATTCCTTACATCAACTAACGTATGCAGGTACCTCAATCCAATACAGCAGCATCGGTCATTTCAAATCAACCAATCAACAGAATTTGTGAGCCCTCTGTGCTCCTCCCGAGCCCTCTGTGCTCATCCTGAGCCCTCTCCGCTCATCCTGAGCCCTCTGTGCTCCTCCTAAGCCCTCTGTGCTCCTCCTGAGCCCTCTGTGCTCCTCCTGAGCCCTCTGCGCTCCCCCTGAGCCCTCTGCGCTCCTCCTGAGCCCTCTGTGCTCCTCCTGAGCCCTCTGTGCTCATCCTGAGCCCTCTGCGCTCATCCTGAGCCCTCTGTGCTCCTCCTGAGCCCTCTGTGCTCCTCCTGAGCCCTCTGTGCTCCTCCTGAGCCCTCTGTGCTCCTCCTGAGCCCTCTGCGCTCCCCCTGAGCCCTCTGCGCTCGTCCTGAGCCCTCTGTGCTCCCCTTGAGCCCTCAGTGCTCCTCCTGAGTACTCTGTGCTCCTCCTGATCCCTCTGCGCTCATCCTGAGCCCTCAGTGCTCCTCCTGAGCCCTCTGTGCTCATCCTGAGCCCTCTGTGCTCCTCCTGAGCCCTCTGTGCTCATCCTGAGCCCTCTGCACTCATCCTGAGCCCTTTGTGCTCCTCCTGAGCCCTCTGTGCTCCTCCTGAGCCCTCTGCGCTCCCCCTGAGCCCTCTGCGCTCATCCTGAGCCCTCTGCGCTCATCCTGAGCCCTCTGTGCTCCTCCTGAGCCCTCTGTGCTCATCCTGAGCCCTCCGCGCTCATCCTGAGCCCTCAGTGCTCCTTCTTTACTGCTTTCTTTACCGCGTTTTTTTTACCGCTTTATTTCCTGCTTTTGCACGCCAAGTGTTAAACTCACAAATCGTTGTTTTTATATTAGCACGCCAAGTGGTGATTCAAAAAATCTAATCTATTTTTGCATGCATATTGCATTTTTCATCTGACATCAACAAAAACAAAAAATGAGAAAAGAAAAAATGGGAAAATTCGGGTTTTTCCCTAAGGAGACAAAATCGGTATAATTCCTGAATTCTTTATCTCTATTTTGCCTCGGAATATGTTTCAGCCAATCCATATTCCTCGTTAAAATCCAGATAAAGAGGGGCAGCTGTCATACCCCAATTTTGTCCGGCTTAGGTCAAAACCCTAATTTTCCCCAAAAAATAAATAAATAAGAGAAAAGAACATCATGCATTGCATTTAGGGTTATAGAAGTCATTTCAAAGTTTCAAAAATCATTTTTGAGGTTGGAATGTACTTTTGGACAATTTAGGGTTTTTCAGCGCAAAAGGGTGTTTTAGTCATTTCGCAAATAAGGGATATTTTTCTCAGAACAAGCCACTTAACATGCATCCCAAGGTCTTAGAGGTCATTCCTAGGGGGAAAAGTCATTTTTAAAGTGAAAATGTGCTTTGGGCAAAAACTAGGGTTTTTAGGGTGAAAGGGCATTTTGGTCATTTCACAATAAAAACGTTTTTTTTTGTCCCAAATCACTGGGTAATCATCAAGAGGGTTTATTTGAGGAAGAATGTGCTTAATTAGTTTTTTTTTATGCTCATGGATGTTATTTATTTGCATAAAAACTCAAATTTAAAGAAAAGGGCAAAATGGGAATTTCCCTCAAGGTGAGGTGTCATATCAATTTTGGGAATGGTGATTGATAGCCTCGCAAGTGCACGAGTCGTATCGCGTAATAAAAGAGTTATCGATCCACAGGGAGAGCCTAAGTGATTACCAATTTAATTTTTCAAAGTTGGTTAGCTAGAAGGAATGGTTTTTAGGAGTTGTAAAATTTAGAGATAAAAACAAACAATCTCAGGTTTATAGTTTTATCACAACAATGAGGAACCAAAATAATTTCTTTAGACTATTCAACAAATTATAAGAGTAATATATTTCAAAGACAAGGCAGCGAATATAACGAATGTCTCCTTTCGGAGTACAAGAGCGTGTTTTGAACTAACAATCAAGCCTATTCTCATGGTTGATTGTCACCAAAACCCATTAAGCATAACACCTTTTTAATGTCTCAAGAGTTTCAAAACTATTCTCATGTGTTGATTCCCTTGTCTAATTTCATAGATCCAACATCAATACTTCACCTTTCGGTTCTTCGTTTGATGTTTAAAATAAGATTTGAAGGACAATAAAATTAGATTGAAATATAAAACGATTTGGAGTGGAGAATAGCCTTTGGGAATTATTAGGGACCTATCATTGGATTACTCCCAACAACCCAAGACTTTGTATCTACTCACTCATATTAAATATGAGAGAAGAAGAAGAAGAAGAAGAAAAGACATGAATTTAAATAGCGAGAAATAAAAGAAAGCGGGAAATTGCAAAAACATAAATAGCGGAATTGTAAATGACAAGAAAATAAAAGTGCAAGAAAGTAAATAGCAAGGAAAGTAAATGACTTGGAAAATAAAAGGGCGAGAAAGTAAATAGCGAGAAAGTAAATAGCAAGGAAAGTAAATGACTTGGAAAATAAAAGGGCAAGAAAGTAAATAGCAAGGAAAGTAAATGACTTGGAAAATAAAAGGGCGAGAAAGTAAATAGCGAGAAAATAGAAGAGCGAGAAAATAAAAGAGCGAGAAAGTAAAAGAGCGAGAAAGTAAAAGGGCAAGAAAGTAAATAGCAAGGAAAGTAAATGACTTGGAAAATAAAAGGGCGAGAAAGTAAAAAGCGAGAAAGTAAAAAGCGAGAAATTAAAGTGAAGTCATGAATCTTAGAGGAAACCTTGTCATGGATTTTTCTCACAAAATTTAAGCTTGGTTACAAGTGAGGATCAAGCCTCTATTTATAGGAAAATATTAGGTCTAAGGCACTTGAGAGGAGGGGCAAAATGGTCATAAAAAAGTGGCAAATCAAGTGGCAAGGGAAAGCCATCAGCAAGTGGGTGCAGCCAAAATTGACTTGTCTGGTGCCAGGGTCGTGCGCCCTGGCCAGTCAATTTTGGCTTCTCTGCGCCAGTTTTGCACTAGGGTCGTGCGCCTATGGTGCCAGGGTCGTGCGCCTTGTGCTGGCAACAGCTGTACTGCGTTGCTGGCAACCATGGGTCGTGCGCCCAGCTCTGCCAAAATGAGCCATCTTCAGTTGGAGACACGCACGGGTCGTGCGTGGTACACCCAGGGTCGTGCGCAGGCTCTGTGCCAGTTTTTCCCCAGGGTCGTGCGCCTATGTGCCAGGGTCGTGCGCCAGTTTTGCACTAGGGTCGTGCGTGGTACACTCAGGGTCGTGCGTGTGCTGCTTGGCGCCCTTGGCGCCCTGTGTGCCTGTCTTGCGCCAGTTTTGCTGTTTTGGCGCCCTTGGCGCCCTGTGTGACCTGTCTTGCGCCAGTTTTGTTGCTGCTGTCTTAAAAATTGTTCCTCCTCAAATATTTTCTAAGTTTCTTCATTTTTGCTCATATTTTCGCTTTTGCTTCAAAATAAAACCTGAAAATAAAAAGTAAACATTTGCAGTAAAATAGCTCAAAAATATAATTAAAATACTAAAAAGACTTAATAAAATAACTATTAAAAAGACTCTAAAAATAGACTTATCAAACTCCCCTATGCTTGAACCTTTGCTTGTCCTCAAGCAAAAACAGTGTAAATCTTTAGGCCAATTCTGAAGGAAAATTATTTTCATATCGAAACATTAAGTGAACTGTGGGGCAATTCTAACACTTTGGTTTGAGAGCTACTATTTTGGGCTTCTTGTGGAATTGAGAGACAACTTTAAAGTATTAGCACTCTAGAGAGGATATCAATGTCATCATAGAACCGGTTCCCCAACATTCTTAAGCTTGGGTCCTCCATTTACTAAGACCGGGTCTCAAAGGAGGGTCTTTATACGTTGGGTATTCAGGCATTTTTCTTTTCTTTTTTATATGTTAACCATTTATTTTGACATTTAAAATGTACTAACTTTTGCACTTTTGAAATGGTTTTGCAAATATATATATATATATATATATATATATATATATATATTTTGATACCCCAACTCAGACTTTTTTCTCCAGTAACCGCGCATCTAGTAAATGTCACCAAGAGAACCAGGTTACTAGTTTCTTTTCAGTCCCTCTAATTGTTTTAATAACTGAAAACAGTCTCAATAGTGTGTGTGTGTGTGTGTGAAAAAGCCCTAGAAGTAGAAATCGAACCATGATACAATTTTGTTGTTCCCAACCAGTCCACCTAGATGATTGCTAATGAAAAATTGAAAAATTATTTTTGTCCAGAAAAGGCTTATCTAAAACATGCTTTAGGGTTCACAAAGTTTCGTGATGGGGGGAGCAGATACAACTCAAAGTACAAAAAAAGATAAAAACTTGGCAAAGCAATAAAGACATTCTTAATAAAAGTAATAAAATACCCCCCCATGCTTGGACTAGGCATTGTCCTCAATGATTTTTCAAATAAAACAAAAGGGGTTAGGAGAGCTCACCTGGCTGTCTGGTTCAGGAAACTCGGCCCTGGGGTATTTTATTTTTCAACAAATCGAAAAATACATTAAGCCGTGGGTTGCCTCCCACGCAGCGCTCTTTTAACGTCACTAGCTTGATGGTCAAAAAGAATTTTTCAATTGGGATCATGTAGAACTAAACTAGTTCCTTTCTCAACTGGGTCACCAATTAAATAATTTTTCAACCTTTGACCATTGACTTTAAACGATCCGGTTTTCTCGCTCCAGATCTCTACAGATCCGAAGGGGTAAACCTTACGGATTTCAAAAGGACCGGACCATCTCGATTTTAGTTTTCCTGGGAAAATTTTTAGTCTGGAGTTAAATAGTAACACCAGATCACCCTCATTGAATTCTCTGCGAATGATACGCTTATCATGCCAATTTTTTGTTCTTTCTTTGTAAAGTTTGGCATTCTCATAAGCACCCATTCGCAGTTCTTCCAATTCGTTTAGTTGGAGTTTTCTTTTTTCTCCGGCTAATTCCATGTTCAGGTTAAGGCGTTTAATTGCCCAGTAAGCTTTGTGCTCTAGCTCTAACGGAAGGTGGCAAGACTTCCCATAAATTAATTTGAAAGGAGTCATTCCTATGGGAGTCTTGTACGCAGTCCGATAAGCCCAGAGAGCATCATCAAGCTTTACCGACCAGTCTTTTCTTGAAGTCGAAACAGTTTTTTCTAAAATACTTTTAATTTCTCTGTTCGATACCTCAACCTGACCGCTTGTTTGAGGGTGATAAGGCGTTGCAATTTTGTGCCTTACTCCAAACTTTTGCAGTAACATTTCAAAATGTTTCGAAATGAAATGGGATCCTCCGTCGCTTATGACAACACGAGGGACCCCGAATCTTGGAAAAATTTTTTTTTTGAAAAGTTTTATGACTACCTTTGCATCGTTTGTAGGAGAAGCAATGGCTTCGATCCATTTTGACACATAGTCAACGGCTACCAGAATATATTGGTTTCCAAAAGAAGAAGGAAACGGTCCCATGAAATCGATACCCCAGACGTCGAAAATTTCAACCTCTAAGATATTATTTAAGGGCATTTCATTTCTTTTTGAAATATTTCCGGTGCGTTGACACTGGTCGCATTTAGAAATGAATTGATGCGCGTCTTTAAAAAGGGACGGCCAATAAAAACCAGATTGAAGAATTTTCGTAGCAGTTTTTGAAGAACTGGCATGGCCGCCATAGGAAGAAGAATGACAATGGTATAGAATGTTACTTACCTCTTCTTCCGGAATGCATCTTCTGAACACCCCATCAGCTCCCCTTTTAAAAAGCAGCGGCTCGTCCCAGTAATACTGTTTAAGATCATGGAAGAATTTCTTCTTCTGCTAATATTTTAAATCTGGGGGGAGTACTCCTGCTGCAAGGTAGTTTACAAAATCTGCATACCATGGTGCTTCAGATTTGACCAATGAGAAGAGTTGATCATCCAAAAATGTATCATTAAGAGGCAACTCTTCTTCTTTCGTTCCTTGTAGGCGGGACAAATGATCAGCCACAACATTTTCAACGCCTTTTTTATCCCTTATTTCAAGATCAAATTCTTGTAGGAGTAAAACCCATCAGATCAATCTCGGCTTGGCATCTTTTTTGTTTAACAAATATTTTATGGCCGAGTGATCAGTAAAAATGATGATTTTTGAACCTACCAGATATGATCGAAACTTATCAACGGCAAAAACTACCGCCAATAATTCTTTTTCAGTTGTGGCGTAATTCATTTGTGCCTCGTCTAAGGTCCTGCTTGCATAGTATATGGCATGCAATTTTTTTTCTTTTCTTTGTCCCAGGACTGCCCCAACTGCATAGTCGCTTGCATCACACATTATTTCAAACGGAAGATTCCAGTCTGGTGGCTGTATGATCGGGGCAGTAACTAAAGCCTTTTTCAACCTGTTAAAAGCTTCAAGACAAAGATTGTTAAAAATAAATGCTGCATCCTTAAGGAGCAGACTTGTCATAGGTTTTGAAATTTTTGAGAAGTCTTTTATGAACCGACGGTAGAACCCCGCATGGCCTAAAAAGCTTCTCACCTCTTTTACTGTGGTGGGAGGTAGCATTTTTTCAATTACTTCAATTTTTGCACGGTCTACCTCAATACCCCTATTAGAAATTAAGTGTCCTAGGACAATTCCTTCATTAACCATGAAATGACACTTTTCCCAGTTTAGAACCAGGTTTACCTTCTCACATCTCTCTAAGACTTTTTCCAGATTGGCTAAACAGTTTTCAAAATTTGAGCCATGGACGGAAAAATCATCCATAAACACTTCCATTATGTTTTCAACAAAGTCTGAGAATATGGACATCATACACCTTTGAAAGGTAGCAGGAGCATTACATAGACCAAAAGGCATCCTTCTATAGGCATAAGTGCCAAAAGGACATGTGAAAGTTGTTTTTTCTTGGTCGCTAGGGTGGATGGGAATTTGGAAAAATCCCGAATAACCATCCAAATAGCAGAAATGTGAGTGCCGTGCTAACCTTTCTAGCATTTGATCAATGAACGGGAGAGGGAAGTGATCTTTCCGGGTAGCTTTGTTAAGCTTTCTGTAATCAATACACATTCTCCATCCCGTGATCGTCCTTGTGGAAATGCATTCATCCTTTTCATTTTTAATAACTGTTAAGCCCCCCTTCTTAGGTACTACTTGAACAGGACTAACCCACTTACTATCAGAAATAGGATATATTATCCCAGCATCAAGGAGTTTTAAAACTTCCTTTTTAACAACCTCTTTCATGTTTGGGTTTAATCTTCTTTGATGCTCGATAGAAGGTTTATAGTCTTCTTCCAGTAGTATTCTGTGTATGCATATTGACGGATTTATTCCCTTAATGTCCTCAATAGTATACCCTATGGCTTTGGGATACTTCTTGAGAACATTAAGTAATTTTTCAGTCTCATCTTGTTTCAAATTTGCATTTACAATTACTGGAAAACTAGAATTAGGGCCAAGAAGTTCATACCTGAGAGATGATGGTAAGGGCTTCAGTTCTATTTTTGGTGTTTCTTTCGGGAGAGGTCGAGGTTTCTCCTCACCCAAAGTTTCAGTACCCAATTCTTGTGATGGTGGATTTTCATCCAAAAGTTTTATGTAGAATTGGGTTTCCCCTGCCGCATTTGTATTTGTGTTGCCTAAAAGGCAATCTTCCAGACTATCTTGTGAAGATGATGCTAAAGAGCAGTCTCGCACGCAATAGTCTACAATATCAATCCTGCAGCACGAGTCTTTTACAGATGGACTCTTCATGAAGTTTGAAACTTCAAACTCAACCTTTTCATCCCCTACATTAAAAACCAACTTACCGTTTTTAACGTCAATTATTGCCCCTGCAGTAGCTAAAAAAGGCCTCCCCAGAAGAATAGGAATTTGGGAGTCTTCTTCAATTTCCATTACAACAAAGTCCACCGGTATAAAAGTTTGCCCTACCTTGATAGGGATATCCTCTAAGATTCCAGTGGGGTATTTAACGGAACGATCTGCCAACTGTATTGTCATTTTTGTGGGTTTAAGTTCGCCTATCCCTAGTCTATTGCAAAGAGAAAGAGGCATCAAACTTACACTGGCTCCTAGATCGCACATCGCTCTGTTTATAGTTTCACTTCCAATCACACAAGGTATGGAAAAACTACCTGGATCTTTGAGTTTTTGTGGCAGCTTGTTCTGGATAATTGCACTACATTCCTCTGTTAATGCAATCGTCTCATAGTCGTCTATTTTTCTTTTCTTGGATAAAATTTCTTTCAAAAATTTAGAATAAGACGGCATTTGAGACAATGCATCAGTGAAAGGAACGTTGATGTAAAGCTTTTTAAGCAAGTCGACGAACCTTTTGAATTGCTCGTCAATTTTGTTTTTTGCAAATCTTTGGGGAAAAGGAATGGGTGGTTTGTATGGTGGTGGGGGGATGTGTGGTTCTTCTCTTTCTTTTTCTGGTTCTTTCTCTTTTTGTTTCTTTTCTTGCTCTCCTGGTAAATTATGTTTTTCACTCACAATTTTTTCTTGGTTTGCTCTTGGTTCCTCTAATTGTTTTCCGCTTCTAAGGGTGACGGCATTTATTTGGCCTTTTGGATTTTGCTCTGGTTGCCCAGGAAATACCCCTGAAGACTTAGAGGATGAAGCTACCTGTGTTGCCACTTGAGTTATTTGATTTTCAAGCATTTTATTATGAGTGGAAATAGAGTCGACTTTTGATACTAATTTGATAAGTGTGTCATTCAAATAACCAGTTTGATTTTTGAATTCTTCATTTTGTTTTGTTTGAGATGACACAAATTTTTCCATCAAAAATTCCAAGTTCGACTTTTGCGGGTTGTTTTGTGGGTTATTAAAAACCCTTTGATTTTGAAAGATAGGAGGTGGTCTAGGTGCTGGATTGGGTGGAGGATTTTTATAAGAAAAATTTGGATGATTCCTCCACCCAGGATTATAAGTATTTGAAAACGGATCTTCCTTTTGAGCATAGTTAATATGCTCGTTTCCAGCACTAGATGCCTCAAGCTGGCATTCAGCTCCAATATGGCCAACAACCCCACATAATTCACATGGTGGAGTAATAGGAGAAGAAGTTTGTGAGACGGCACATACATTTAATTTTTCAAATTTTTGAAAAAGTGCGTCCACTTTTGAGGTAAGATGATCAACAACGGATATTTCATACTTACCTGGCTCTTTTGATGTGGCTGGTTTATTCGTTATGGCTCGCTCACTTGTCCACTAACAATGGTTTTGAGCCATATCTTCAAGGAGTGCATAAGCTTCGGTAAAATTTTTGTTCATTAAAGCTCCACCTGCAGCTGCATCAATAGTCATTCTTGTTGCATATTGTAATCCATTATAAAAAGTGTGAACAACAAGCCATATATTTCTCTAGTCCATGATGGGGGCATAGCCTTAACATTTCTTTGAAACGTTCCCAAGCATCATAAAGAGATTCCCCGTCATTTTGAGAAAATCGAGTAATTTGATTTCTCATTTGAGCTGTCTTACTCGGGGGAAAGAATTTAGCAAGAAAAGCTTGTTTTAGCTGGTCCTAGCTGGTAATGGATTCCGAAGGCAAAGAATGTAGCCATGCTCTAGCTCTATCCCTTAATGAAAAAGGGAAGAGTTTTAGTCTTATGGCATCCGGGGGTACCCCGTTTAATTTGAGAGTTCCACAGTATTCTAGAAAAATTGAAATATGAAGATTTGGGTCCTCTGTGGGAGAACCAGAAAATTGGTTTTGTTGAACCATCGAAAGCAGAGATGTTTTGAGTTCAAAATTATTTGCTTCCACATTCAGATGTACAATGGCAGCCGATGGCTCTGCTGAAGGTGTTGCGTACTCTTTGAGAGCACGATTTTCATTAGCCGCCATTTGGTTATCGGGAATTTCTCTCCTCCTTCTATGTAAGAACCTTTCGATTTCGGGAATTTGTTGAACAGTTTCTCCGAAACTTCTGGTTCTTCGCATTCGAGGGACAAGAGAAGAAAAAGTAAAAAATAAAGAAAATAAAATTTCAGTATAACCGGTTTCGAAAAACTTAATTAATATCACTGCCTCCCCGGCAACGGCGCCAAAAACTTGGTTGCCTCGCAAGTGCACGAGTCGTATCGCGTAATAAAAGAGTTATCGATCCACAGGGAAAGCCTAAGTGATTACCAATTTAACTTTTCAAAGTTGGTTAGCTAGAAGGAATGGTTTTTAGGAGTTGTAAAATTTAGAGATAAAAACAAACAATCTCAGGTTTATAGTTTTATCACAACAATGAGGAACCAAAATAATTTCTTTAGACTATTCAACAAATTATAAGAGTAATATATTTCAAAGACAAGGCAGCGAATATAACGAATGTCTCCTTTCGGAGTACAAGAGCGTGTTTTGAACTAACAATCAAGCCTATTCTCATGGTTGATTGTCACCAAAACCCATTAAGCATAACACCTTTTTAATGTCTCAAGAGTTTCAAAACTATTCTCATGTGTTGATTCCCTTGTCTAATTTCATAGATCCAACATCAATACTTCACCTTTCGGTTCTTCGTTTGATGTTTAAAATAAGATTTGAAGGACAATAAAATTAGATTGAAATATAAAACGATTTGGAGTGGAGAATAGCCTTTGGGAATTATTAGGGACCTATCATTGGATTACTCCCAACAACCCAAGACTTTGTATCTACTCACTCATATTAAATATGAGAGAAGAAGAAGAAGAAGAAGAAAAGACATGAATTTAAATAGCGAGAAATAAAAGAAAGCGGTAAATTGCAAAAACATAAATAGCGGAATTGTAAATGACAAGAAAATAAAAGTGCAAGAAAGTAAATAGCAAGGAAAGTAAATGACTTGGAAAATAAAAGGGCGAGAAAGTAAATAGCGAGAAAGTAAATAGCAAGGAAAGTAAATGACTTGGAAAATAAAAGGGCAAGAAAGTAAATAGCAAGGAAAGTAAATGACTTGGAAAATAAAAGGGCGAGAAAGTAAATAGCGAGAAAATAAAAGAGCGAGAAAATAAAAGAGCGAGAAAGTAAAAGAGCGAGAAAGTAAAAGGGCAAGAAAGTAAATAGCAAGGAAAGTAAATGACTTGGAAAATAAAAGGGCGAGAAAGTAAAAAGCGAGAAAGTAAAAAGCGAGAAAGTAAAAAGCGAGAAATTAAAGTGAAGTCATGAATCTTAGAGGAAACCTTGTCATGGATTTTTCTCACAAAATTTAAGCTTGGTTACAAGTGAGGATCAAGCCTCTATTTATAGGAAAATATTAGGTCTAAGGCACTTGAGAGGAGGGGCAAAATGGTCATAAAAAAAGTGGCAAATCAAGTGGCAAGGGAAAGCCATCAGCAAGTGGGTGCAGCCAAAATTGACTTGTCTGGTGCCAGGGTCGTGCGCCCATGTGCCTGGGTCGTGCGCCCTGGCCAGTCAATTTTGGCTGCTCTGCGCCAGTTTTGCACTAGGGTCGTGCGCCTATGGTGCCAGGGTCGTGCGCCTTGTGCTGGCAACAGCTGTACTGCGTTGCTGGCAAGCATGGGTCGTGCGCCCAGCTCTGCCAAAATGGGCCATCTTCAGTTGGAGACACGCACGGGTCGTGCGTGGTACACCCAGGGTCGTGCGCAGGCTCTGTGCCAGTTTTTCCCCAGGGTCGTGCGCCTATGTGCCAGGGTCGTGCGCCAGTTTTGCACTAGGGTCGTGCGTGGTACACTCAGGGTCGTGCGTGTGCTGCTTGGCGCCCTTGGCGCCCTGTGTGCCTGTCTTGCGCCAGTTTTGCTGTTTTGGCGCCCTTGGCGCCCTGTGTGCCCTGTCTTGCGCCAGTTTTGTTGCTGCTGTCTTAAAAATTGTTCCTCCTCAAATATTTTCTAAGTTTTTTCATTTTAGCTCATATTTTCGCTTTTGCTTCAAAATAAAACCTGAAAATAAAAAGTAAACATTTGCAGTAAAATAGCTCAAAAATATAATTAAAATACTAAAAAGACTTAATAAAATAACTATTAAAAAGACTCTAAAAATAGACTTATCAGTGATATCATGGAATTTAGAGCCCAATGATTGATTCCTAGGATAGGCCCAATATAGAAAAAATCTTCATGGGATAATCAAAAGGAATAAAAAAAAGAATAATCAAGGAAAGGAAAGGATAATTACCAAGGTAGTGGGGAACAAAAAGTACAATGACAACTTGCATTTTTTCCCTCTCCTTCCCTCCTCATGACTGCGAATTTCAGCCCTCCTTTCACCCTCATTTGTTGTGTTTCCTCAACACCCTCAATCCATGTGATGATGAATCTCCACCCTCCATTCAAATTTAAAGTCTAATCCTAGTGCACCTCTCAAAGCCAATGACTAAAATACCCTCTAACTTGGTGACCAAGTTCAAATTAATTTTATTTATTAATATTCAGCTGAATATTAATTGATTTAATTGGGTCGATTACCATTTTACCCCAAAGCTCACTCCCACTCTATAAGTACCTTCCATATTCTCTCTTTCCCAACTTTTGCTCACTCATTCTCTCACTTGAAATCAACACAATTCTCCTCCTCTCCTCCCTCTCCTCTTGGCCGAAACAGCTCCACTCCCCCTCTCCTCCATTTATTTTATTTTTCTTCACCCAAACACCACCAAATCACCTCAAATCCACTCCTCCTTCATAGATCTTCCTCCTTTCACCATCCATTTCATATCCTCCTCATCAAGCACTTGGGTATTTGGGAATTTGCGTGGGGTTCTTGGACCATTTCTTGAAGACTCTAGTTGATTTGGTTACTTGTTCTTCATTTCCTACTTCTATTAGCTTGGATCCAAGGTAAATCCCTAAAACTCTTGCATCATCTCTCACATTTTTGCATTAAAACCCATTTTTCTTTTCATCACATTTTTGCATCTTCATCGTTAAAATGTAGTTGTTGTTGTTGTTGTTGTTGGGGTGAGAGTTGGCATCTCACCCTTGAATAAATTGTGTTTTTGTGATTTTCATCTTGTTCATTGCATTTAGTGAAAGTAAATGATGTTTTAAGCCTTATATATGTTTCGCACCCCTTGGTCTTGACATGATTTTATTGTTCCTCTTGGTTTGTTGATGTTTAATACTTATTATTAGCATTTGATTTTGTTGTTAAATGTCTATTTTCACCATTTTTACTTGCAAGTGTTTGTTATGTTGATGATCTAGCAACTTGATCCTCACTTGTGCTTAGAGCACTATGATTTAAGTGAGGGGATTGCTAGGTGTAATTCAACCCTAAGTGATGAGGATTACTACAAGTGACTCAACTTGCTTTTAATTTTCAATGAATAAATGCAAGTTTATGCTTATGTCGAATTGAGAATGCTAATTTTTGGGGCTTGTAAATGTGATGTTTTGGGTTATTAATTTGTTCAATTGGTTGATGATTGGTGAGATGAATCAACATGTGTTTTCTAGCACCATTTTAAAATGTTGAGGATCACTTGGAAGTGATTCAACTTTTATCTATGCTTTAATGTTAATTTGGTAAAGTGACTAGACACTTATGCATTGAGCATTGTTAACAAGTGTCAAGGATTACCAAATACTTTTAACTTGTGCCTAATGCCTAAAATCCGAACCAAGCTTTTGCAATGTTTCCTTAAGTGCCTTTCTTGGCAACTTATTTGGTTGTTTTTGATCTCATATATTCATGCCATTAACTGTTGATGACTCAATGTCATTCTTGTGTACAATTGTTGTAAATGGAAATGCTTATGCTTGTGCTCCCATTATTGATTATTTTGCTTGCAAATTGGTAAGTATTGCATTTTGGTTTTGACTTGAAAGTTGATTGAAGATTCTACTTTCTTTTCTTTTGTGGCCAAATCCACCCTCGAATTCTCTTCCTCTCCCCTCTAATCAATCCTATTTCAAATGATATTCCAAAATCCAATGCTTCGCTAATTGTCTTCACAAATTAATCAATTTCTTTTTAGATCAATAATCAACCTTTTGAAAACTCATAAGGAGGCAAGTCGGACGTACGGCCGATGTTGTCTAGCGTCCTAAGATCGGAGTTGTACAACTCAAACATCTTGGGATACTTATGAGAATTAAAACAGATAATTAACAACTTCAACCCTTTTCAAAAATGAGTGAGGAACCGATTCGAATGTACGTTCGACATTGGTTAGAGTCCTAGGATTAGCGAGTTGTACAGCTCGTGCGAGCCTAAGATACTTGCTCGAACAAAACTACCAATCTCACAGCAAATCTTTTTTTCAAGTAACTCAAATCACTTTTCGATAAGTAGGGCGCACGTCGCCTGTACGGGCGGGGATGTCTATGTTTTAGGGTTAGTGGACTGTACAGTTCAGACCCGAGAACCCCTGCAATAAAAGACACCAACACACCCAAAGTTTCTCGACCCAGGAGAACTACGTAGCTTTGATTTCCTCATTGCATCTGAGGATACGTAGGAGCGGGCCACGTCCCGTCAAGCACCCTTTTCAAAAAAATACCAAAAAATCTTTCTTTTCCCCGTCTTCTTTCCAAACGCTTTTCTCAAATAAAAAAGAAAAACGAAAAGAAATAGAACATCGTTTCAAATCAAACTTTGTCGAAACCACACATCAAATTAATGGTTCCCTTTCAGTAGAAAGGAGATGCGGGGTGCTTATACCTTCCCCGTGTCTAACCGACCCCCGAACCTACATCTTCTGATTTCGAAAAGACCACCCGCCTTGTATAAAAAGACGTTTTTTCAATGTTTTCGTTTAAAAACTAAAATATTGATGGCGGCTTCATTTATCTTCCACGTTGTACATCGAGAAATCCCAACCGGATTTTTCGGGGTGCAACACGGGCCGAATAATTTGATATGGTCCAATGAATTTCGGAGTCAGTTTCCTTGACTTAATAGCTCTTCCGACTCCTGTGGTTGATGTAACTTTTAAAAACACGTGTTCACCTTCTTGAAATTCGAGAGGTCTTCTTTTTCGATCAGAGTAACTTTTCTGTCTGCTTTGTGCAATCTTCATCCTTTCACAGTTAGATTTAGATCTAGAAATTTCTCTAACAGCTCTAACTCCTTGGTCATCATAGTAGAAATGTGCATTGTCTTTCGACTCAATGCATCAGATACAACATTTGCTTTTCCCGGGTGATAAAGCAAGGTAAAATCATATTTCTTTAGAAATTCCATCCATCGCCTCTGTCTCATGTTGAGCTCTTTTTGGTCGAAAAGATATTTTAAACTCTTATGGTCACTGAAAACATCAAAACTTGCTCCATACAAATGATGTCTCCAGATCTTTAACACAAATATCACTGCCGCTAGTTCCAAATCATGGGTAGGGTAATTCTTCTCGTGAGTCCTTAACTGTCTTGAGGCATAGGCTACGACTTTTTTATGCTGCATAAGAACACAACCTAATCCTTGATGTGAAGCATCACAGTACACTTCATATGGTTCACCTGGTTGTGGCAGAACTAACACAGGTGATGTTGTCAACCGCGTCTTCATCGTTTGAAAGCTTTCTTCACATTTTTCGGTCCAGACAAACGGTTGATCCTTCCTTGTGAGTTGAGTCAACGGTGCCACTATCTTTGAAAATCCTTCTATAAATCTCCGAGAGTATCCGGCCAAACCAACGAAACTACGAATTTCAGTCACCGATCTAGGTTGTTCCCATGAAAGTACAGTTTCCACTTTTGCTGGATCCACAGCAATTCCTTCCTTCAAAATCACGTGACCCAAAAATTTAGCTTCCTCAATCCAAAATTCACATTTTGACAGCTTTGCGTATAACTTCTTCTCCTGTAGAATTTGCAAAACTTGACAAAGATGATCTTCATGTTCCTCGTAACTCTTGGAATAGATGAGAATGTCGTCAATAAATACAACGACGAATTTATCGAGTAATGGATTAAAAATTCGGTTCTTGTAATCCATGAAAATAGCAGGCGCATTTGTTACTCCAAATGGCATCACCAAATACTCATAATGTCCATAGCGAGTCCTAAACGCAGTCTTTGAAATATCCTCGGGTTTTACTCTAATTTGGTGATATCCTGTCCTTAAGTCGATTTTTGAGAAGACCGCAGCTCCACGGAGTTGATTCATTAAATCATCAATGCGAGGTAGAGGATACTTATTCTTTATCGTCACTTTGTTCAACTGACGATAATCTACACACAGTCTTGAACCTCCATCCTTCTTCTTCACTAACAAGACCGGTGCTCCCCAAGGTGAGACACTTGGTCTAACAAACTGTTTTGACAACAAATCCTCAAGTTGACTCTTTTGTTCTGCTAATTCCGTAGGTGACATCCTATACGGTGTAATAGAGATTGGACCTGATCCGAGTATGAGATCGATTGAAAATTCAATATCTCGCACAGGGGGTAATCCGGGAACATCTTCTGGAAATACTTCCGAAAAATCTTTCACGGCTGGTATTTTGCTCAAAGTAACTTCTTTTTCCGCTTTCAAGGAAGACAACAACATATAACCCTGAGCACCTTCTTTCAAAGAAGCTATCGCTTGATTCTCAGATATAAATTCGGAAATCCTAGGGTCAGGAAAGACTAAAGTTGTATGCGCACAGTCCAAAAGGATATGATTAGGAGATAACCAATCCATGCCTAAAATTATATCTAGTTGCGTTAAAGGCAAACGTATTAAATCAACAAGAAATCTTCTATCATGGATAACAATAGGACAGTTTAAACACACAGAATTTTCCACTATAGGTTTAGCAGTTGGAGCAGAAACGATCAAATCAAAAGGCAATGATGTAGCAGGTAAATTCAATTCTTTCACTCGATCCAAAGAGATAAAAGAATGGGTTGCTCCAGAATCAAATAATACAGTTAAGAGCTTACCTTCCATATCACAATTTCCTTGTATAAGATCTTCAGATTGAGAAGCCTCAACACCACTTATGGTGTAAACTCTTTCGTTTGCCATTGGCCTTTCAGTTCTCATGTTATTCACCACCGGTTCAACTTTCGGATCAATGCAGTCCTTCACCATGTGTCCCGTCTTTCCACATCTGTAACATACCACTCCCTTCATGGGGCATGTGTCAGCCAAATGGTCTTGCTTCCGAGATTTGAAACATCGTCGAATGGGGCCTGAATTCTGATTCCTAATTGGTCCACCGCCAAAAGCAGATGGAATTGGACGATATGGTTGTTTATTTTGATTATCCCCGAGGGTCGGGAATAAGGCTTCTTGTACGACTGTTTCCCTTTCTGGTTCCATCCTTGAGTTAGATACCTGGACCTAGACGGCCCTCCTGTATTTCCCCGGTTAATTCCACTTTCCTTCATTGTCTCTATCTTTCTGCATTTTTCCACGAGCGGTTGAAATTGCCGAATCTCAAGTGGTAAGATTGACTCTTTGATGGTAAGCCTCAGTCCTCCTTCAAATCTTTCACATAGCCAATCTTCATCAACCTGATCCTGAAAGAACCGAAAATATTTTGCCAGCGACTCGAACTTTGTCGCGTATTCTCCGACCGTTGTAACGCCCAAATATTTAATTAAATTATTTAATTAAATATTTAGGTATCCAAATATTTATTTATTTATTTTAGTTGGCGTAATTATATTAGCATTTGACTAAGAGGTGTATAATTGAATAATAGGAGTGGTGTTAGTAATCGGGCTTAAGCTGGAGGAAAGCCCGTGATCCAAAGCCCACTAGCTAGGCGCATAGGTGAAGCGCCTAGGCTAGGGTTTGGCTCACTTTTGCGAATTGGTTGAGAAAAAGAGAGAGAGGTCGCGAAACAGGGAGAGGAGAAGAGAGGGAGGATTCGGCGCACCCAAGGGAGGAGAAGAGAGGAGGAGTTCGCAAATTCAAGGGAGCAGAGAGGAGCTGTGTTGCTGAGGTTTTGTTGGTGACTTGATCAAGAGGATTAGTGCTCTCCTACTATAAGGTAAGGGTGGGGTTCTTCCTTATAATGGGGTTTCATGATGGGGTTATGTGGGGATAGGTCCTATAATACCCTCTGATGGATTGTGATGTTTGATTTGGTGTTAGTTGAATTATAATTAGGTTGGATTGAAATTGACATTTGTTGGTGATAGTTGTGACTCTAGAACTTGGTGCTCATTGTTGTTATTACTAAACGCATGCTAGGTGTTCGATTAAATTGTTGTTTGGTGTTGTGAGTGACAAAATATGATGATTGACATTGGTGATTAAGGATTGGTGATTTGAATTGGTGAATTAACGAAATTATTGAACCCTAGGGCACCATGGGCGCCATTGTCCTTGATGCTGTTTTTGGCGCCCTACTGCTGGGCGCCGTGTGCCAGGATGTTGTTGTTGCTGTGTTCTGAGTCCTGGGCGCCATGGGCGCCAGAGTTGCTGTTGTTGTGTTCCCTGTGTGTGTTGCAGTTTTTGGCGCCCTGTGCATGGGCGCCGTGTCTGGTGGGTGTGTGCGTGTGCCAGTGTGTGTGTGTGTGTTGCTGTGTCTTGGCGCAGGGGCGCCATGGGCACCTGTTCCTGAGTTGTGTTGCGCACTGTCTTAGCGCAGGGGCGCCACATCCTGGGTGTGTTGCATTTTATGTGTGTTGCTGTTTCTAGGCGCCGTGTCTGGGCGTGTTCCTGTGCCATGTTGCGTTCCTGGATTGTGTTCCCTGCTGTCTGCGCGCCAAGGGCGCCAAATCCTGCAGTGTTGCCTGCTGGGCGCCTTGTTGTGCGAAAAGGTGATGTGCAAGTATACACAATCGCAACAAGTAATATAATGATATGTAAAGTTCGTTCCCACAGGGATTGGAATTAATCTAAGAAATTTAAGTGATTAGAGGCTTAGTGAAAAGAATTAAGTAACAAGTAAAGGTAAAGAGTTGTAAACATTATAAGTTGTGATAAAACAGTTTTAAGTTTAAGTAATTAAAGGTGAGTTGGATAGCTCAATAGTTATGTAAAATCCCAAGAGTAATGTTCAGATAATATTTAGACGCTGTAGCGTTAAGCGCTGTAGCGCTTGAGAATCCGTAGACGCTGTAGCGCTTTGGTGGCGTGCCTTTCAGTCACTTTCGTCAGGGTTATGTTACAAGACTCCTATGGCGAGGCTCTAAATAAGTTTTACCCCTGTATATTAAGCTTTACAACATTTGCCTTATGAACTATTACTCCCCTATGTCTAGAGTTAAGTAGTGCTTCCTTTAAATGTCTTTAAAGGGTTTCCATTCATATCATTCCTTGAGTTCTCTTTGTGAACCATGTCTGTACCCACAAAGTTACCTTGTTTTAGTTGATCATTCCCAAACCAAGATTGAAAGTATTATGACACAAGGAATAAAACACAAATATCATAATATTATACAAAAGTTACTCAAGGTTCATTACATACCAAGAACAATCCAACTACAACAAAGTTAGCTCATCACAAGTTCCATCAACATAATACAACTAGAGAGTATGTATTACCGTATGAAGACAAGAGAAGAGTGGTTGAAAAAGATACACTCCAATGATCCCAAGTAGCATAAAAGAGATGAAGTTGAAGCGTGAGCAAAACCTTGAATGAAGACTAGAACATTATGCTATAAAATAAAAGCTTAAAGGTAGTATATCAATGGAGAGAAGCTACTATGTCATAAGAAGTTCTTCTTCCAAGCTACAACTACTTGTTGTCTACGTATGTTACTTACTAGTGAAGTAATCTTAATTAATCTAATTATTAAATAAGTCTTAATAGAATAATAATATCACATGATGATCATAAGACTTAGATATTAACCTTAAAGCACTTTACAAAAAGTACTAATGATGGAGTACACCAACTATCACATGGGTTCCATTTAGGAGGCGCCAAGTGTAATTTAGCATCCACTTGAAAGTCAAAATATCCAGCTGAGAGGAAGAGATAAGGGTGGTGACTCATCATGTTCTCAAGTGGCCACACAAATATCCCAATAGTCAGCCGTCATATAACGCTGTAGCGTCTCCTTGATAGCATACCGCTGCAGCGCTAAAGTAAAACATCAAACATATTCACAAAGGCATTTGATTATGCCCACGGTTTAAGGAATTGACTCATAACCAATATTTATTCTAATATTCATATATTCACATATTTAAGCACTAGAATTACTTGAGAAGTAAGCTTGACATAAGTATTAGGAGCATAAATAACCTATATAAAATAGGGTTATCACACCCCCAAACTTAAACCATTGCTTGTCCCCAAGTAATGACACTTGAACAAGACAAAATGCTCATAAAACTAGCTGCAGCTTTTAAATTAAACAAAATTTATGCATAAGCTAATTCTTATCATTTTCACACATCATTATGGTCCACAATTAAAATGAATCATTATTGCTCAGTTGTGAGTGTGTGATGTCAAAGCTTAATAGAATTTCTTTAAGGTTTTGGGAAGAGTGGATTTCTTTTGGGTTAGGCAAAGAATTTTTTCAAAAAGAAGAGTGGAATAACAATTTAACACAAGATCTGAGGGGCTTCAAAGCACATCAAAGGGCTTTAATTAGGCATTTTTCAGAATATTGGTCAGTGCATAAACTTTTTGTCTGGTGATCAATCGCTGTAGCGCTTCAAAGTCCGTAGACGCTGTAGCGCTAGATTTTAATGATCAAAACTAGATGCTATCTTCATTACTGAGCTCCTTATTTGCATTTTCTTTTCATGCTTTTTGGAACAGCTCAGCAATTTATTTAAGATATTTTGCAACTTTTTTCAAGACCACATTCATTTTTATTTTTCATTTTGCAAAGACCAATTTATCATCTTTTGTTCCTAGCCTTAACATAACCGATGCTCCCCAAAACTTAGCTTTTAAAACAACTCTCAATTTTTAATGAAAACTTGACTAACCCTTGGTTATCCAAAACTCAACTTTATCCTTAGATTACTCCTAGCTAACTAGGTTCTTCACTAAGCTTGGATTTTGTGTAAAAGCAGCAATAAAACCATTTCATTGTTTACACAAGGCTGCCTTACTCAAATATTATTATTTACTTTAGCTTTTGCTTACTAAAAAATTTAAAACATGCAGCTAATCATACTTCCTATTCAAGCATACAAAATATACAAAACATGCAACACATGCAAAACATGGCATAATTATACTTAATTATAGTTAATATTTAAAAAGATAATTGTACTTAATTTAAAACATTATTAACCATAAGGTCCTCCCCCAGAAACTAAATTTGGCAGTGTCCTCACTGCTTGATGGACAAGAAAAGGGAGATGCCTTAGAACAACAAAAAACAAAGTTCAAAGTACATAACCGGCATAAGAAGCCAACAAATCTTGCCTTATTAGGCCTTCTTGAGCCTCTTACTGGCTCTTGAAGGGGCTGGGGCTCCTTTGGTTGCCTTTTTCTTCTTTGGCTGAGGTGGAGTAGTGTTTTCTGCCACTACAGCGGTTGGTGGCGCTGTAGCGCTTGCTTCCTGTACTGCTGCCGCTGCAGCGTCTGATTCCTGCACTTCTTCTTCCTCTTCTGTTTGCTCTTGCTCTTTTTCTTCCAGCACTGGCTCTGTTTCGTCCTGCAAATTCACTAGCTCCTCAGCAGCCTCCTTCTCACTTTCCTCCTCGGTCAGAATTGCCTCAGGCATTGTGTCACTAGGTACTGCAGACATAGTTGCTGCAGCATCTACTGGCTGAACACCTTCTTCTGGGTGCTCAGCCAGTTTGACACCTGGGTTTCTTCTAGCCTTGGTGTATGACTGATAAACTTTCTTAGGCTGCTCAGTTGGGTTTTCTTTGGTAATTGGATGTTTTGGCTCAGGCTTCTTTGGTGTGGCTTGCTTGGCAGGTGTTTTCTTGGGTGTTAGTTTGGTTGGTTCAGGGATGGAGGTGGGGGTTGATGGTGGATTAGATGATTTGGCAGGGGTTTTTTGGTTTCTTTGGGCTTGGGGTTGGATCACACTGTATTTCTTCTGCTTGCTCATCTTCTTCACTCTCAGATTCTTCTTCAGTATCTGTAACACCCCAAAAATAATAGAATAAATTATTTTAATTAACTAAAAGAGATTTTGGTGGTAGAGTAATAATATAATTATTAATTATTATTTGTTGAAGTAGTTATAAGGTGTTTTAAATAAAATAAGGAGTGGTATTGTATTAGGAGGTGGTGTTTTAATTAAATTGGGCTTAAGCTGCGGGGAAAGCCCGCAATCCAAGCCCACTAGCCTAGGCGCATATTTAAGGTGAAAAAAATTAGATTTTTGCTCATTTGGGAAAAAGAAAGGAATTTGCGAAATGGAGAGAGAGGGAGGGGAAGGAGGGCGCGGCGTGTAACAGCCCAGGTCCACCGCAGCGGCCACCCCGGTCCCACTGTTACCTCACGGTCTTCTCTACCCCTCTTGTAGAATTTTTGCCTTCCGTGGGAATCGAACCTTGCACCTGAGGCATAAGTGCAAGTTAAACCCCCTTCCCACTACCAATTGAGCGCGCGCTCAATTGGTAGTGGGAAGGGGGTTTAACTTGCACTTATGCCTCAGGTGCAAGGTTCGATTCCCACGGAAGGCAAAAATTCTACAAGAGGGGTAGAGAAGACCGTGAGGTAACAGTGGGACTGGGGTGGCCGCTGCGGTGGACCTGGGCTGTTACACGGCGCCCATGAGAAGAGGAGGAGGAGGAGAGGCGCGCAAAAACCCCAAGGAGAAAAGGAGAGGGGTCGTGTTGCGGGTTCCTTGGAGCTTACGTATAAGAGATATTGTGTTCGTCATAACCTAAGGTAAGGGTGGGTCTCATCTTCTCTATAATAGGGTTTTATGATGGGGATTATGTAGGGGCTAGGCTCTATGTATGCATTTTTATGTATTCTTAGTGATTATTGATGAACCCTAGGCATATGAAGACTTGTTGTTGAAAAATCATGTTGTGCGTGCCAAGTGTTTGAGTAATTGTTGATGATATGGTGATTTATGATGATTGGGGATGATTATGATAATTTGATGTTCGTATTGTTGGAATGAGCCTTGATGATGGAATTTGATGTTTAATATGTTGATGTGATCATATATGTGATTTTTGATGAGTTTTGGTGTTGATTGAAAGTTTTGCTCCACGGTTAGTGTAGCAGGGCGCCAAACTGCATGTGTATGTGCGTGTGTGCTAGGCGCTGGGCGCCAGGCGCCAGGCGCTGGGCGCCAAGGGCGCCAGTGTGCGTGTGTGTGTGTGCGTGTTGCGTGTTGCCAGGCGCTGGGCGCCAAGGGCGCCAGTGTGCGTGTGTGTGTGCGTGTTGCGTGTTGCGTGTTGCCAGGTGCTGGGGGCCAGGCGCCAGGCGCTGGGCGCCAAGGGCGCCAGTGTGCGTGTGTGATGTGTTGTTGGGCGCTGGGCGCCAGGTGCCAGGCGCTGGGCGCCAAGGGCGCCATTTTCAGGATGTTCCCGATTTTTATTGAAAACTGTTTTCGCTATATCTTTTGACTCGGGTGTCCGTTTTAAGTGTTTCAAAAAGAGTTGTGAAGCCTTTTCAGTTGTCTATCTGTGTGTCCCATTTATAAAAATAAAAACTTATTATTTCTGAAGGTTGCTGGGCGCCCAAGTGGTTGTTTCCCGGTGGTCGTTGCTGTGACATTGAAAAATCGTTTTGGTGTCTTTAAAAACCCCCTTTTTCGTATAACCAGTGGTTTTAGCGTCCATGTGTCAAAAGTGATGATTTTGACGATGATGTCCTTAGTGGCTAGTTGAATGACGTTTTTGCCCTTAGCGGCCAATGTTGTTGATTAATGATGTGTAAACGACGATGATGCCCTTAGTGGCTAGTTAAATGACCTTTTTGCCCTTAGTGGCCAATGTTGTTGATAATGATGTGTAAATGACGATGATGCCCTTGGTGGCTAGTAAATGACGTTTTTGCCCTCAGTGGCTATTGTTTGAATTGATGATGTTATGAATAAGTGACGATAAGGCCCAAAAGGCTAAGCAACGATGATAATAAGCGACGATGATAATAAGCGATGATGATAATAAGCGACGATGAAATATAGCGACGTTGTTGTATGTAATTATGAATTGACAGGTGCTGCGCCTCTTATTTGGCAATTGGTAAGTGACGGGTCACATAGTTGACTGTGATTGTGTGTGTTTGTGTGTGATGCATGTCATAGTGTCTCATGTATTCCATGTGCATGAACCCAGCGACGATGAGGCCATAAAGGCTAAGCGACGATGAGGCCATAAAGGCTAAGCGACGTTTGTGAAAAGGTACCTCATGCATATGCCCGCGAGTGGGTTGCACTTCATATACTTACATGACATTGTGATGAGTTTTTGTAGTGATTGAATTGATGTTTGTGATGTGGTTTATATAGCTGGCATTGCGATGATTTGTTGTGGTGATTAATTGATGACTGACTTGATGTGTCGTGATGTGGTTGATATAGTGTCATAGTTCTAGCATAGTGCTTATCATAAGCTTTATTATATTGTTAGATGAACTCACCCCTTCTGTTTGAATGTTACCCCTATGCGGTAACGTGCAGGTGATCTCGAGTGAAGGCTTAGGTATCTTCACTAGCTGAGTCGGGTCGTCTGCTCTGATTATGTAACACTAGGGGGAAATGACGTTGTTAAGCTATTTATGACCATTGTTGTTGTTGGATTTTACTATTGTGAGCCTTGCATAGTTGCAATGCCTTTTATGATTAAACTGGTTGGATTTTCCGCTGTGAAGTTGTATTTTAATTGACGATGACGTTTTGAAAGTATTATAAGGCTGTTTTCGAAAAGCGAGTAATTCGGCGCGTGATGTTTAACGAAGTAAGTGTGACATCCCTCGTGGTTACAGTATCACTCTCCTCACCTGATGATTCTTCATCCTCTTGCTTCTCCATCTCTTTCATGACTGCAATTGTTTCTTCTTCATCTTCCTCACTTATGTTTTCAATGTCATCAGAATCCAAACTTTCCTCCTCTACTACAGCTTTTTGCACTTTCTTTGCTGGGCTAGGTTTTGCTTTCTTTGTTGGACTAGCCACAACCTTTTTCTTTTCTGGCCTAACTCCCTTTTGTTTTTCAACTGGCTCTTCCTCCAGTAGCCAATCAGGGAATTGAGGAGGGGGAGTGGATGTTTTTCCTTTGGATATCTGGGCATACATTGCTTTTTCCCAGTCAAATTTTTCCTTCACAAATTTGCAGAGAACCTGCTGCTTCAGCTCTAAGCGCTATAGCACTACAGAGTCAGAAGACGCTGCAGCGGCAGGTTTCTGCTTAACTTTAAAAATGCAAGGAAATTCCCCAAGAGGGGATCTTCTTTCTTCTTTCATTTCAACCTCTACATCAGCTTCCAAACACAGCTCAGTAAATAAACAAGGAAAATACAAATTACCTCCCTTTTTAATTCTGCATTTCTCTATCTCCCTTGCTATCAATCTACCCACGTCTATCTTTTCTCCAGCCATTGTTGCATCAATGACGATGAGTCTTTCCTTTTCCACAAATGTTGTGTGAGATGTAGGCAGCAGGGAGTGTTTGATGAAACTACACCACAGATTTGCTTCCTCACACAAATAGGCTTTTTTAATTTTGTATTCAGCCCCAAATTTATCCCATGTTGCTCCTTCCACACAAATCCTTCTTCTAACAGCCTCCATCTCTTCATCTCCCCAGTTCAGAACTTTTATTTCCAGCGCCTTTCCATGATAGCCCAGATGGAAAATATCATTGATTGTTCTGGAGTTGAAATTTACAGTTTCACCTCTTACCAGTGAATGTGTTTGAGGCTTTCCTTCCTTAGGCTCTTCAATCCCAGAGTAGAACTTCCGTACCAAAGACGTCATGTAGTCCTTTCTATGCTTAATGAAGTTCTCCCATCCCAGCGCTGTGACAGCGGTTGAGAAAGCTTCAGGAGCACTTTCTGTCTTGAATCCCCTTTCAGCTATGAAGTCCATCTTCCAAAACCTCTGAGGATCTGGAGTTGCCTTGGCCATGGTGGTTTTGACAGGGTTGGAGGGTTCTGGTTTCCTAGTAGCTCCCTTGCCAGATCGTTTGAGGGCAGCTTGCTTTTTGGTCATGGTTGGTTAAGAGCTTGCGTATTTGTTTCTGGGTGTTTTGGGAAATGTTGGTGTGTGTTGGGACGAAGGAAGAAGAAGGAATGGAGGTTATGAGTGGTGAGTGGTAACGGTTGAGAGGAGTTTCAGAGAGCAAGGAATGAGAAAGAAAGAGAAAATGGTAGCGTGGGGAGTTGTGGATATTAAAGTGACGGTTTATGAGTGAAGTGGGAGAGAGAAAAAGAAACTGTTGATTTGACAAGTGCAGGTGAATAGGTGCACGTGCAGGTCAGGTTAGGGATGAGGGCACAGTGCCAGCTCACCCTGAGGAAGATCTTTTTATTTTTTTGTTTGACCACACCCAGCCCTGATTTAACACAGCCGCTACAACGCTCTTGTAATAAGCAACCGCTACAGCGTTTATCCTACTTTCCTGCATAGAGAATAAATATACAAATAGAAAATTTGTTAGAATCCTTGGGGTGCCTCCCAAGAGCGCTTTCTTTGAAGTCTGCAGCCAGACTTTCTTTTGCAAATTAGAGATCTTTAAGTTCAATTGTGGTTTTATCTCTTAGCACATTTTCACCAAAATATTGTTTAACCCTTTGGCCATTCACTTTGAAGGTGGTATTAGTTTCTGTATCATAGAGGTCCACAACTCCATGGCTGTATATTTTTATCAATTGAAAAGGGCCTGACCACCTAGATTTTAACTTTCCAGGAAACAATCTTAACCTGGAGTTGTAAAGCAATATCTGTCCTCCTTCAGTGAGATCTCTTTTTATCAATTTTTGATCATGCCACATTTTGGTCTTTTCTTTATAAATTGCTGCATTCTCATAGGCAAAATGCCTAAGTTCTTCCAATTCATTTAGTTGCAGCAATCTAGCATCTCCTGCTTTCTTGTAGTCAAAATTGAGTTTTTTTAGAGCCCAATGGGCCTTGTGCTGAAGTTCAATTGGTATGTGACAGGACTTCCCATAAACCAACCTATAGGGAGACATCCCTAAAGGTGTTTTATAAGCTGTTCTGTAGGCCCATAAAGCATCATCTAGATGTATTGACCATTCTTTCCTTGAAGGCCCTACCATCTTTTCCAACATTCTTTTTATTTCTCTATTTGACAATTCAGTTTGGCCACTAGTTTGTGGATGATAAGCAGTTGCTATTTTATGTTTGACTCCATATGTAGCCAATAGGGTCTCAATTAATTTATTACAAAAATGAGATCCCTCATCACTTATGATGGCTCTAGGAGTTCCAAAACGAGTGAAAATGTTTTTCAATAAAAATTTGCTCACAGACCTTGCATCATTGTTGGGTAGAGCAACTGCTTCTACCCATTTTGAAACATAGTCTACAGCTACTAAAATGTATAGGTTTCCATGAGAAGGGGGAAAATGTCCCATGAAATCCATTCCCTAAACATCAAAGAGTTCAACCTCTAGAATGTTTGTTAAAGGCATTTCATGTTTGTTTGAAATATTCCCTGTTCTTTGGCACCTATTGTAACACCCGTTTCTACCCCTTTCATTTATAACAATTATCAGAGTGCACAAATTATTTATTTTTTTTTTTGAAACGGAATGCTACATTTACTTCAAAAACACGTCAATTGTTTAACTTAAATTAAAATCATTACGTGGCATCATGGGCGGGCCATTACTCAAAAATACAGTTACAACGTTAAAATAAAATCCAACAAGTCGTACAAGACAAAATCACTATCTAATAAGACGCCCCCCAGGTGCTACGTATCAGAGCGACTCGAACTCAAGGGAATGAAGGTCAAAGCCTTCAAGTACGGTTACCTGTAAAGTAAAAATCAACAAAAAGGGGTGAGTCTCAAACCCTATAATAAAGTACATAAGGAGTAGTATGTACAGATACAGGACTACATCAATTACAGCAATATTCACTTTAATCACCAGTTCAGTCAACCGAAATTAATCACCAATTCATCACCAACTAAATATTCACCAAACAATCACCAAATAAAAGTAATCACCAAACAATCACCAAATAAATAATCACCAAAACATTCACCAACTGTATGTTTAATGTATGAGATGCAACCCAAAACTCCACGGGCATATGCATGTGGATCCATCACCAAAAATGAGCCTTGAGGGCATTCACCAAAATTTATAATAAGGCCGAAGCCCGAGGCCGAAGCCTATTCACCAAAAATCATGCATATGATTATGCGACACCATGACAATGCATCACACACCAGAATCACCAAATAAAAGTATGCCATAGCATATTCACCAACAGTTTGTTTATTCACCAACACCCAAAAGAGGATCACAGACCCCATTCACCAATAATAATATACACCATATATATATATATATATTTGCATACCACACTGTTACACAGCACATTAATTTCACCGTGACAACGCCATTTAAAAATACAAGGAACAGTACCTTAGTCTCATGAAGAACACCAACATTTTATTTAAAAGGAACAGTAGTGATTTCCAATCCAAACAACAACTAGTACACAGTCACTTGGGACTTTCAGAAACGACCGGGGAAAAATATTAAGTTTTGGTTTTGGCCTGGACAAACAGATAGACAATTAAATGAGCGTCGTAACGCACTTTGAACCACCTAAAACGGACACCCGAGTCAAAAGTTACGTTAAAAACAAGTTTGGGAAAAATTAGGCAACACTGCTGAGAACTGGCGCCTTAGGCGCCCAGGCACCAGGCAACACGCGCACTGGCGCCCAGCGCCCAGGCGCGCAACACACGCACACCCGCACGCACAACAGGCGCCCAGCGCCCAGGCGCGCAACACAGACACACCCGCGCGCACAACAGGCGCCCAGCGCCCAGGCGCGCAACACACTGCACAGCAACACACACAAGGGGATCCAGCGCCCATCACCAGGGCGCCCAAGACAGATTTTTCAGCGACAACCAAGAACACTAAAAATCCATTTTTCACAATTTTAAAACATCAAAATTATATTTTTTCCACCATCTAAAATCCTCACTCACCCAAAAGTCAATTTTATTCGAAGTCACCAAAACCATATGGACAACTATCATCACCATTACCATGGCGCCCTAGGCGCCTATGCACACACCCACACCAAAGCATCACCAACACACACACACACACACACACACACACACACAGCACAGGCACATGGCACACAAACACATCACAAAATACACTTAGCACATGGCGCCCAGCAGCAGGGCGCCATTTCCTGCAACATCAAAATTTAGCCAAAACACAATAATTTGGCACGGGGCGCCTAGCACAAGGGCGCCTACTTCCGTGGCCAAAATTCCAACAACGTCAAAACTTGGCGCAGGGCACCCCACTCAAGGGCGCCTAATTCCGCACCTCAACAACCGTTTCCAGCAACACTAAAATCACAACCATTGCACCTTATGCGCCTACAACACTTAAAACATCAAATTCGGCAACCACAACACCTGCTCATATGGCGCCCTATGCGCCTTTAACACAACAACCGAATCTTTTGAGTAGCACAATTTATCAAATTACGCACCAATCCCACCACCACATCAAATTACATATTATGCATTTATTCGAGCACTTAGCACGCTATTCAGAATTCACCTTACAGAACAACAATTCGCATATCATCACAACGGGCAACAACAATAACAACAACATACTCATATATCATAAACAGCATAAAAATTAATATAAACAGGACATAGGACCTAACCCCTACATACATCCCATTATGCTCCCTATTATAAGGCAAGACCCACCCTTACCTTAGTTTCACCGAAGACAGGGACCCCTCCACGTGCACACCGAGTAACCACAGCAACTGAGCTCCTCTCCTCCTCCTTGGGATTTGCGCCTCTCTCTTCTCCTCTCCTCTCCCTTGCGCTATTTTTCCTTCTCTTTCTTTCTCTCCTTCGCGTTTTCTTTCTTTTCCTCTCTTTCACGTTTTTCTCTTTTCTTTTTCACGCCCCTTCCCTCTTTTTCTCAAGTGAGGCGCCTCTCCCCAACCCCTAGTCACATGCGCCTAGGTCAACTCCTGGGCCTGGATCGCGGGCCTCCATCCACTTAAGCCCATTTAAATAATTAAATATCACCACCCTCTAAATAATTAAAACCACCCAATATTATTATTATTATCATCATTATTATTATTATTATTATTATTATTATTATTATTATTATTATTATTATTTCTATCACCAACTCCTATTTAATTAATTAAATAAATACTAAATAACTATTTAATTAATTTCGGGGTGTTACACCTATCACATTTTTTTACAAAGTCTTGAGCATCTTTGAAAAGTGAAGGCCAAAAGTAGCCAGATTGCAATACCTTTGCAGCAGTTCTAATACCACCAAAATGCCCACCACATGGTGCAGAATGGCAGTGTTGTAGCACTTGTATTTGTTCTTCCTCTGCTAGGCATCTCCTCATTAACTGGTCTTGACACTTTTTGTATAGAAAAGGTTCATCCCAATAATATTGTTTCATTGTATGGAAGAACCTTCTCCTTTGCTGATAAGTCATCTCAGTAGGTACCACCTTGCTAACCAAAAAATTCACTATTTCAGCATACCAAGGTGTTGCAGGTTCAGCCGCTACAGCGTCAAGTGTTGTTACACTGGCCGCTACAGCGGTTGATGATTCAGCAGTCATTGTCAATAACTGCTCATCTGGAAAGTATTCATTGATCTCCCCACCTGCTGTACCTGCAATGTCTCTTTCCAATCTAGAAAGATGATCAGCAACTTGGTTCTCTACTCCCTTTTTATCCCTTATTTCTAAATCAAATTCTTGGAGTAGGAGAACCCACCTAATTAGCCTAGGCTTTGCATCTTTCTTTGTTATCAAATATTTAATGGCTGAATGGTCTGTGAAGACAATTACTTTGGTGCCAACCAAATATGATCTGAATTTGTCAAATGCAAAGACTACAGCTAATAGTTCTTTTTCAGTGACTGTGTAATTCAATTGAGCTTCTACAAGTGTTTTGCTAGCATAATATATAGAGTGAAAAATTTTATCATACCTTTGCCCAAGAACAGCTCCTATGGCAAAGTCACTAGCATCACACATAAGCTCAAAAGGCTTACTCCAGTCAGGAGCTATAATAACTGGTGTGTTATTAAAGCTTTCTTTAATTGGTCAAAGGCTAATATGCATGGCTCATCAAATATGAAGGGGTTATCATGCTGTAACAGTTGACACAAAGGTTTGGAGATTTTTGAAAAATCTTTTATGAATCTCCTATAGAATCCAGCATGCCCCAAAAAGCTTCTAATACCTTTGATGTTTGTTGGAGGAGATAGCTTCTCAATGACCTCTATTTTAGCCTTGTCCACTTCCAATCCTTTTTTGGATATCTTATGCCCCAAAACTATACCTTCTTGCACCATAAAATGACATTTCTCCCAGTTCAGCACAAGGTTAGTCTCTTCACATCTAATCAAGATTTCTTCCAAGTTGGATAGGCATAGATGGAATGTTTCTCCAAACACAGAAATCATCCATGAAGACTTCCATGGATCTTTCAATGTAATCAGAGAAAATTGCCATCATACACCTTTGAAAAGTGGCAGGTGCATTACACAGGCCAAATGGCATCCTTCTAAAATCAAAGGTGCCATATGGACAAGTGAATGTAGTCTTTTGCTGATCTTCAGGCAATATTGCAATCTGGTTATAACCTGAATAACCATCAAGAAAGCAATAAAATTTTTTACCTGCTAGCCTGTCCAGCATCTGGTCAATGAAAGGCAATGGGAAATGGTCCTTTCTTGTTGCTTTATTCAATCTCCTGTAATCCATGCATATTCTCCAGTCTGTTATTTTTCTGGTTGGAAGCAGCTCATTCCTCTCATTAGTTATTACTGTTACCCCTCCTTTCTTTGGTACACACTTCACAGGACTAACCCATGCACTGTCAGATATGGGGTATACAATACCTGCATCCAACCACTTAATGATTTCCTTCTTCACCACCTCTTTCATAATTGGGTTCAACCTCCTCTGCCCTTCAATGCAATTTTTAGAATCTTCTTCTAACACTATTCTGTGCATACAAATGGTTGGGCTGATACCTTTGATATCTGACATCTGCCATCCAATTGCTTTTTTATGCCGCTGCAGCGTCTGAATCAGATCCTGTTCCTGCGTTTCAGAAAGGTCAGAAGCAATTATAACAGGCAAAGTACTATTGTTACCTAGATAAGCATATTTGAGGTGTGAAGGCAACTCCTTAAGTTCCAGAGTTGGTGGTTGTTCAGTGGAGGGGAGATCCTTTCTAATGTCTGAATTCTCCTGCTCCAAAGATTCATATTTCTTAGCCCAAATTTCTTTGACTGTCTGCTCCTCCTCTTCTGCAGCTTCTGCATCAGACCCTGTATCTTCACTGCTGTCCAGTAATTGCCTCAGATGATCTGTGCTTTCCTGGAAGTGATTCTGAACTACCTTGTCAATAGCAGACACAAAGGAGCACTCTTCAATATTGGGACCTGGAAATTTCATAGCATTGAGGATGTTGAACTTGACTTCTTGGTCATTGACCCTCATGATCAATTCTCCTCTCTGCACATCTATCAAAGTTCTTCCAGTGGCCAAAAATGGTCTTCCCAGTATGATGGGTACTTCTTTATCTGCATCAAAGTCCAAGATTACAAAGTCAACAGGAAATACAAATTTGTCTACCTTTATTAGAACATCTTCTAAGATTCCTTCTGGATATGCAAAAGTTCTATCAGCTAGCTGCAGTGTAAGTAAGGTAGGTCTAGCAGTTCCCACTCCTAGCTGTGTATATATGGATTTGGGCATAAGATTTATGCTGGCTCCCAAATCACATAGAGCACGACCAGAGTAAAAATTTCCAATTGAGCATGGTATAGTAAAACTGCCAGGATCCTTGGATTTGGGTGGGAGCTTGTTTTGCATCAACATGCTGCACTCCCCAGTCATTGCTACTGTTTCAAACTCCCCGAGTCTCCTCCTCTTAGTAAGCACATCCTTCATAAACTTTGCAAAGTTGGGCATTTGTTGGAGAGCCTCCACCAAAGGGACATTAATGTGCAACTGTTTAAGGACTTCTAGGAATTTGTTAAATTGCTTGTCTTCATGAGCCTTTCGAAGTCTTTGAGGATATGGAGGATCTGGATATGTTAGGATAATTTTGGGTGGTGGTGGTGTTTTCTCAACAACAGGCGCTGCAACGTTAGGTTCAGGCGCTGTAGCGCTTGTTGCAGGTTCTTTTTGTTTTTCAGAATTTTTGTTTTTTTCATCATCTGAAACAGTTGATGATCCTATCAAATCTCTCCCACTCCTTAAAGTTATAGCTTTTACATGCTCCTTCCCTGTAGTACTTGAAGTTGAAGCTTTTGTAGTGGATGGTAATGATCCACTAATTCTTTGGGAAAGGACATTAGCCATCTGCCCCATCTGTACTTCTAGATTTTTAATGGAAGCTTCATGAGTTTTCAGGGCTGTCTTGCAATCACTCATAAAGCCTTTCATCAATCCTTCCAATGAATTATCTATGACAGGGGCATTCTGTCTTTGGTAGTTCTGAGCAGGGAATCCTGGTGGATTTGCTGGAGCACTATAATTAAGTGTTGTTGCATTGTTGGCTCCCCATCTTAAATTGGGGTGGTTCTTCCAACCAGGATTATATGTATTTGAATAGGGATTATTGTTTTTATTGAAACCCACAAAGTTCACAGAGACAGGATTACCAGGACATTCTTCATACAAATGCTCTCCTCCACAGTATACACAGCTTACTGACCCTGGAGAGGCTTGCTCAATAACAGCTACTGTAGGTTCATGTACCGCTACAGCGTTTGATGTGCTCATAGATTTTATCATGTTAGTAAGAGAGGCAACCTGTGCAGATAGAGCAGAAACTTCACTTATTTCATGCACACCAGCTACCTTCTTCTGCTGAGCTAACCTTTCTGTAGGCCATTGATAGCTAACCTTTCTGTAGGCCATTGATAGCTATTTGTGGCAATATCATCAATCAGCTCACATGCCTCATTATAGGAGGTTTTCAACAACACACCCCCTGAAGAAGCATCTAACATTTGTCTGGTTGTTGGATCTAGTCCATTGTAGAAGGTTTCCATTTGGATAATCACAGGTATACCATGATGAGGGCACTTTCTTAACAGCTCCTTCCATCTCTCCCATGCCTCAAACAGTGTTTCAACATCTCTTTGTCTGAATGCAGTAACCTCATTCCTCATTCTTGCATTCTTACTTGGAGGAAATTACTTGGAGGAAAATATTTTGCTAAGAATTTCTCAGCCATTTCATTCCAAGTATGGATAGAGTTAGGCTCTAGAGAAGTTAACCAGGCCTTTGCTCTATCTTTCAAGGAATAAGGAAAAAGTTTTAATCTGAAGGCATCATCACTTACCCCTGGAATGATGAAGTTATTGTAGACTTCCAAAAATTGCTTCAAGTGTAAATATGGGTCCTCTTGAGGAGCACCACCAAACTGTCCCACTGTTTCCAACATTTGGAACATCATAGGTTTGAATTCAAACTGAGCTGTATTGAGAGTAGGTCTTGCTATGCTTGTCTCCATGGTTTGTGGATCAAACACAGCATAGTCCCTCATTGGTCTATCTCTGTCATTTACCATTTGAGCAGGTCCTTCGTTTATGAATTGATGTCTGTACCAGTCCTCTTGGTCATGTAAGGTTGGAGTGGGTGGCTGCTGATGTCTACCTCTACCCCTTCCACCTGGTTCAGTCCCTCCTCTACCAGAGCTAGATCTGCCATGTAGAGTGGTAGCTCTACCAGAATTGGTCCTATGACTATGTTCTGACATGGTGGGTCTGAGCCTGTGAAGATGTCTTAGTTTCCTGAACCTTCTCTCTGGTTCTGAGTATGGTTCAAATTCTGGTGGTTGAGACCTGGGCATACGCTGTAGCGCTTACTGCTGCAGCAACAAGAAACAACACACCAGTGTAAAATATGCACTAAGTTTTTTAAAAACTTAAACAATGAAAATTAAATTCAATCCCCGGCAACGGCGCCAAAAACTCGTTGTGCGAAAAGGTGATGTGCAAGTATACACAATCGCAACAAGTAATATAATGATATGTAAAGTTCGTTCCCACAGGGATTGGAATTAATCTAAGAAGTTTAAGTGATTAGAGGCTTAGTGAAAAGAATTAAGTAACAAGTAAAGGTAAAGAGTTGTAAACATTATAAGTTGTGATAAAACAGTTTTAAGTTTAAGTAATTAAAGGTGAGTTGGATAGCTCAATAGTTATGTAAATTCCCAAGAGTAATGTTCAGATAATATTTAGACGCTGTAGCGTTAAGCGCTGTAGCGCTTGAGAATCCGTAGACGCTGTAGCGCTTTGGTGGCGTGCCTTTCAGTCACTTTCGTCAGGGTTATGTTACAAGACTCCTATGTCTAGGCTCTAAATAAGTTTTACCCCTGTATATTAAGCTCTTACAACATTTGCCTTATGAACTATTACTCCCCTATGTCTAGAGTTAAGTAGTGCTTCCTTTAAATGTCTTTAAAGGGTTTCCATTCATATCATTCCTTGAGTTCTCTCTGTGAACCATGTTTGTACCCACAAAGTTACCTTGTTTTAGTTGATCATTCCCAAACCAAGATTGAAAGTATTATGACACAAGGAATAAAACACAAACATCATAATATTATACAAAAGTTACTCAAGGTTCATTACATACCAAGAACAATCCAACTACAACAAAGTTAGCTCCTCACAAGTTCCATCAACATAATACAACTAGAGAGTATGTATTACCGTATGAAGACAAGAGAAGAGTGGTTGCAAAAGATACACTCCAATGATCCCAAGTAGCATACAAGAGATGAAGTTGAGGCGTGAGCAAAACCTTGAATGAAGACTAGAAAATTATGCTATAAAATAAAAGCTTAAAGGTAGTATATCAATGGAGAGAAGCTACTATGTCATAAGAAGTTCTTCTTCCAAGCTACAACTACTTGTTGTCTACGTATGTTACTTACTAGTGAAGTAATCTTAATTAATGTAATTATTAACTAAGTCTTAAAAGAATAATAATATCACATGATGATCATAAGACTTAGATATTGTCCTTAAAGCACTTTACAAAAAGTACTAATGATGGAGTACACCAACTATCACATGGGTTCCATTTAGGAGGCGCCAAGTGTAATTTAGCATCCACTTGAAAGTCAAAATATCCAGCTGAGAGGAAGAGATAAGGGTGGTGACTCATCATGTTCTCAAGTGGCCACACAAATATCCCAATAGTCAGCCGTCATATAACGCTGTAGCGTCTCCTTGATAGCATACCGCTGCAGCGCTAAAGCAAAACATCAAAACATATTCACAAAGGCATTTGATTATGCCCACGGTTTAAGGAATTGACTCATAACCTATATTTATTCTAATATTCATATATTCACATATTTAAGCACTAGAATTACTTGAGAAGTAAGCTTGACTTAAGTATTAGGAGCTTAAATAACCTATATAAAATAGGGTTATCACGCCTCCCTGGGGGCCATATCCTGCCATGTTGCGTTTTGTGTTACCTGGGCGCCAAGGGCGCCAGTTTCCGTTGCTGGCCAGTTTCCAGCATGTTGCCTGCTAGGCGCCCAGTGCCTGGGCGCCATTTTCAGGATGTCTCTCAATTTTTCCCCGGTTTTGTTTTCGACATATCTTTTGACTTGGGAGTCCGATTTAGACGTTTCAAAATGTTTTGGAAAGCTTATTCAGAGGCCTAGCTGAATATTCTAATTTGAGGCAAAGTGGTCCATTTTTCTGGAAAATTGTTAACCGTTGGTGTAGTCGTTAAATGTTGATGTTTTAAAAAGGAAAGTTGTCATGTCTCAAATACTTTGGAAAAATTGTCGTGGTCCCAAATGTTTTGGAAAATTGTCGCTTGTCTCCGGTGTTGGAAAAATCCTCGTGTCTCAAATGTTTTGGAAAAACTGTTGTCATCTTGGTGTCTTGGTGCTGTCTGAGCTAGGTGTGAAGGCTCAAACCTTGGTGTTGTGGGAGCTAGGTGTGAAGGCTCCAAATATTGGTGTTCCGTTGTCTCGGGTAGTTTGGTGTTTTCGGTGTCGTTGGGCTAGGTGTGAAAGCTCAACTTTGGTGATATTGGTGAATAATTTTTGGTGTGTCACATTGTGACTATTTTGGATGATTGTCTGTGTGCATTCATGGTGTCGCATACAGCATGTGCATTTATTTTGGTGAAGGCCTTTGGTCTTGGAGCTAGGTGTGAAAGCTCAAATTTTTCTAAAACTAGTGAGCCGGGTGTGAAAGCTCAATTTTTGGTGAATTGGTGAGCCGGGTGTGAAAGCTCTCAATTTTGGTGACGCCTCTATTTACAGGAAAATTTTGGTGATTTGGTACCACATGCATATGCCCGTTGGTGTGGGTTGCATTCATGCATTGTCATGACATTTGGTGACTGATTGTGGTGTTTACTATTTGACGTGTGTTTATGAATTTGGTGTGTGTATTGGAGGGTAGATATAGTTGTCATATTCTAGCATATTTCCTATCATTTTACGCTATTATATTGAAGATATCTCACCCCTTCTGTTTGAATGTTACCCTATGCGGTAACGTGCAGGTGATTGCGAGTGAAAGCCTAGGTACCTTCGCTAGTCCGAGTCGGTGTCCTTGCTTTGATATGTAACACTCAGGGGGGGGGGGGGATAAGCGTTAGACTTTGAATGTTACATTTTATTTGTTTGGAGTCCATTCAGGACATTATGACTTTATTGTTTTGAATCTTATTTCTATTTCCGCTGCGTGGTGATGCATTTTTGACGATATGGTGAATTAGACTGGTGTTATGGGTTTCGACCCTTTTTGACAAAGTGATTATATATCGCATGTGACGTTTTGCGTTATTGATGAATGTGTGACATCTCTTTTCGAAGTATGAAAATTTTTTATAACTCTGATTTTATTAAATAATTACCGGGTAAAAATGGGGTGTTACATTAGTGGTATCAAAGCAAAAGTTCGGTCTGTCTGGCCAAGTTGTCCAGTCGTAGTGTCAATTGACAATGGTGTGTTGTCAATTATATCTAACTGTTGTTTGTTTTGTAGCAAGTGAGTTGAAATGGCTGGGAGGAACGATACTACAATTGCTGCTGCTCTAGCTGCTATGGCGCAGGCTGTGCAGAATCAACAGAATGCTGGTGAGAATGCTGGGACTCGCAGTCTGGCGACATTTCAGAGAGAGAATCCGCCCACCTTCAAGGGCAAGTATGATCCCGATGGTGCCTTAGCTTGGTTGAAAGAAATGGAGAGGATTTTTCGAGTGACGGATTGCACCCAAGCACAGAAGGTCCGCTATGATACGCATATGCTAGCTGAGGAAGCTGATGATTGGTGGTTAGAGGCGAGGCAGAGATTGGAGACTGCTAATGAAGAGATTACCTGGGAAGTGTTCAGCAGAGAGTTTAACCGTAAGTATTATCCTGAAGATGTCCGAGGGAAGAAAGAGATTGAGTTTCTGGAGCTGAAACAAGGGAGCATGTCCGTATCGAAGTATACCGCTAAGTTCGTAGAGCTAGCAAAGTTCTATCCGCATTACACTGGAGCTAATGCTGAGTTTTCTAAGTGTATCAAGTTTGAGAATGGTTTGAGGCCTGAGATCAAGAAGGCAATCGGTTATCAAAAGATCCGTGTCTTTGCTGACTTAATTGATAGTTGCAGAATTTTTGAGGAGGATAGTAATGCTCACCACAAGATTGTGAATGATAAGAGGAGCAAGTTTCAAGGCCGTAGTAAGCCGTATGAGGTCCCTGCGGGCAAGGGTAAGCAGAGAGCTGATGTTGGCAAAAGGACTAGTGGGGGAGATGCCCCTGCTAGCATTGTGTGTTTTTTAAGTGTGGCAAGCCTGGCCACAAGAGTGTCATGTGCAGAAGCGACGTAAAGAAGTGTTTCAAGTGCGGTAAGGACGGTCATGTGGTGGCCGAATGTGAGCGCACGGCAGTGGTCTGCTACAACTGTGGTGAAGAGGGGCACATTAGTACTCAGTGTCCGAAGCCGAAGAAGGAAAGGTCCAGTGGAAAAGTGCTCGCTTTAGCAGGTGAAGAGCCTACTGAAGATGATGGACTCATTAGAGGTACGTGCTTCATTAATGGTACTCCTTTAAAGTCTATTGTTGATACTGGTGCTACTCATTGCTTTATTGCTGCTGATTGTTGTAAGAGATTGGGTCTAGTGTTGTCTGCTATGAATGGAGAGATGGTTGTCGACACTCCAGCTAAGGGGTCGGTAACCACTTCTCTAGTGTGTTCTCAGTGTACCGTGTCGATCTTCGACCGAGACTTTGTTGTGGACTTTGTTTGTTTGCCGTTGAATGGATTAGATGTAATTTTGGGCATGAACTGGTTGGAGCATAACCATGTTCGCATTGATTGTCGTCGCAAGTCTTTGAGCTTTGGAGAGGAAGAGTCTGGTTTGTTATCTGCTAGTCAGTTGCGGAAGTTAGAAAAGGAGGGAGTTCAGTTATTCTCGCTGATGGCATCGCTGTCTGTTGAGAATCAAGCTATCATTGAAGAGTTGCAAGTGGTGCGCAAATTTCCTGAAGTCTTTCCTGATGAGATTCCAAGTGTGCCGCCCGAGAGGGAAGTGGAGTTTTCTATTGACCTTGTACCCGGTACGAGGCCTGTGTCTATGGCATCGTACAGGATGTCTGCGTCAGAATTGTCTGAATTGAAGAAGCAACTTGAAGATCTGCTTGAGAAGAAGTTTATTAGGCCGAGTGTATCGCCATGGGGAGCTCCTGTGTTGCTGGTGAATAAGAAGGATGGAAGCATGAGGTTGTGTGTTGATTATAGGCAGCTGAATAAGGTGACCATTAAGAACAAGTATCCACTGCCGAGGATATACGATTTGATGGATCAGTTAGTGGGTGCTCGAGTGTTCAACAAGATTGATTTGAGATCAGGTTATCATCAGATCAAGGTGAAGGATGGAGATGTGCAGAAGACTGCTTTCAGAACCCGTTATGGTCATTATGAGTATTCGGTGATGCCGTTCGGTGTTACCAACGCACCAGGAGTATTTATGGAATATATGAATCGTATATTTCATGCTTACTTGGATCGGTTTGTGGTAGTGTTCATTGACGACATCCTGATTTATTTGAAATCGGAGGATGAGCATGCGGAGCATTTGAGATTAGTATTGGAGGTCCTGAGAGAGAAGAGGCTGTATGCCAAATTATCTAAGTGTGAATTCTGGTTGTCAGAAGTAAGTTTTCTGGGTCATATCATTTCTGGTAGTGGTATTGTTGTAGATCCGTCTAAGGTTGATGGCGTGATGCAGTGGGAGAGTCCGAAGTCGGCTACGGAGATTAGAAGCTTCTTAGGGTGGGCTGGTTACTACAGAAGGTTCATCGAAGGCTTTTCTAAGTTGGCCCTTCCGTTGACGCAGTTGACTTGTAAGGGTAAGGCTTTTGTGTGGGATGCTCGTTGTGAGGAAAGTTTCCTTGAGTTGAAAAAGAGATTGACGACGTCTCCTGTTTTGACGTTGCCAAATCCGGGAGAGCCGTTTGTGGTGTATTGTGATGCTTCGAAGATGGGTCTAGGTGGCGTGCTTATGCAAGATGGGAAGGTGATTGCTTATGCGTCGAGGCAGTTAAGAATTCATGAGAAGAATTATCCAACGCATGATTTGGAGTTGGCTGCAGTAATCTTTATGTTGAAGATTTGGAGGCACTATTTGTATGGTTCCAGATTTGAGGTGTTCAGTGATCATAAGAGTTTGAAATATTTGTTTGACCAGAAGGAGATGAATATGAGGCAGCGAAGGTGGTTAGAACTGTTGAGAGACTATAATTCCGGTTTGAACTATCATCCAGGCAAAGCTAATGTCGTGGCTGATGCCTTAAGTCGAAAGTCTTTGCATATGTCGGCAATGATGGCTAAGGAGTTAGAGTTGATTGAGGAATTCAGGGATTTGAGTTTGGTTTGTGAAGTGTCGCTTCAGAGTGTTGGATTGGGTATGTTGAAGATTAATAATGAGTTCCTTGATAGTATCAGAGAAGCCCAGAAGTTGGATATCAAGTTGGTGGATTTGATGGTCGGGGATGATCAGCCTGAGGGTAGTGATTTTAAGTTGGATGCGCATGGTGTTTTGAGATTCCGTGATAGGATTTGTATTCCTGAAGGCGCAGAGCTAAAGAGAGCAATTTTAGAAGAGGGTCATCGAAGTAAGTTAAGTATTCATCCGAGAGCTACAAAGATGTATCAAGATCTGAAGAAGTTGTTTTGGTGGCCTGGTATGAAGCGAGACGTGGCGCAATTTGTGTATGCCTGTTTGACTTGCCAGAAGTCAAAGGTTGAGCATCAGAAGCCTGCTGGACTGATGCAACCGTTAGAAATTTCGGAGTGGAAATGGGATAGCATTTCGATGGATTTTGTAACGGGATTGCCTAATACTGCGAAAGGGTATGATGCAATTTGGGTGATTGTTGACAGGTTAACGAAATCGTCTCATTTTGTTCCTATCAGCATCACGTATCCGGTGTCGAAGTTGGCAGAGATTTATATCCGGGAGATTGTGAAGCTTCATGGAGTTCCTAAGAGTATTGTTTCGGATAGAGATCCGAGGTTCACTTCGGATTTCTGGAAAAGTTTGCAAGAAAAGTTGGGGTCTAAGTTGAGGTTGAGTTCGGCGTATCATCCTCAGACAGATGGTCAGTCAAAGAGGACAATTCAGTCATTAGAAGATTTGTTGAGGGCTTGTGTATTGGAACAAGGAGGTTCGTGGGATTCCTTCCTTTCGTTGATTGAGTTCACGTATAACAATAGTTACCATTCTAGTATCGGGATGGCACCTTTTGAAGCATTATATGGTCGGAAGTGTAGAACCCCGTTGTGTTGGTATGAGTCTGGAGAGAGTGTGGTGCTTGGACCGGAAATTGTTTGGGAGACAACCGAGAAGATAAAGTTGATCCGTGAGAAGATGAAGGCTTCGCAGAGTCGTCAGAAGAGTTATCACGACAAGAGGAGAAAAGATTTAGAGTTTCAGGAAGGTGAGCATGTATTCTTGAGAGTCACTCCAGTGACCGGTGTTGGCCGTGCTTTGAAGTCGAAGAAGCTCACTTCTCGATTCATTGGTCCTTATCAGATTTCCGGAAGAGTTGGGAATGTGGCGTATAGAGTGGCTTTACCGCCAAATCTTTCGAATTTGCACGACGTGTTTCATGTGTCGCAACTTCGGAAGTATGTTTCGGATCCATCTCATGTGATCCACATGGATGATGTGGAGGTGCGGGATAATCTCACGGTGGAGACGATGCCTGTGCGGATTGAAGACCATGGGGTGAAGGTGTTAAGAGGCAAGGAAATTGCATTGGTGAAGGTGGTCTGCTAGGAGCTGCCGGTGAGAGCATGACTTGGGAGTTGGAGAGTAAGATGCGGGAGTCCTATCTAGAGCTATTTGATTCAGGTGAGTTTTCGAGGACGAAAACATTCTAAGTGGGGGAGAGTTGTAACGCCCAAATATTTAATTAAATTATTTAATTAAATATTTAGGTATCCAATTATTTATTTATTTATTTATTTTAGTTGGCGTAATTATATTAGCATTTGACTAAGAGGTGTATAATTGAATAATAGGAGATGGTGTTAGTAATCGGGCTTAAGCTGGAGGAAAGCCCGTGATCCAAAGCCCACTAGCTAGGTGCATAGGTGAAGCGCCTAGGCTAGGGTTTGGCTCACTTTTGCGAATTGGTTGAGAAAAAGAGAGAGAGGTCGTGAAATAGAGAGAGGAGAAGAGAGGGAGAAGTCGGCGCACCCAAGGGAGGAGAAGAGAGGAGGAGTTCGCAAATTCAAGGGAGCAGAGAGGAGCTGTGTTGCTGAGGTTTTGTTGGTGACTTGATCAAGAGGATTAGTGCTCTCCTACTATAAGGTAAGGGTGGGGTTCTTCCTTATAATGGGGTTTCATGATGGGGTTATGTGGGGATAGGTCCTATAATACCCTCTGATGGATTGTGATGTTTGATTTGGTGTTAGTTGAATTATAATTAGGTTGGATTGAAATTGACATTTGTTGGCGATAGTTGTGACTCTAGAACTTGGTGCTCATTGTTGTTATTACTAAACACATGCTAGGTGTTTGATTAAATTGTTGTTTGGTGTTGTGAGTGACAAAATATGATGATTGACATTGGTGATTAAGGATTGGTGATTTGAATTGGTGAATTAACGAAATTATTGAACCCTAGGGCGTGATGGGCGCCATGGGCGCCATTGTCCTAGATGTTGTTTTTGGCACCCTGCTGCTGGGCGCCGTGTGCCAGGATGTTGTTGTTGCTGTGTTCTGAGTTCTGGGCGCCATGGGCGCCAGAGTTGCTGTTGTTGTGTTCCCTGTGTGTGTTGCAATTTTTGGCGCCCTGTGCATGGGCGCCGTGTCTGGTGGGTGTGTGCCAGTGTGTGTGTGTTGCTGTGTCTTGGCGCAGGGGCGCCATCGGCGCCTGTTCCTGAGTTGTGTTGCGCGCTGTCTTGGCGCAGGGGCGCCATGGGCGCCACATCCTGGGTGTGTTGCGTTTTCTGTGTGTTGCTGTTTTAGGCGCCCAGTGCCTGGGCGCCGTGTCTGGGCGTGTTCCTGTGCCATGTTGCGTTCCTGGATTGTGTTCCCTGCTGTCTGGGCGCCAAGGGCGCCAAATCCTGCAGTGTTGCCTGCTGGGCGCCTCCCTGGGCGCCATATCCTGCCATGTTGCGTTTTGTGTTGCCTGGGCGCCAAGGGCGCCAGTTTCTGTTGCTGGCCAGTTTCCAGCATGTTGCCTGCTAGGCGCCCAGTGCCTGGGCGCCATTTTCAGGATGTCTCTCAATTTTTCCCCGGTTTTGTTTTCGACATATCTTTTGACTCGGGAGTCCAATTTAGACGTTTCAAAATGTTTTGGAAAGCTTATTCAGAGGCCTAGCTGAATATTCTAATTTGAGGCAAAGTGGTCCATTTTTCTGGAAAATTTTTAACCGTTGGTGTAGTCGTTAAATGTTGATGTTTTAAAAAGGAAAGTTGTCATGTCTCAAATACTTTGGAAAAATTGTCGTGGTCCCAAATGTTTTGGAAAATTGTCGCTTGTCTCCGGTGTTGGAAAAATCCTCGTGTCTCAAATGTTTTGGAAAAACTGTTGTCATCTTGGTGTCTTGGTGCTGTCTGAGCTAGGTGTGAAGGCTCAAACCTTGGTGTTGTGGGAGCTAGGTGTGAAGGCTCCAAATATTGGTGTTCCGTTGTCTCGGGTAGTTTGGTGTTTTCGGTGTCGTTGGGCTAGGTGTGAAAGCTCAACTTTGGTGATATTGGTGAATAATTTTTGGTGTGTCACATTGTGACTATTTTGGATGATTGTCTGTGTGCATTCATGGTGTCGCATACAGCATGTGCATTTATTTTGGTGAAGGCCTTTGGTCTTGGAGCTAGGTGTGAAAGCTCAAATTTTTCTAAAACTAGTGAGCCGGGTGTGAAAGCTCAATTTTTGGTGAATTGGTGAGCCGGGTGTGAAAGCTCTCAATTTTGGTGACGCCTCTATTTACAGGAAAATTTTGGTGATTTGGTACCACATGCATATGCCCGTTGGTGTGGGTTGCATTCATGCATTGTCATGACATTTGGTGACTGATTGTGGTGTTTACTATTTGACGTGTGTTTATGAATTTGGTGTGTGTATTGGAGGGTAGATATAGTTGTCATATTTTCTAGCATATTTCCTATCATTTTACGCTATTATATTGAAGATATCTCACCCCTTCTGTTTGAATGTTACCCTATGCGGTAACGTGCAGGTGATTGCGAGTGAAAGCCTAGGTACCTTCGCTAGTCCGAGTCGGTGTCCTTGCTTTGATATGTAACACTCAGGGGGGGGGGGGGGGATAAGCGTTAGACTTTGAATGTTACATTTTATTTGTTTGGAGTCCATTCAGGACATTATGACTTTATTGTTTTGAATCTTATTTCTATTTCCGCTGCGTGGTGATGCATTTTTGACGATATGGTGAATTAGACTGGTGTTATGGGCTTTGACCCTTTTTGACAAAGTGATTATATATCGCATGTGACGTTTTGAGTTATTGATGAATGTGTGACATCTCTTTTCGAAGTATGAAAATTTTTTATAACTCTGATTTTATTAAATAATTATCGGGTAGAAAAGGGGTGTTACAACCGTCATCCCTCCTTGTTTTAGAATCAGGAACTCTTGTTCCTTTGCAGTTCTAGCACTCCTAGGAAAATATTTGTCTAGAAATTTAGCACGAAATACCTCCCATGTAACTTCCCGGTTATTGGCTTCGACTATATGTCGGGCTCCTCTCCACCAATATTCCGCATCTCCCAGCAGCAGGTAAGATGCATAACTAACCTTTGCTTCATCTGAGCATTTCAGCACCTTGAATATTTTCTCGATCTCTTGAAGCCATAAGTCAGCTTTCTCTGGTTTTGTTTCTCCATGAAATTGGGGAGGATCATGATGTCTAAAGTCAACCAAACCTTTAGACTCAGCAGCTTGCTCTTCCCTTTGTTGTTTGCGAATATCTCTTTGATTCTTCGCAGCAGTTTGTTGTGCAATTGATGTCGCCATGTCGGCCATAACTTGAATAGCTCTATCCATGTTATTCCCAGCATTGTTGTTTCCACCTTCAGTATTCCCAGTATCTAATTGTTCATTCCTATGGGCCATTGAATTCCTATAAGGCAATGCTAGTTAGAACCTAATAAGAAAATAATCCAGATAGTCCACAGAGTTCACACAATACAAACATATAGAATACAATCCAAATAATTCAGAGTTCACATAACAAAAACACAGCAGACCTACAACCCAAATTTTACCCTAAAGGCTCGATCTTCTCTGATACCACTATTGTAGCACCCTCTTATTCTAACCTTTAAAAGTGGTGCTACACTTAATTAATATTCCCATTTCTAATTTCTTTTGAAAATATATTGATTCAAAGTAGATATGAATTTCAATTCTCAATTTACGTAAAAATAATTTTTTTTTTATTTGTGTGAGAAGCATAAATGATTAGTCATATCATACAGCATCGAAATATATATAAATATGCATCATATATTGATCACTAATAGTTAGATCATAATCATGCCCTTGGGCTTACATAGGTTATCGTCTAAGTACCACGTCACAAAGGTGTCCCAAAAGATGGTACGGTCTATAAGGTTATATATATACCATAGGTTAGGCTGAAAACTAAGTAGTCAAGTTACTATACTGGAACGCCTACTAGTCACTATATCAAAAGGTAGAGTTATAAGAGATTACAAGCCAGACTAAATCCCCCAAAAAAAACTCTTATACTCTAAGTAGAACCAAAAGAACCAACTTCCAACACCCACTAATGATATCCATTAGGGAAATTCCCAACGGTACCACTACTACCGGAGCCATCAGACGGCTCCCACTCGGGTACGATAGGTACATCAGGAACCACAACATCTTGAACTATAGCCCCAACATCTTGAACTATAGGTACATCAGACTAATTCAAAACCAGGCATTTAACCACACACAATCATTAAGTCCTGCAAAAACATGACAGACAGCCTAGTGAAAACAATTATCAATAGTTAGTTAAATACTAGACATCATACTTATCCTATGATCTATCAACAAGGTTAGTCTACTAACTAGAATAATATACTCGACCTACTCCATGAAGATTTCTCTATCATCTTGAGCGTAAGGCCGTTTCAACTGCCATAACATGATTGTTTTGCAATGAGCAGATATCCAATCTAAACCCCAATCATTCTGGCCCGAGCGCTGCACCTTATTATAGATAGTTCTGTACAGTCAGCCTCACCGTGTCGGGTAATACGATTTCCCCCAGCCAGAATTGCTACAACTGACCATTGGTAGGAGTTCAAAACACAAGTGCCCCCAGAAGGTCTGTAGTCGACCCAACCGAACCTATCCTCAGTCTTATATACATAATAGTACTATAAGAAACATGTAATAGCTCTTTAGTAAAATCATCAGTCTTACTGATCTAATCAACTTGACAAATTAGTCCTTAGGATCCGAAAAAAAAAACTTGTGAGATATACTTTAATTAATCCATCCTTATGAGTTATATCACTAAGTAACTAGACAACTAATATTCTCGTTCAAATTCACAATGTACTTACTTTGACACATTTGCAAATAATTCAAACAAATCAAAATTTCACAAATTACCTAGAATAACTAGATAATATATATACAAGCAACACACAATTTGTGCCCATCAACTTATTATTAGTATTTCCCCTTACCTGGAAATTTTTCCAAACTAGCGTGATGATCCTTACTTGCTTCAAATTCCACAATACCAATTAAAACAACTATGTCTTAATTTACTATATCCATGGCTATAAAATTTTATAAATATCAGAGTTTGGAAAATTCTGTAAGTTACTTTTTGTTTTGTTTTAAAAAAAAAATTATAATACCAATATGGTTACGATAGTCAAACCAGTTCCGTATTTGCACGCAATTGCAAGGAATAAACTCATTTAACCAATGCAGTGTGAAACTCATGGTTGATATTAAAGTAACATTGATACAACTTTAAAGGTACCACAAGATCATATAGACAAGGAAGCTAGTGAAAGGTAAGAATAAGTAGAGAATTCAATCATGCTATAATAAATTATAGGCTTAATTATAGTTTTGGTCCCCTTATTTTCCCCAATTCACGATTTTGGTTCTTCAAGTTTTAACTTGACGATTTTGGTCCCCCTATTTTCCCAATTTGTAAAATCAAGGTCCCCCTCTTAATTGGTCAAAATTGAAAGTCAATTTTGACTGACTTATCCTACGTGGCAGTCCACGTAGACTGCCACGTAGGCGCACTGTTCACTGTCTCTCTCACTGTTCATCTCTCTGTCTCACATCCCTCTCCTCTCTCTCACAGCCCCCACCGTGACCCCCTCCCCCTCCCCTCCCCTCACCGTGACCCCCTCCCCCCACCTTCCTCCCCTCCCCCCTCCTGAACCCCTCCCCCCTTCGCACCTCCCCTTCCCCTTCGCACCTCCCCTCCCACTGTTCTCTCTCCTTTCTCTCTCACCGTCACCACCCACAGCCACTACCGACCTCGTTTTCCTTTCCCTCCTCTGTGACCTCCGTGAACCCCTCCCCCTCCTCTGCGATCTGGATCTGAACGGCGAGAGAGGGAGAGCGACGAGAGAGAGAACGGCGAGAGAGAAAGGAGAGAGAGAGAGCGACGAGAGAGTGACGAGAGAGGGAGAGCGGCGAGAGAGCGACTAGAGGGAGAGAGCGACGAGAGAGCGACGAGAGAGAGAGCGACGAAAGAGGGAGAGCGACGAGAGAGAGAACGGTGAGAGAGGGGGGAGAGATGCGAAGGGGAAGGATCGGTGAGGGGGGAGGGGAGGTGCGAAGGGGGGGGAGATGAGAAGGGGGGAGGGGTTCAGGAGGGGGGAGGGGAGGGGTTACGGTGGGGGGAGGGGGTCACGGTGGGGGGAGGGGAGGGGTTGTGAGAGAGAGGAGAGGGTTGTGAGAGAGAGAGAACGGTGCTGAGAGAGAGAGAGAGAGGGAGAGAGAGAGAGAGAGAGAGAGAGAGAGAGAGAGAGAGAGAGAGAGAGAGAGAGAACAGTGCTGTGAGAGAGAGAGATGAACAGTGCTGCCTACGTGGCAGTCTACGTGGACTGCCACGTAGGATTGAAAGTCAAAGTCAGGTTTAATTTTGACCAAATTAAGAGGGGGACCTTGATTTTACAAATTGGGAAAATAGGGGGATCAAAATCGCCAAATTAAAACTTTAGGGACCAAAATCGTGAGTTGGTCATAATAGGGGGACCAAAAGTGTAATTAAGCCTAAATTATAACGGTCTACTAAATATTAGAGTAGTAAGATAAAAGTAGCGTCTTTAGAGAAAATCAACGATGTCCAGCAATTTCTCATTCAATCTAATAACACATAACCAAATTTTGTCAAAAAGGTTCAAGGCCATGATTTAGTTCGTGAAAGGGGTTATGAAACATGTCATTAAGAAAGTCTGATGAACCAAAGTTGAAACAGAACTAAAAATTGTGGATCCAAAACTTCAGTCTATTACAAGTTGAATTTCTTGGCATCACGATCAACTTTCGAAATACAACTATAGGATTCAAATCAATTACCCAATGGTGAGTGAAAAGTCATTTTTCTAATTGCTATGCATACGTATTAGTAAAGAAACTTAACATAAAAGATTTGATAAACATACCCAGTCCTTTTGTATAAAGCAGTAATTATCTCAATAGATGAGGAACACAAAATTAAACACATTTGAATACAACCTCATAAAGTTCATTCAAAATTAGATCGATCAGTCACACATCGAGTATTACTATGAAATAATCTATATACCATGCTTTGGGTATTACAGGTTAGAATAGATTAGGAAGTTTTACCGGAATGAATTAAAACACAATTAAAGGTTTGTTCATAAACGTATATCTTTTCATTAGCTTTTCAACGCATCCAAGAACACCTAAATCGGAGTTCTGGATTAAAATCTACTGATAGAACAGTCGGAAAGCTGACGAAGCGAGTTGCAGTCCAGAAGAAAACACTGGCACCCGTGTTTTATTGCACGACGGTGTTTTCTTGACAGCGTTCAAAAGTACAGAAATTGTGCCTCTAAATTCCTTTTTAAATATTCCTAACCTATCCTAACTGTCGTACAATTACTTTAAACACTACAATTTACTTCATTCATCACATTACATCAACAATACAATCATTATGAGGCGACCAACTTGCATAAAATTCATCATATTCATCAAACTCAAATGAAGCTTATTTCAAACACACCATGGAACATAAACTCATAGTAGTTTCCACCTCATAGACACAAGATATCAACAAAACCTCAAAGAAATTAGGAAAGAGAGTGAATAGGAACTCACAAAATCCAGTACTTATAAGCACGAAATCCATTAAATTCTGGTTACACAATCACATTCCCAAGGTTTACAACAAAACCAATCAATAATGATTAATCGTTTCCGGTCCACGTCATACTTCATGATACAAGCTAATCAACTTAGTATATAAGGTATCTCATCGAAGAAAAATACAGGTCGCGTTCTAAAACAACAATTCGTTAGTAAGAAGACTTAGCCTCAAAATCCCGAACTTTAAGAACACTACAACATTTGGACCTTACGGCAACGCCAAAAATTGCAACGTCAAAAAAACCGTTGCCTTAGCTAACAATGGCAAGGGTTTTTTGAACCCGTTGCTTATTCATTTTTTTTTTAATTTTTTATACTGGCAACGGCTGAAAACCGTTCCCATAAGATCTACAGCAACGGGTTTTTGTTTAAGCTTTAGGCAACGGTCGATAAACGTTGCCATAGGGACAATTATTAAAAAACCAAAAAACTAGGCGCTCCATGGCTGAAGTCGAATTGATTCTTCCAGAGTCGTCTTCCTCCGCGGTTGGAGCTCGGAGGGGTCAGTACCTGCAAACACTCTGATGCCAAAGTTAGTGATCAGAAGTGGTGAGAGGTACTAATGAGAGAGAGCGTACCTGATTCTTGAGGGTGACCTTGGATTTATAGACGCGGAGGAGGGGGCTGCACCTTGAGTAGATCGAGCCTGGGCCGTTGGATCGATCCGCATCGATCCTGGTTGTTGATCTCGGCGTCGCTTCGCTAGCTGAGGTTGGGTCGGATCCTACGCTGGTTTGGGCCGCGCCTTGTACGGATTGGGTTGATTGGCCCAGTCCGGAACAAATAGCAACCATGAAATTTATCACTTCCTTTCCACAAGTTCATCACTAATAAAACAATCATTAGTCACTATCACAAATATTGTAAGAGTGAGATTAAACAATGATTACCATAGTATAACCCAAGGATACAAAATGAGAAAACAACCCTAAGCATATCCCTTCACATTACAAAATGAGAAGAAAGAAGATGTAAACTTAAAAGTATCACATAGAGACACATATTCATTTATAAAACATGGCACAAACCCGTAACCATTATCACCATTGCCGTTGTCTATATGGCACAATGTGCCACTTCAAACTAAAGCACTAACATCTTTATTGGAATAAAACATCAACTATAAAAATAAAATTAAAAACTCAACATTTGGCATATTATACCAACCCTGTAAACCGTTCTCGAGAACAAAAGTCTCAATCCAATTAGAGTTCAAAAAGGTGCACACAAAAGGCGTTATGGCAAACCGATTATTTCGAAAAAATAATTAACACAGTGTTATAAGGAATCAAATAATTTTTTATAGAAGGTTTCACAACAGAAATCATGCCCAAAGATTCGATAAATGAGTTAAGGTAAGATAAAACAGCTCAACACTTATGAGTGTATAAAATATAATGCATGCGAAGTCAATTTTTTGATTTGTGAGAACAAATGGTTCAAATCGCTTATAAGTGACATGTGTCAAACCGTGGTCAAAATCAATGAGTTATAAAGATTGACTTAGAAAAAAAAAGTTCCAAAAAACATCAACTCATGGTTGATATTAAAGTAGCATTGATACAACTTTAAAGGTATGTGTTATGGAATGGTAGAAGATCTGAGAGCTTTACTCCACAACGGGGTATTCGGCAAGGTGGTCCTATATCCCCTTATCTCTTTGTTATGTGTATGGACAAGCTCACTCATTTGATAGAGGAGGAGGTTGAAGCTAGTCGGTGGGTGCCAATTCGGGCGGGGCGGAGTGGGCCTCAGGTCTCGCGTTTAATGTTCGAGGATGATTTGCTCTTATTTGGTAAAGCGACAGATGCAACTATGACTAGCATTTTAAATGCGCTCAACAAGTTTTGTGGGATGTCTGGTCAAATGGTGAGTCAGGAGAAAACTAGCTTATTTTTTTCTAAGAATGTTGATGTGGTGACTCGTAGAAGGTTGGAGCGCATGTCTGGGTTTAATACTACATAAGCTATGAGGAAGTATCTGGGTATTCCGTTATTGGGGCGGGCCCCTAAGAGGCAGGATTTTCATTACTTAATTGAGAAGGTGAATCACAAGCTCTCCGGGTGGAAAGCAACTCATTTATCCTTTGCTAGGCGTGTAACTCTTGCTCGGTCCGTTATTCAGGCTATGCCTACTTATACTATGATGACAAATCCCATACCAAAGGTGTGCTGAAGAGAGATTGAAAAAATTCAAAGAAGCTTTATTTGGGGGGATAGCAATGAAGGGCGTCGTTTGCATATGATCAAGTGGGATACTCTCACTCTCCCTAAGGTCAATGGTGGTCTAGGGCTGAGACGTTTTACTGATATGAATAAAGCTTGCATCATGAAGTTAGCATGGAACCTCAAGGCCGAAAGGAATAAGTTGTGGCGCCAAGTGCTAATAGGGAAGTATGGGAGAAACAATTGGGAGCAGGGTGAGGTGCAATGCAAAGTAACTGATTCTCATTTGTGGAGGGCCATCGCTGATTGTTTGGAGGATATCAAGAGTGAAGGGGCCTGGTCTATTGGAGACGGCACTGCCGTTAGCTTCTGGTTCGATAAGTGGCTTGATAGTATTCAACCCTTGTGTGAGTTGGTGACTGAGGTTCCTGCTTCCATGCATGACTGGAGGGTGGTGGATTTGGTTGATGAGCATAATAACTGGAAGTTGGATGTGCTTCATCATATTTTACCAGGTCGGATGTATAACAAGCTGTTATCCATGCCAGCGCCTGCTCCTTCTATGGGGTCGGATTTGCTCTTTTGGCCGAAAGAGAGAGCTGGTAACTTTACCGTTTCTAGTGCGTATGTTTACCTTCGGAATGCTACGAGTTTGGGCAATGAGGTCAATTGGAAAACTATTTGGAAGCTTGATGTTCCGGAGATAGTTAGAAGCTTTGCGTGGCAGATAATGCATGGTAAACTTCCAACAAGAGTGTATTGTAGTAGGTGGAGTGGGGATACTTCAGGTTGTTATCATTGTGTTGGGGTGGATGAGACTATTATCCATGTTTTGCGGGACTGTCCTCTTGCTATAGCTGTTTGGAAGTTGTTGGTGCCGCAAGATATGAGATCCAATTTCTTTGGGTATGATTTTGAGGCCTGGGTCCGGTTTAACGCAGGGGTAATGGATGACTCGGGATGGGGGAATGTGTGGGCAACATCTTGTTTCTTCCTGCGGGGGTGGCGTAATAGAACATTGCATGATCCTAGCTTCTCTAGACCGGCCTTTCCTGCAACGGTGGTTCAGAGATATGTTCATGAGTATCAGGTGGGGAAGAATCAGTTAAATCCTGCTCAGGGGGGAGTTAAGGAGACGGTTTTAGTGTCTTGGAAGCCTGGGGTTTATGGCTGGGTCACTGTTAACACAGATGGTGCGTCAAAGGCGGGTGGTGGTATTAGCGGTTGTGGGGGGCTTGTGCGAGATCATCATGGTAGGTGGCTTGGGGGTTTCACGCGATTCATAGGCGAGACTCACACCTATATTGCGGAGCTTTGGGGGGCCTTAGAAGGGTTGCTGTTGGCTTGGACCAAAGGATACAGGCACGTTGAGCTTCAATTGGATTCTAAGGTGGTGGTTTCTCAATTGACTTGCACTGGTTCCGGGACAATGATGGGTAGGGGGCTGGTACATCACCTCCAGCAGATGTTGCAGCGTCAATGGCAAGTCAAGATCCTGCATATTTATAAGGAGGCCAACATGGTGGCCGATGGTTTGGCATGTATTGCGTGTGAAGGTGGGGAAGGCATGCACTTTTGGGAGCACCCTCCGGAGCGCATTTTACAATTTTTGCATGATGATTGTATTTGAGTTTCTACTCCTCAATTAGTTTCCGTGTGACTCGTAGTTTTCGTTTCGGGCCTTTAAGCCCCTATTATATTAAAAAAAAAGGTACCACAAGATCATATAGACATGGAAGCTAGTGAAAGGTAAGAATAAGTAGAGAATTCAATCATGCTATAATAAATTATAACGGTCTACTAAATATTAGAGTAGTAAGGTAAAAGTAGCGTCTTTGGAGAAAATCCATGATTTAGTTCGTGAAAGGGGTTATGAAACGTCATTAAGAAAGTCTGATGAACCAAAGTTGAAACAGAACTAAAAATTGTGGATCCAAAACTTCAGTATCTATTACAAGTTGAATTTCTTGGCATCACGATCTACTTTCGAAATACAACTATAGGATTCAAATCAATTTCCCAATGGTGAGTGAAAAGTCATTTTTCTAATTGCTATGCATACGTATTGGTAAAGAAACTTAACATAGAAGATTTGATAAACATAGGGATCTTAGAACTTTTGATCCGTACGGTTCATTCGTCCTAAAACGATGACTAACCCAGCCGCACGGCTGATTTAATCTCCTGTTTTTAAAAATAAGATTTTGATTTTTTGTAAGAAAATTATTTGTGCATGGAGTGATTTGATTTTATTTGAATAGGTATTTTAGGACTCTTGAGCCGTACGGCCCCTTCATCCTAAAACGATGACTAACCCGGCCATACGGCCAACTTAGTCCCCCAAAAAAATTAGATAACGAGGTGGGTTGTAGTAAAGGAAATCAGGGGGAACAATTAGCAAGGAAGGGCTGCATCATTAAAACTGGAGGGTGTAATAGTAAAAGAAGGGTGTAAATAAAAAGGGGTGAAATAAATAAATAAGGATGTAAAATAAAAATAAATAAAAATAAATAAGGGTTGAAATAAATAAATAAGGGTGTAAATAAAAAGGGTTGAAATAAATAAATAAGGGTGTAAATGAAAAGGGGGTGAAATAAATAAATAAGGGTGTAAATAAAAGGGGGGGTATCATGAAAGGGGGGGTGTAATCAGCGAGCCCAGTTCATTTTCTTTTTGCGAACTGGGCTGCGTGTTTCGGAACCATGGGCTTGCGAGGGGGGGAGCGCGCGTAGTAAACCCAGGGGTGTTAATAGAAGTCTGAAAAATAAAAGGGTGAAAGGACGAAAATGTCCCTGTGTTCCTAGTATAAAAGCAAAAATCTAAAATTGGAAACCCTAATTCTACCTTTTCTCTTTCCCACGGCGCCTCCTTCCCCAAATGTCAAACCCTAAATTTTTTTTTCTCTCTCTCTCTTCTTCGCCGTTTCTCATCCTCACCTCACCTCCACTCCGTTTTTCTCCCTCTCCTTGCTCCGCCCCATCCCCCTTGCGCCGTCCCCTTCCCTCTCTCACCCTATCCTTCGCTTCCTCACCGCCGTTTTTTTCTCTTCACCGAACCACCACCCATCTCCTCTCTTCTCTGCCGCCTCTCTCTCCTCACAAACCGATCATTCCCCTCCTCCTCAGTAAACAGTGGCTTCGTCTTGACACTGTGACCGGTTTTGGGTTTGGTGGCTTTACGGTTGAAGGCTTGGGTGGTGGCGTTTTGCGATAGCGTGTGGCGTGGTGCGGTTGGGGGTTGTTTGGTGGAGGATATGCGCTGTGGGTGGTGGCCGGCCGTGAGAGGGAGGGGTGAAGACGGCGGAGGATGGAGTCGCGAAGGGGAGAGTGGTGTCTTTCGGTGAACGGTGGTTTATTTCACGGCCGGTCAGTTGGGCGGTGGCTCACAGTGGCTAGGGACGGCGGTGTTTTTTTCTGGACAGTGGTGGTGCGCTTTTTGTGGATGGTGGTGGTGATCACCGGAGAAGACAGCCAAAGAGGGTGGTTCGCGGCGGCGCAGGGAGAGGGACGACCACCGTACGCGGTGGCCGGAGGTAACTCTCTCTACTCTTTTTTTTTCGCCTCTCCTTTTTTCCATACCATCCCTTCCCATGCTTCATTTCTAAATCTTTTCGGTTTTCCTCATGTTGATTTTTTATTTTCGGATTTTTTTTGTTTAACACTGTGTCTATCAGTTTTTTTTTTGCTAAACAGAAACACTAACAGATGCATGCAACAAATATATGCTACTGAATGAATTGTTGTGTATATGAAACAATAAATAAGCAAGATAAACAGAAATCCGAAGGACTGCAATATTGAATAAACTTGTAAATCCAGAGACTAACCTAGTTCCAAGTCTTTTGAAAAGGACAGAGCCCAGTTTCTTCCCCAAAAACATTTTCTGTATGTATATCTTTTTCTCTGTTTGAAATCTTCTTTTTTTTTTCTCTCTAATTTGATAGCAGAATGAATTTTTTTGTTTCTCTTACTATCTCTCTGAATCCCCCCCCCCCCATCTTTGAATTCTTAAACTATATTTATAGATAGATTTGTATGGGATTATATGTTTGAGGAGTCAATTTTAACTCTGCATTTCTGATTGAAGTTTCCCCAATGTGTTTCATTCTTTTGTGCTTGAGTTGGTCTGTGACCAATTTTCTCCTCTCTCACATACATGATTTGCTTATGTTTGACTGTTATTTCTGATGCCACTTCTACACTTGTGTCTACAATTTGAACAGGTTTCATCTGGGCCAAGAGCTTCCACCTATTTGCAGCTTTGGTGTGTAGGTTGTTGTTGTGCGAAAAGTAGATGTGCAAGTATACACAATCGCAACAAGTAATATAATGATATGTAAAGTTCGTTCCCACAGGGATTGGAATTAATCTAAGAAGTTCAAGTGATTAGAAACTTAGTGAAAAGAGTTGAGTAACAAATAAAAGTAAGGAGTTGTAAACATGATAAGTTGTGAAAAAACAGTATTAATTTAAAGTTTTTAAAGGTGAGTTGGATAGCTCAGTAGTTGTGTAAATTTCCAAGAGTAATGTTCAAATAATATTTAGACGCTGTAGCGCTTCAGAATCCGTAGACGCTGTAGCGCCTTGGTGGCGTGCCTTTCAGTCACTATCGTCAGGGTTATGTTACAAGACTCCTATGTCTAGGCTCTAAATAAGTTTTACCCCTGTATATTAAGCTCTTACAACATTTGCCTTATGAACTATTACTCCCCTATGTCTAGAGTTAAGTAGTACTTCCTTTAAATGTCTTTAAAGGGTTTTCATTCATATCATTCCTTGAGTTCTCTTTGTAAACCATGTCTGTACCCACAAAGTTACCTTGTTTTAGTTGATCATTCCCAAACCAAGATTGAAAGCATTATGACACAAGGAATAAAACACAAACATCATAATATTATACTAAAGTTACTCAAGGTTCATTACACACCAAGAACAATCCAACTACAACAAAGTTAGCTCATCACAAGCTCCATCAACATAATACAACTAGAGAGTGTGTATTACCGTAAGAAGACAAGAGAAGAGTGGTTGCAAAAGATACACTCCAATGATCCCAAGTAGCATACGAAGGATGAAGTTGAGGCGTGAGCAAAACCTTGAATGAAGACTAGAAAACTATCCTAAAAATAAAAGCTTAAGAGTGGAATAACAATGGAGAAAAGCTACTATGTCACAAGTGGTTCTTCTTCCAAGTTACTACTCTCTATGTCTACGTATGTTACTTCCTAATATGAGGCATTGTATTCTAATCTAAATTAACCAAGTCTTAATAAAATAATAATATTAAATCATGATTATAAAACTTAGATATTATCCTTAAGTTACTTTACAAAAAGTGCTAATGATGGAAGTCACCAACTATCACATGGGTTCCATTTAGGAGGCGCCAAGTGTAATTTAGTATCCACTTGGAAGTCAAAATATCCAGCTGAGAAGAAGAGATAAGGGTGATGACTCATCATATCCTCAAGTGGTCACACAAATATCTCAATGGTCAGCCGCCATATAACGTTGTAGCGTCTCCTAGATAGCATACCGCTGCAGTGCTAAAGCAAAACATCAAACATATTCACAAAGGCATTGCTTATGCCCAAGGTTTAGGGAATTTACTTATAACCTGTATTTACTCTAATATTCATATATTCACATATTTAAGTACTAGAATTACTTGAGAAGTGAGCTTGACTTAAGTATTAAGAGCATAAATAACCTATATAAAATAGAGTTATCAGCTGTGCAGTTTGTCTTCTTTCTCTTGTTGCCACACCAGCTTTGTCCTGTTCCATTTGTCATTGTTGCTGCTGCTGGCTTTTGTTTTGTTAATATGACGTATTTTTATTATTGATGAGGTTGCTGTCTGCGTACAGCACAAGCCTCCTTTTTTTTGCCTCTTTTTTTATTTATTTATTATTAATTTTTTATTTCATAATCTTATTGTTGTATATATATTTTTTATAATGAACATAAATAAAATAAATTGCACTATTTTTTTATTTTTGATCTTTGATTCATTAATGCTTTTGTTAATGAAAAGAGTTCTACTAATAATAATGATAATGATACAAATGCAAAAATCGACAATAAGCCCAAAATGACACGCGAAACCACAAAAAAATGCATAAAAGCGATATCTTTGGAATTTTCACGAAAAAAAAGGAGAAAGTGGCCGGTAAAAATTGGGTCTTCACAGTTGCCCCTCTGTGCTTATTCACTTACGATATAATACAGAAAACAAAGCTTTGTTGTATTATCAAAGTAAGAAATAAGTACAAATATGAACCTCGATTTTCACCGGTGACATATGTGAATGTGGGTGTGAAAATAAAGAAGAGTGAAATGTCGGTGCAGGACCAATGCCAGAGCAGGATCGATGGCAAGCAAATAGTAGAGAATGCCAAGGCGAGACAGATAGCACAAAATTAAAAATGTGTTGCCAGGGCGTAACCGATAGCATCCAGTGCCAGGGCGTAACCGATAGCACGAAGTTAAAAATGCGATGCCAGGGCGTAACCGATAGAATGAAAAATTAGTGCCAGAGGTGAATCAGTAGCACTTAGTTTAAAATGTGATGCCAGGGCGAGACCGATAGCAATGAAAAACTAGTGCCAGAGCTGAATCGGTAGCACTGAGTTTAGAATATGATGTCAGGGCGAGACCGATAGCATAAAAACTAGTGCCAGAGCTAAATCGGTAGCACTGAGTTTAAAATATGATGCCAGGGCGAGACCGGTAGCATAAAAAACTAGTGCCAGAGCTGAATCGGTAGCACTGAGTTTAAAATATAATGCCAGGGTGAAACCGATAGCATAAAAAAACTAGTGCCAGAGCTGAATCGGTAGCACTGAGTTTAAAATATGATGCCAGGGCGAGACCGATAGCACAGGATTAGAGGTGCGATGCCAGGGCGTAACCGATAGCATGCAGTGCCAGGGTATGACCGATAACACAAAAACAATTTTGATGATGGGAAAAAGACAATGTTAGAGCTGACAGTAAAATGCAATGAATGTTTTTCTTAAGAGGTCAATTTTTAGAACTTGAACCTTTGCGTCGAACTCTCGATCTTCGACCAATCATACCTTTCACCCTTTTCCCTTCACAGACCCTGTTAACCATTCTTACTTGTCTTATCAGTTATGCTTTCGGAATGCTTTTAAGGTAGCCTTGAGATTATTGAGTTCCCTTGCCTTTCTCTTTTAATTTGGCGTGAGGGTGCCCCGGTTTTTACTTTCTCTTCGACAGCCAATTGAGCTCTCTTTTCGACTGTTGAGATGCTACTAACACACTTTGTCTTGAAGTTTGCTAAATTTTAAATCGTTTTACTTGAGACATAAATTAAATGAATTGAACATAGATGCAAGGATATGTGAAGAAACAGACAAAATGATTTAAGATAGGAATTCAATGGTACAAGTATTCTAGAAAACTGCAATAACAAGGAAAATGATAACAAGAAAGGAAGCGATAGGAGCTTTCACATGACTTTTGCCCCATTACAAGTTGTTTGATCATCCGTTCATCGACCCTTTTTGTAATTGAAGATGTGAAAGATGACTCTTGCCGGTTGTGGGATCCCATTGTCCTGATGTGAACTTTCCCGAAGATTCTCATGCCCATTTTTATATCTATGTCCCTTTCACTGGCCCTAATTTTTTCCAAGACCGCCCTTTCGGGTTTTCAGTCTAGCGGGCTTTGGTCGACCCTAACTTTTGCCTAGACCGCCCTTTCGGGTTTTCGCTCTAGCGGGCCTTTGTCATTCTTTTTCTTTATATATTTTTTTATTTTCTTTTAGGCATAGAATTTCTTGACGGCGTCTGAATTTATTGGCTTTGATAGTTCCTGTCCCTCCATGTCTGAGAGAATCAAGGCTCCACCGGGAAACGCGTATTTAACCACATAAGGACCCTCATAGTTGGGTGCCCACTTACCGCGAGCATCCTCTTGATGGGGTAGTAGCTTCTTTAATACCAGGTCCCCAGGCTGAAATTCTCTTGGGCGAACTTTCTTATTAAAGGCTCTGGCCATCCTACTCTGGTACAACTGCCCGTGACAAATAGCTGTCAGTCTTTTCTCATCAATCATGTTTAACTGCTCATATCGGGCCTTCACCCATTCTGACTCTTCCAACTCCGCTTCCATCAACACTCTTAGGGATGGTATTTCAACTTCGATGGGGGATACTGCCTCTATCCCGTATACCAAAGAAAATGGTGTTTCCCCAGTGCTAGATCGTATGTTAGGACGATATGCATTTAGAGCATATGGCAACATCTCATGCCAATCTTTGTAATTAACTACCATCTTGGCGATGATCCTTTTGATGTTCTTATTAGCTGCTTCCACAGCGCCATACATCTGGGGCCTGTAGGGAGTTGAGTTGTGATGCTTGATTTTGAAGTTTTCGCATAGCCTCTGTATTTCTGTACCATTGAGGTTCGGAGCATTGTCTGTGATTATTCTTTCAGGAATCCCATACCGGCATATGACGTCCTTCTTCAGGAACTTAGCGAACACCTTTTGGGAAATACTGGCATACGAGGAAGCTTCTACCCATTTAGTGAAATAATCAATTGCCACCAATATGAATCGGTGCCCATTCGACGCTTTGGGATTACTTGGCCCGATAACATCTATTCCCCACATGGAAAACGACCAAGGACTCGTCATATTGTGCAGAGGAAAAGGAGGTGCATTGATTCTATTGGCGTATAACTGACATTTGAGGCATTTCCTTACATGTGCTATGCAATCAGCCTCCATGGTAGACCAGTAAAAACCACTTCTCCTGATTTTACGAGCCATCATATGGCCATTTGCATGTGTCCCACAGATCCCCTCATGCACTTCAATCGTAATTCTCTTAGCTTCCTTAGCATCTACGCACCTCAACAAGGTACCATCTTGACTTCTTTTATAAAGTATTTCTCCAGTCAAAAAGAAAGCCATCGCCAGCTTTCTAATCGTCTCTTTGTCTACATCATTTGCGCCTGCTGGGTATTCTCCAAATTGAATGTACCGCTTTATATTATAGAACCATGGTTCATTGTCTGGCTCTTCTTCTACATCGGCACAACATGCTGGTTCATCCCTGACCTTTATGCGGATGGGCTGGATCTCTGTGTTGACATTTAATTTAAACATCGTGGCTAGAGTAGCCAAGGCGTCAGCAAACTTGTTTTTATCTCGTGCTAGGTGGGCGAATGTCACTTCTTCTAAATTCGTAATCAGCTGAGTCAGATGCTTCTGGTAAGGAATTAATTTTTTGTCCTTTGTTTTCCATTCACCTTTTACTTGGTAAATGATAAGCGCTGAGTCTCCAAACACCTCTAACCTTTTCACACCAAGGTCAATCGCGACTTGAAGACCACTTGCACAGGCCTCGTACTCTGTGATGTTGTTAGTGCATTCGAAGCTTAGCTTGATAGCTACTGGGTATTGTTTACCCTCTAGTGAGATTACAACTGCCCCAATGCCATTCCCATACATGTTAACAGCTCCATCGAAGTACATCTTCCACATGTTGCTTGTTTCCTCACCCTCATCGGCATTCATTATTCCACTTTCCCCATCGTTCGGGTCAAACGATTGTCCTTCTTCGAGAGGGTTTTCAGCCAAATGGTCGGCAATGATGCTCCCCTTGATTGACTTCTGTGACACATACTTGATGTCATATTCTGATAAGATCACTTGCCATTTTGACACCCTTAAGGAGACATGAGGGCTTTCAAAGATATACTTCAGTGGATCAAACCGTGAAATCAACCATGTGGTATAGTACAACATGTATTGACGGAGTCTTCTAGAGGTCCAGACTAGGGCACAACACGTCTTTTCAATTGTTGCGTAGCGAGTCTCGCAATCGTTGAACTTCTTACTCAAGTAGTAGGCTGCCTGCTCTTTGCCTGATGCATCGTATTGTCCTAGCATTTCCCCCACGGATGATGGCAACACAGTTAAGTACAAAATTAGTGGCCGACCGGGTGTTGGGGGAGCCAGGATAGGAGGATTTGACAAGTAATTCTTTATTTTATCAAAAGCCTCCTGACACTTTTCATCCCACTTCCCGGGTTGGTTCTTTCTTAGTAGCTTGAATATGGGTTCACATGTGCTAGTCAAATTGGCAATGAATCTAGCAATGTAATTGAGTCTTCCCAAAAAGCATCTTACTTCACGCTCTGTTTTTGGCGCAGGCATTTCCTGGATGGACTTCACTTTGTCAGGGTCCACCCTTATACCATCTCTACTCACAATGAAACCCAGGAGCTTCCCTGATGATGCACCGAAAACGCACTTGTTGGGATTTAGTCGCACCCTATACTTCCCGAGCCTTTCGAACATCTTTCGGAGTACTCCTACATGACTTTCATTTTCTCGCAACTTTGCTACCATGTCATCCACATACACCTCGATTTCTTTATGCATCATATCATGGAAAAGTGTGACCATGGCACGCTGGTAAGTGGCTCCAGCGTTCTTCAGACCAAAGGGCATCACCTTGTAACAAAACGTTCCCCAAGAGTGATGAACGTGGTCTTTTCCTTATCTTCTGCATTCATGAGGATTTGATTATATCCCGAGTAACCGTCCATGAATGAAAATCTATGATTTTTGGCAGTATTATCAACTAGTAAGTCAATATGTGGAAGAGGAAAGTCGTCCTTTGGACTGGCCTGGTTGAGATCCCGATAATCCACACACATCCTAACCTTCCCGTCCTTCTTGGGCACCGGGACGATGTTAGCTACCCATTCCGGGTGTACTGAGACCTCTAAAAACCCGGCATCCCATTGTTTGGTCACCTCTTCTTTGATTTTCAAAGACATGTCAGGATGCATCTTCCTCAACTTTTACTTCTTTGGTTTTACATCTGGCAAGAGAGGGATTCTATGTGCTGCTATTTTTTGGATCAATGCCAGGCATATCCTTGTAAGACCATGTGAAAACATCTAAGTACTCTCTGAACAAGACGATCATCTCCTCCCGTTCAGGATTGTCTACCAATTTCAAGTCTTTCCTTTCTTCTTCAGACCCCATATTGATGATTTCCACAACTTCATCAATCGGACTAAATTCCCTTTCAGTGTGCCCTAGAAGTTCAGTAAATCTGTTAACTTCCTCATCACCCTCTTCCGGCTCAGAGTAGTCTTCATCAGGAATTGCGTGGGAGTCGAATAATGGGTTCTCAACTTCCCCGTAGTGAGGCAAAGTTTTCGTGAAATTATGGCTCCTGGAGAGTAAATAAACAAAATTGGCGGGGGGAATAATGACGATAAATGATGAGAAGCAACACGAGAGAAACCAACGATAAGGGACAAGAGAGGAAAGAAAGAGAAAAACAGAATAATAAGAGATCGAAAAGAATAACACAGAAGGATAAAATGCATGCAAATTCATTTAATTCTTGTCTCAAGCAAAATAACATAAGTCTTATAGTCTTAGCATAGTAAAAGACGATTACATGAAAGTAACAACATCAACAACAGGTTCAGCGTCCCAATTGCTCAGAAGCTCTTGATTGGTGTCAAGGATAACAGCACCCCTTGCCCTCGAGCCCCTTTTATCCAGCATGTTGATCACAATGTGATGCCCCACGTCGACCGCCTCCGAGGGCGAGATTATCTCTGCTGGTGCCGGGAAAGTGTCACTTAAAGGTGGGATTGACCGAGCTTTCTCCTTTCCCATTCCCAGGGCTTTGAACTTTGTCTCGAGGTTCCCTTCATATCCGATCCTGAACGTATCCGACTTCTCTTTTGCTGGTATAGGAGCACAAACCCCCTTGCAGGTGCCGACCCAAGCCTTTTCCTTCCTCGTAGCCACTTTTTGTCATTATCCGGGCCACTACCTGGTTCACACTGAGCTTCGATGAACCTCCTTCAACAGTCTCCCTCTTCTCCGCCTCGAAGCTATAACACATATTCGTTACTTCCTCTTCAGCGTTATCCACGTATGGGAGAGACATGGGTTTTGAGACTAACATCTCTTCTTCTCCACGGATCGTGATAATGCTTCTGTTATCAATAAACTTAACTCGCTGATGAAGAGTAGAAGGTACTGCCCCAGCATCATGAATCCATGGTCGACCTAATAGCATGGTGTATGCTGAATCGATCGCCATGACCTGGAACAACACACGGAAAACGCTCGGACCAATTTCCAATGGAAGAGTTATTTCACCCAACACGCTCCTTTTGGACCCGTCAAAAGCTCGGACCATTGAAGTCTGTGGCGTTAAGTCTCTCTCCTCCAAGCCTAATGCATCCAACATGGACATAGGCATGATGTTAAGAGCAGATCCACCATCAATTAATACTTTGGCCACCACGAATCCCCGACATTTCAATGTGATGTGCAAGGCTCGGTGTTCCCCTCTTGCTGGAACGTCTATCTCATTTTCCGCAAAGGTGATTAGGTTGTATTGCTGCATCGAGTCCACCATACCCACCACATTCTGGGGTGTCTCATCAGGCTTTACGAAGGCTTCCTGTAGAGTTTTCAATAGAGCCTTCCTATGGACTTCTGAAGAGAGTATGAGAGATAACAGTGAAATACGGGACGGAGTCTTCTTGAACTGCTCCGTCACATCATATTCACTCTGCTTCATGATCTTCAGAAACTCTTCTTCCCACTGTTCTCCTCCATCTGCCTCTTTCCCCTTCTTATTCTTTTCAGGCTCTTCAGGTCCAAAGTATCGCCCACTCCGGGTTATTCCTCCCATACTTACAATATTATCAATAGACTCCTCGACTCCTTGTTCCTTACCCACTTTGCACTTTGACGGACCGCCTATAACCATGACCTGGGTTCCATAATTCCAGGGAACCGCATGAGTATTGTCACAAGCAAAAGGTGTGGGTTTTTTCACAATCACTGTAACCTTTTCTGATACCGAAGGTTGGTTGAGGGGCGGGACCTTGAGCACGAAACGCTCCAAGACATTGACCTCCTCCTGAGCCATAGTTTCCTTAGCTTGAACAATCCCCAGTGTCATTAGTCTTTGCATACGGGCTTTGAAATCCCAACAACCTTCCACATCATGACCAGCACAACCATGATGGTACACACACCTCTTCTCGTCGTCGTACATAGCATATCTCACGACTTCTTTGGTGGGTGCCACTACTCCATAACCGGCCTTTTGCAATCCTTCCCATATCTTCATCATAGCGGTTTGCAGTTTTAGAACCCTTTTGATAGGTGCACCATCCTTTTCTATCATACTCACTGATGCATTCCCCTTATGCTTATGGAGAGGGTCATTAGTGATATTTGGTCCTGACTCCTCTTGGATGTCTAACTTCTTGTGAGCGATCAACCTCCTTACAACATTTTTGAAGGCCTCACAATCTTCAATTGAGTGGCCGGCAGCTCCCATGTGAAATTTGCAGGTCAGGTTTGGGTTGTACCAGGATGGGAATGGAGGTTCCCAATTCTTTACTGACATCCCTGCGATCAAGTGGGCGTCGTGTAGTTGTTGAAACAATTCGGAATTGGTGATGGAAAATTTAGGAAATGGGGGAAAATTGGGAGGGGGTTGGCGGTAAGATTGGCGAGCTGTTTGGTAGTTAGGACGTGGTTGAGACTGCGTGTTTTGGACATTGTTTATGGGGAAAGATGGTGGGTTAGTGTTTTGGTTCATTGGGTAAGGGGTATTTGGGTGACGTTGGCTATATCTTGTCTGTTGAGGAATATGGTTTGGTGCGGCTCGAATGAAACTGACTTCTGGGTCTTTCTTTTTCTGAGGGAAGCTCTTTTTTGCTTTGCCCGTTCTCCATCTGTTCCATGGGAAGTTTTCCAGCTCTTGCCAACATCTTAATTCTTTCACCGACAGCTATCAGATCTGCGAAGTCTCTATAGGCAGCTTCGGCCATTGCGGCCACATAGGGGGATCCCAACGTCCCCAAGAAGTAAGAGCACATATCTGATATAGTGAGTGGTGGTTGGACTTACGCAGCAAGAGTTCTCCACCTTTGGGCATACTGTTTAAACGCCTCATCACTCTTCTTTTGTAGTATTCCCAACTGCTCACGTGTTGGAGCCATGTCCATATTAAACTTATACTGGTTCATAAAGACGCCGGCGAGGTCCTTCCAACTATCAATCTTAGAGTGGTCCATCTGAATATACCATTCCAAAGCTGGCCCGGTCAAACTTTCATGGAAAAAGCCAATGAGGAATTTCTCGTCCTTGGACCAAATCGACATTTTGGTGCAATAGGTCCTTAGGTGCAGAAGAGGATTGGTGCTCCCGTCATATTTGGTGAAGTCGGGCACTTTAAAGTCTCGTGGAATTACGACGTCAGTAGTGGGACAGAGCTCGTCCAAGCCCAAGGACCTGAAAGTGCTAGATCCTTGTATCGCTTTGATCCTTTCCTCCATCTTATCCATCCACTGTTGTCTCACCTTATCCTTTTGTGTTGACGCATGCCCCTCGTCCATCACGTTCTCCGCGTGGAATGCCCCTCCTGGCCTACTTGTAGGGTATGGGTACTCTCCCTCATGGTGACCCGCAGCTACATATCCCATTCCAACGGGGATATCAGATGGCCCATGGTTGCCATTGTTCGGATTTTGAAACATCTCACCTTCATTGCCAACCATACCGACTACCCTCGCAGACAGGAAAGCGATCGTGTCCTTTATGGCTAGCAATGCATCTTCCATTCGTGCCTGGGTCGCAGCCATTTCCTCCATTTTCCCCTTGACTTCGTCTACTTCCTGTCTTAGATTCCTTCCATGCATCTCCTCTTGCTCTGCCATTCTTGCTCTGGATCTGGTGAAGTACACTCTAGTTTGATTGGTCTTTTTCTTAGCACGCGCAATGGTTACCAAGTTCCTAAAATCTATCAACAACTTTTTCGTAAGTACATGAATGAATAGATGAGTGCATGTGGATGAGATGCGAATACATAGCTTTTATTTATCGTGCTGGGGAATTGTAAGCTTTAATTCAGAATGAGATGAGATCAAATATTAAAACGAAACAAACGAGTTCCTCATTAATAATTAAAAGTACTACATCTGTAAGTCAAGTAAAGTAGCGGACTACATTCTTATCTTCATCATCAGGATAACGTCCTTTGATTTTGAACACTTGTACAAGGTATTTGCAGAAACCAATAAATCGAGCGATCTCGACTGGTGTGTTCCCGTCTCTGGCAATGTCTGCTGCTATTAGGCTTTTGGGAACCTCGCTGACAGCTTCATTGGCTAGCCCCGCTAGTTGGGAGAATCTCTTCCTCCAATATTCGTAATCATCATTTAGCTTCACGTAATGCTCCTTCAGAAACACATGCTCTTTGTTAAGGTCATCGTAGATCTTGTCTTGATATTCAGAAAAATCCTTCAAGTCAATTGCTTTTTTACACTCTTCTTGCAGGGCTTCCTGATACTCCTCAAGTTTCTTCTGTATCACCTCTCTGGCTTTCCTTTCCACTACTAGCCGACCCTCACATTTAGCAGTCCTTTCTTCTATTGCGATTTCACACTACCAAGTTGGTTTCGTAATGTTTTCTCAATCGCTGCGGCTTTCGTCAAATGCTTTTCCCACATAACAGCATTGTTTACGGCCCTGTCCCTCTCTCGGTTGCGCACCTTGAGTTCTTCATTTGCACCCGCAAGTCCTTCTTGTATCCGGCGCCTTTTTTCTTTCCCAGCCTGCTCCCTCTCATCACATTCGGCCAGACGCTTTCTTTTTATGGCACTTTCTCGTCGCAGATCAGCGTTCTCTTGGAGTACATTCATTAACTGATCTTGCAACTCTGCCTTTTCTTGTTCTGATTTGGACAAAGCGGCTTGGAGTTTTTCCAAATCTTCATGGAGTATAGGGACGGGCTGAACGATCTCGGGCCTGACTGGGGTTGCAAGGCGAAACAGAAGTCCACACTCTCGGACTCTGAGTTTGACCCACTGTATGTAGGTTTTCTTTGCATCGATACCCCTGGGTCCCAGCTCACGCCCTTTCCTAGTAACTTGGCCCCAGGCTCGACTGATCCTCCTTAGCATATCAAGGTCTTCAGAACCTCTCTTCTCCAGCACATATGAGAGCCAAGATTCTTCCGAGGGTGGATTCATCATAGGGTAACCGAGCTGTCTCAAAGCAAGGGCAGGATTATAATTGATGCAACCCTTGGTTCCTATGAGGGGGACATTTGGGAAATCTCCACACCGATAAACAATTTCCTCGATATTTTGATCTCGAGAATACCAAGAGATATCACTCCCTTTGAGGCCAGCGATGTATTGGGCCCATTCCGCCTTGCCTTTGACCTCTATCAGATGGTTTCTTTTGAAGATGTGAGAGGTGAACCAACGATACAATACAGGCAGACAACATAAAATCAAACCCGACCGTTTCTTATGGCGTTGATGAAGAGTGGAATACACATCAGCAAGGACGTCTGGGGCGGGGTTCTGTCCCCGGAGCTTGAATGCTAGGAAGACATCGACTGCAGTATACTCAATAAAATCACATTCACTTGGGAATAGGACGACTCCATAGAGGAGGAGAGCGAGAACGTCCATAAAAGTAACCCAATCTCCTTTGCTGGCCCGAGACGAGGCTTCTTTCTCCAAATACTCCCTGGTCAAACCTTTTACACCCTTCTTTTCTACTACCATTTTAGCTAAGTCTGGTTCCGGAACTTTCAATATCTCGGACAAATTTTTAGCTAGGGGATAATTCTCCACATATCGATAGGGCTCCTTGTTCTCTGGAGGGAAACATAAGATAGTTTCAAATTCTTCCAAGGTCGGGGCCAACTGATAGTCTTGAAAAGTGAAACACCGTAACGGTGGATCATAATACTGGCCCAGTGCGGTGAGAGCCTCATCTTGTACCTTAACATTTAGAAGCCCTAGGAGCTTCCCATACTTGGCGGTAAAGGAATCGCGCTGCCATGACACCATTTTATTGCTTAAATCCCGCAAGTTGCTCATATCTGGTTGCTTGACTTTCGAATGTATGGTTTTCTTAAAAGTTTGATCCATCCTGTCAGAAATAAAACTATACAATTCCCCGGCGGTCATATAAATGCATGCAAAGTGAGATGTTAATATATTAGTCTTTCATGACGTGCGAAAGGTAAAATAAGACGCATGAGATGTGTTTCTAAAAATGAATATTTCGCCGAGAGTAAAATATGATTTTTTTTTTTGGAATTTTTCAAAAATGCGAAAATGTATTAGGGTTTGCTTGAATGCAGGGGTATGAGGCTCCTTTGTGTCCTAAAATGGTTCCTTTGAGAATAGATCTAAAGTCTCTTCTAAGGGTGAACCTCTCAAGGGAAGCTCTATAGAGTCCTAAATAAGGTTCCTAGAGCCAACGACCCCAATCAAGGATGCTAATCGCGACAATAGGCAAGCTATTAGAAGCGATAGCATCCCCAAAATGGGCCAAACTCTAAGTGAGACTTTCGTGACCACCCAACAGGACGTACATCCAGTAGGCCATAACTACGCGGTCTCGTTCTAACTTAAGGTATGCTCTAGTCCGGGTGTAGGACTATTCTCACGTGCGTGTAGAGAGGTGTGATAGTGAAATGTGTGTAGGAGCAAAATGCCAGCTATACCCCCCCTAAGCTGCAAAACAAACAAGCACATATACAGAAAATAATAGTCCTCTACCCTAGGGTTCATATTTAAGCAAAATGTAAAGCACTATATACAATAATTCAGTAAAGGGTAAATAAAATTACTACTCAAATATATCTCGCACATTCAAATTATAAAAGGCTTGACTCTCACTATTCCACAGCGGAGTCGCCATCTGTCATGACCGTGATCCCGACGTAGACGGATCAAAAATTGATTATTTTAGGAGTCTCCACCCAATTTATTAAATAGGGAAAATTGAGAAAAACCTATCTAAGAGTTATTTGGTCTGCGCAAACTAGATTGGATTCGGGAGTCGGTTATGCATAGGGAAGGGCGAAAACTAAATTCCACAGCACCCCTAATACATCTGTCCTAAGACACACACCCTAAATTTGATTGTGCAACATATCAATAAGTTTAGAAAATTTGTTTACCCAAAAAAAAGTAAAAAAAGGAATTATTTAGAAATAAATAAAATAGGGACTAACTTAAGAAAATTTAATTTTGACTTGACGGGGAAGCCCCGCTCCTACGTATCCTCGGGTGCAATGAGGAACTCAAGAGTCACGTAGTTCTTTCTTGGAAAATTTGTTGGTTGGTTGATTTTATATTTTTTGAAGGGGTTTAAGATCACCAAGCTGTACAGCTAAAGTCTCTTAAACCGGGATCGACAGGACGTACATCTCAGCCAAACCCATTTTTAGCTTTTTTGGAAAATAGGTGTTAAAGAAAATAAATTGATTATTTATTGGAAAAAATTAATTTAGCTTGACGGGGAACCCCCGCTCCTACGTATCTCTGAAGCGGAGAATCAAATGCCACGTAGTTCTTCTATGAAAGGTTTGTTTGTTGGTGTTTTTTATTTAGGGGTCTTAGAACTTTTGATCCGTACGGTTCATTCGTCCTAAAACGATGACTAACCCGGCCGCACGGTCGATTTAATCCCCTGTTTTTGAAAATAAGATTTTTGATTTTTTGGAAGAAAATTATTTGTGTATGGAGTGATTTGATTTCATTTGAATAGGTATTTTAGGACTCTTGACCCGTACGGCCCATTCATCCTAAAACGATGACTAACCTGGCCGTACGGCCAACTTAGTCCCCAAAAAAAAATGAGATAACGAGGTGGGTTGTAGTAAAGGAAATCAGGGGGAACAATTAGCAAGGAAGGACTGCATCATTAAAACTGTGGGGTGTAATAGTAAAAGAAGGGTGTAAATAAAAAGGGGTGAAATAAATAAATAAGGATGTAAACTAAAAAAGGGTTGAAATAAATAAATAAGGGTGTAAATAAAAATGGTTGAAATAAATAAATAAGGGTGTAAACGAAAAGGGGGTGAAATAAATAAATAACGGTGTAAATAAAAGGGGGGGTATCATGAAAATGGGGGTGTAATCAGCGAGCCCAGTTCATTTTTTTTTTTGCGAACTGGGCTGTGTGTTTCGGAACCATGGGCTTGCGAGGGGGGGAGCGCGCGTAGTAAACCCAGGGGTGTTAATAGAAGTCTGAAAAAATAAAAGGGTGAAAGGACGAAAATGTCCCTGTGTTCCTAGTATAAAAGCAAAAATCTAAAATTGGAAACCCTAATTCTACCTTTTCTCTTTCCCACGGCGCCTCCTTCCCCAAATGTCAAACCCTAAATTTCTCTCTCTCTCTCTCTCTCTCTCTCTCTCTCTCTCTCTCTCTCTCTCTCTTCTTCGCCGTTTCTCATCCTCACCTCCCCTCCACTTCGTTTTTCTCCCTCTCTTATTGCTCCACCCCATCCCCCTTGCGCCGTCCCCTTCCCTCTCTCACCCTATCCTTCGCTTCCTCACCACCGTTTTTTTCTCTTCACCGAACCACCACCCTTCTCCACTCTTCTCCGCCGCCTCTCTCTCCTCACGAACCGATCTTTCCCCCCCCTCTTCAGTAAACTGTGGCTTCGTCTTGACACTGTGACCGGTTTTGGGTTTGTTGGGTTTACAGTTGAAGGCTTGGGTGGTGGCGATTTGCGATAGCGTGTGGCGTGGTGCGGTTGGGGGTTGTTTGGTGGAGGATATGCGCTATGGATGGTGGCCGGCCGTTAGAGGGAGGGGTGATGACGGCGGAGGGTGGAGTCGCGAAGGGGAGAATGGTGTCTTTCGGTGAACGATGGTTTATTTCACGGCCAGTCGGTTGGGCGGTGGCTCACAGTGGCTAGGGACGGCGGTGTTTTTTCCTGGACAGTGGTGGTGCGCTTTTTGTGGATGGTGGTGGTGGTCACCAGAGAAGACAGCGGAGAGGGTGGTTTGCGGCGGCAAAGGGACAGGGACGACCACCGTACGCGGTTGCCGGAGGTAACTCTCTCTACTCTATTTTTTTCGCCTCTCCTTTTTTCCATACCATCCCTTCCCATGCTTCATTTCTAAATCTTTTCGGTTTTCCTCATGTTGATTTTTGATTTTCGGTTTTTTTTTTTGTTTAACACCGTGTCTATCAGTTTTTTTTTGCTAAACATAAACACTAACAATGCATGCAACAAATATATACTACTGAATGAATTGTTGTGTATAAGAAACAATAAATAAGCAAGATAAACAGAAATCTGAAGGACTGCAAAAGGAGAAAGTGGCCGGTAATAATTGGGTGTTCACAACGACCTTAGTTAAGAACACGTCATATCAAAGATGATAAACACGACATGATATTAGAATCTTAAGAGACCCATTAATCCTAGCAAATTAAGGTACTTGTAAGAATGAAAGAACAGCATAAGGAGCTATGGTCTTAAGGAAACTGAATTAGGAATTCTAGTTAACCAAGGACACAAGGTAGGATTAACTAAAAAGAATAATAGTAATGCAAATGCAAGACAACTCCTCCTTAATTGAGAGAATACTTGAAACAAGACTTGGGTTTCAAGATTTCTCACTGATTAAGAAACAACTCTAAGAGACTGACATTTTCCTAAGGCAATCAATTGTCGTTATTCTCAGTACCTTGTATGAAATATTGAGTTGATCAAGCTCAGTGCTTCACTCAAAATACTTAGAGGTTCTGAAAGTTTAATCGTTAAAGTCCCTGACTGACTCAATCTATCTTATCTACTAATCACAGAATCACTGAGCCCGACTAGGTCAAACTGCTCTGATACCATAATGTAACATCCTAAATTTTAGACGTCATAAAGTTTAGAATGTTAACCATTTTACAAAATCAGAGAAATGAAATTCTAAGTTTGAATAAAACTTACAATACTATCCTTCATAGGAGTCCAACTTATGCATAAATTAATAAACTTTCCATCATATCCTCGAGGGCTCCATCAAAGTAAGGTACAAACCTTCACTTTATCATAGTGCACCTTTTAATCCAATCTTAGAAATACATAAATACATAACCTAATCCCCAATGCAGAGGTTACATAAAACTCCTAACCGACAATTGGTTGGAAATATCAATACATAAATACATTAAACAAGTTACATCATCAACATAATCCTCATAGGAAAACCTCATAGCTAAGCTCAAAGAGCTTCTTCGTGCTTTTGCCTTTCTTCAGTTGCTTATTTGTAAAGCACAACATAGATAAAGGGTGAGATTTATAAAATCTCAGTGAGTTCTTTTGGGACTCCTCACTATATACCTCTCGTAGTCTTTTAATTATGTTCCATAGCTTTAGCATAATCCAAGAGAAATTCGGTTATACCAATTTCAGCGAAGAACCCGTGTTCAACGTTTAGCACAACAATTTGGGCCTTGAACTCGGGATACATGACCTCCCATTCTAAGTATGCTAACACTCAATCATTCTTGTGATGTGGCAAGTGTTTTATGGTTAAATCATTAATCATTGTTCTCTTTCGTTGACTCGAATGATGACATTGAATCATTTCAATAAGCATCTGAAATGTAATAACTCATCAACTTAATTGACAAATAACATCTAATCCATGTGTCATACCCTAATTTTGTCCGTTAGATTAATGCGATTTGTTTTTCTAAAATAATAATAATCTTTTAGACATTTGATTTTAATCGGTTTCTTGTTTCATTTTCGAAAAATCCCAAAAACATGTTCCATGGTGCACACGTATTATTTTTAGTCGCGTACACGCGTTAGCCTAACGTTTTTGCATTGTTGCGTGCACGTGTTGTTTCTAACCACATACGCGTGTCATTCCTAATCGTGTGCGTGTCGTTACTCTCTTTGCGCGCGCGTGTTCACCTCTCGTCGTGTACGCATTTTTTTTGGTACTCGTTACTTTTTTGTTATCATTATATTTATTAATCGAAGTTGTCATCATTATTTTGTTATAAATAAAATGAGATATGCAATTTAAGTTGATTAGTCAAAAGTGTCTCTTATTACAAATACAAAAATAATTAAATTTGTATGTGTTTACAATATGGACAAAAAGCAAAAGAAAAGTGAAAAACAATTTTAAAAATAAAAAAAACAAGAGAGTGGACTTAGGCATAACTGCCTCAGCTAGGTTGTTGCTGCTACTTTTACATTTAGGGAATAAAGCCAAGTGTTCCTTCTCTTTGTTCTCTTGTTTTTTTCCAAACCGGTAGCAACCAAACAGCTTTGGGCAGCACCTCCCTTGCTGCCTTGTCTCCTACAGCACTGCTCCACTACCCTGCTGCACTATCTGCTATTTTGTGTCTGTGTTGTCTTTGTCCCCAATAGCAATAATCCTCTACTTAGCATCCACACCCACACCACACAAATTTCCCTATAAAATGCAACAGACCGCAACAGTAACGAGAGGAGAAAAAACCGGAAGAAACACATAATCAAAAATCAAAATCAAAAGAGAAAAGAAGAAGAGAAACAGTAAAAAAAAGGGAGAGAGAGTTCCTCCGAACCACCGCCGTTGATGCCGCCGTGACCTCCGGCGAGCACCATCCCCACCGGCGCCTACCACCGTCAACCACCAAAAAGCCACAGAACCATCGTGCATCACCACCTCTCCACCGTAACCCACTGTCTCAGCCCTCTCTCTCTTCGCCAACACACCACCCAAAACCACCATCACTACCACCCACGACTTCTACCTCTATCCACCCTCTGCGCCGTCGTACCGCCACAAACGCAAACCACCGTCGCTGTCGTCGTCGCTCGTTCGGCGTCCGCACCATAGTCATCGTCGTCTTCCTCTGCTCATAGGCTTCTCCGCTCTCTCGCCGTCACAACGTCGGCGTCTCCGCGGCTCCCCACCGTGGCTAACTTTCTCCGGCGGGGCCCCCATCTTTCTGACACCACCATCGTAGCAGCACCGTGCGTCTCCCTCCCTCCGTCATCGCACCCCTTCTCTCTCCGAACAGCACCACACTACCGCTGCCGTCGCGCATCCGTCGTCGTTCGCAGCGTTCGCCACCAGCCATGGAGCGGACGATTAACGGTGTTGTCTCGCATTTGGCCATCGTCGGTCACCCCTTTCTCCCTTCTCCACCGTAACTCTGGTTCTCTCTCTCTCCCATCGTTGAAGCTGCGGATTTTATTTTATTTTTTCTCTCTCTCAAATTGTTGAAGCGGCGCTTAGGGGAAGAGGAGAGAATTAGGTTTTTTTTTCGTTTGTGGGCTTAAATAGTTAGGTCTTTAATTTCAGTTTTTTTTATTTAATTTCAAAATGCTTCCTGCACCCCCTCATTTTAATTATGTAGCCCCCACGCGAGCCCATCATTTCAAACCCAGCCCAATTCGCGCAAACAAACGGGGCTTTACTAAACGCACTCCCTTTTCATAATACAGCCCCCTGTCCATAAACCCAGCCCACAACACAAAAACGAACTGGGCCTCTGCTTCACGCCCCCTTTTTAAAATACAACACCCTGATGCTAACTGCACCCCCCCTTTTCTAACAGCACCCCCTGTTTCTCTTTTAAATTTTTTTTTCTTTTCCCTAAATCAATATCTTCTTTCACAAACCTATTTTTTTTCTCAAATAACGAATAAATGTTTTCCTAAACATAGAAATGGTTCGTTACAAATGGTCACTCTGAGCTTAGCTCGTTTGACTGTTAATAACTGCTTTAGTTTTCAAACGAGCTATGAATGACGACCACTCTGAGTTTTACTTATTTGGTCGTCACGAATACCTTTTCCAATTTCAAAATAAATAAAAACATCAACAGACAAACATTTTCTACCAAGAACTACATGTGATTTGATTCTCTACCAGGAGATACGTAGGACCAGAGGGCGGCCGACTTCTGTCAATTGCATTAATAAAAAACCTTTTTTTTTTCTCTTTTAATTCAGTTCTCTCATTTTTCTCCAAGAGTACAAAAAATAATTAACCGTTTAGTGAGTCTTTTTTTTTTATTACAAGGGTAAATCATTATTTTTGAATTAATAAGTGTTTACACATTTAGTTAAAAGGTAACCTTCTTTAGGAAGGATGTCGTAGGGTGCTAATACATTCCCTACGCATAAACGACTCCCGAGCCTAAACCTGGTCCGCAAAACCTCCGTATCCACTCAATAGGGATTTTCCAATGTTTGCCCTTAAACTAAACTTTGGTGGCGGCTTCATTTCAAGAACTTCGAAGAATCCCTCCTTCGGATTTTTCGGTCGCTACACCATGTATCACACAAAGAGATAAGGGTAAGCATACTAAACAAGGTGATTGAAGTCAAAACATCAATAGAGTAACCCTGGATACAGCAGGAAACACGGCCAGTCGTGTTTTGAAAACATGGTCGTGTTTCAATTTTTCTAGAAATTTTTGTCACACCGAAGAAAACAAGGGCAACTGTGCTTTCAAAACATACGCGTGTTTTTCCTCCTGCATCCAAAAACTTGCTCTCTTGATGCCCTGTTTTTACATCACGCAAGAGTCACATAGTCATCAACATTTAAAACCAAATTACAACAAAAAAACAGTTTTAAAACCACTCTAAACAAGACATTTAAGATGCATAAACTCAACATTTGATATATTATAAAATCATGCAAGAGTCACATAGTCATCAACAAACACTTTCACAACATGCATTTCAATACTACTTTGAAAGAGAGCAAATCCCACGTGCATTTCAAATCTCACAAGGCAAACACAATTTGAGTTAACTTAAAACAATAAGGGAACTAAAAGGAAGTAAAGAACTCACAAGTCTCCAAGTAGAATCCAAGTTTGACTACAAAGTGGTTCCCAAAACTCTCAAAATCAAGTCTAGACACCAACAAGCTTCCTAGTCTCCAAAAACAACTCCCAACTCTTCTTGAACTCGATTCCTTCCTCAAAACTTCGAATATTCTGAACCAAACTCACATGCAAGTCCCAGTCTACCCTTTTTAGCTCCTAAAACCCACATGCAAGAAGAGTGGAACGTCACATTGTGAACTTTCCAGATTTTGTAGCTCAAACCCTTCAAAAATGCGAAGATATGATGAAAATGAAGATGAAATGGTACTTCTAAGAATGGAAATGAGTGTTAGGCTTCAAGGTGGAAGATTTTGAGAGTTGATGAGTGGGGTTTTCCTCTCCTATTCTCTTCTCCCTCACCCTCGACTTCTCTCCCTTTCACAATGCTCTCTTCTCTCTCAATTTGAAAACTGAAATAAATGTTTATTTAGTGGGAGTGAGGAGTGTTTTTGGTTCTTTTATGATTGGAGGTTTAACGAAGGGTAAAAGAGTCTTTTGAGTTTGGTAGTCTAAGACAACTTAAATGTGGTTTGGCTCCCTATTGTGACTCAAGGTTCTCACTCAAAATCCCCCTCTAAACTAACTCATGCACAAACAATTACCACAATAATTCACATAATAAACCCACAATCAATAAATCAAACATTGATTGAATCACTTAGCAATAAAGTAATTGAAAATTACTTTGGGTGTTACACTTAACTTTTAAAATCATTACACTGTTGCCCCATTTAACGTTGTGTCGGTAAGAAGACGGGGACAAAAAAGATAATTCATATTTTCTTTAACTTTTAATTAAAAATAATTATTAAATAATGAAATTATCCTATGTGGCATGCCAAGTCAGCAGCCTAACAGCCACATAATCAGTCTGTTAACGGAGTTAGTGACAAAACGTTAAATAGGGCAACGGTGGAATGATTTTAAAAGTTAAGGGACCTATTCGTTACGACGAAAAGATAAATGATCTAATTAAAAACTGAATATAAGTTAAGGGATCCCGGATGGTATTTTGCCTAAATATTATTGTTGTGCTGCAAAAGATGGATAGATTCGATTGGAATTTCAGTGATAACCGTAATGGATTGGCATTGCATATCATCTTTTGCTGATAAAAGATTACTAAATGAATGAACATATAAAATTGAATAGGAAGACTACAACTTCTACAAGCCTATTATGCATGATGTGTAAATCAATACCATAAAACCTTCATTCCCATTTGCTTCTAAGTTGATGACAGTGTTTAAAAGCATAAGTCAATACTACACTTCCATCCAATCTTTTTATCACAAAAGTCTCAACCAAAACATAACATCCAAATTTCCTCCAACCATTATAACTCCCTTCAAATTCTTCCACTTTCTTAACACTGATTTTATTTTCTTTCCCTCCAATCAACCCAACCTTTTCCATCTCCCACCTCATTCTCTCAACTATTGCCATACTCAATCCCACACTATTCTTTTCACCAACATTATTGAAACTATTAAACCACATAAAACCTTCAACTACATCCATCTTATCCTTCACAGCTTCCCATCCACCAATCACAACCTTTTCCTTTTCAACAACAACATCAACATTTACACTATTTCCCATGTTATTATCATTCTCACATGAAAACACTTCTTCCCATTTTTGCTCTAGTGTCATCTCATAAAACATTGATTTCCTCATTTCTTCCTTCAATGTTCTATGAGTTCCTTCCTTTATAAACATAAATGGAGAGTACCATTTTCCTACAACAACACTTTCGGAGAGTTTGAATTCTTTGTGGCTGGCTCTGAGGGCATCATCTACACCTAAAGCTTCTCCTAATTTAGAATCATTTGATGTTGAAGCACTTACTTTCCACCTTCTGCTTAGAAACCTTGGAGGGTATCCATCTGAAGCAACCGATTTAGCTGAGAAACCACTTCTGAATGTAACTCTGCTTCTTCTAGGATATATCTCAAACACCTGATGTGTGTCATTGATATCTAGAGGATGTAGTGGTATATCAGAGACAGAGTTGTAGAAACAGAATGTGTCCAAATCTTCTTCCTTTGAGTTTATGTATGCTTCCCTGCAAAATTAAATGTAAATTACTTCACTATAAGCCTTAAACATTTGAGCAAGATTATTCATTCATATGCATAGTTGAACAAATTAAACTAATCAAGGTTTTTGATGTCCCTACGACCGCAATGTGCTCGCAATTTAAAACCTTGATTAAGTTTACTTAGTGAAGAATAAATGATCTACACAACACAACCAAGTAATGCAATTATCCTTTTTCAAAAAATTAAGGTTTACTTACCCTCTTTTCTTGCCATTAAGGTGAATCACATAGTACTTGTTGGAAGTCAAAGGCTGATTAAGAGCTGGAATAAAGGCAACATGGTGGTAATGAGTGGCTCTATTGAGTGAAATTCCAGATCTATAGAACAATTCAAGGTTCAAATTCTGAGGGAAAGGTAACCCTTTCACCTCATGATATTTCCCCAACCCAAGAAATGATGTTGTTTCCAAATCTTCATCTTGAATTACCAAAATACCAGAATTTGGACCTTCAGGTGGAGGCAATGAAAGAGCCTCTGCAGATTTCTTGCACAAAGATAATGGCCTAGTTACATACATTTTGTATTCTACTTTTGCTTCACTTCAAATTCTTACTCCTATTTTTTGTTCTTAGCTTTGTATATAAGAAAAACTTGTTAAGTGATTTTAATGGATGCACATGAACTTGTTATATATATGTAAATTTTTATTTTTGATATGGTCAATCATGACCAATTTAACTAAACGTGTATAAAATTCTCAAGATTGACCGAAGTTAGTGAAGAAAAATAATATTTTTTCTAGCAAACCAGTACAGTTATTTATTTGTTATGTGGGATTGTCAAAATATGGTCCCCACAATTCTTGGGTTTATGTAATTGAAAGAGTCCATTTTGGTAAGCTTTGTTGGGTTTGGTTTTGTCTTTGTCTATTTGGACTTTTTCAACCAAAAGAGTCTTATAGGAAGATTTGGGGATTGGAGTGGAATGCTGAGTTGTCAAGTTGAAAGAGATTTGACCAGGCATGCAAAAAGAAAACCAAAAATGTTAGGATTTGGATCATGTAAGATCACCGTTTGGTGCAGTTGTGCATTTAATATATCCGAACCGATATTTTATCTTTTTGTTTTATATTTTTTAAAGTTAAAAATTTGGACCATCTGATTAAGATTGAACGGTCCAGATTTGTTGAATGCACGACTGCGTTGAATGGCAACGACACATGATTCGAGTCCAAAAAGTTAGGCATGTTTAGAAGGTGGGGTAAAAGTTGTTCAATACTACTTCAACATATTTATGGCATGGTTGTCTTTTAAATCCTAGTAAGCTTTATTCATTATTATTAATAAAATGATGGTTGCTTATAGACAGGAAAGCATTTTTGTCGGTTTTAAGTTTTCTACTAATTTGGTTTTAAGTATCTTATTTGAAATTCTCTAGCTCATTATGTTAGTGTATGACAACTCTACATTTATCATTGTGAATAATCATGTGTTGTCGCCAATAAAATGTAATTATATTTTCTTGAATTTTCATTTGTTAAAATTTGATTGCATATTCAGTTGATAAATATAAAAGTTTTGCACAATTAAAGTGTTCAAAATAACAAAGTTATATATGTTTTATAATTCACATACTTGCCTTGCCTGAAAATTATTTTTTACATGTATTAATATGTGACTGTTCTCAGCTCATAGTTTAGATAAACATTAGCGTGGCTTAATTGGAAATACACGCCGAGGTTGTGAGTAGAAGGAATACGCTTCGACTCCCACAATACAACTCTTGAAGAGAAGCGGAGAGTTTTAAGTTTGACTAAGCTACAAATCGAGCTTATGAATGAAAAGACCAAGGTTAGGGTTTTAAACTCGGTTGCAGAGACCTCAAAAATCGTTGCGTTGCTAGCAACTACAAACAAATGTGGTCGATGCGAACACAATTGCGGTTGTAGAAGCCTTAAAACCTATTATGTTGCAGACACAGCAATTTAAAATCATTGGAAGGACTAAGGTTTGATTCCCACAAAACATACTCTTGGATAGAGATTAGAGAGTTGTAAATTTGACTAAGCTATGCATTGAGGCCTAGGATTAGTCCTATTACCGGTCCAAATGTTGAAAGCCTTGGATATAACCTAGATGCCTTGGGTTCAAATTAAGGTGGTTTAAAAAGATAAATAAATAAACATTCTACAAACGAAATTAGCAATTTTACACCTATACAAAAGAGAATACCCCATCTAAGTTTCCTGGTCCTTTCTTTCAATAATAATAATAATAATAATAATAATAATAATAATAATAATAATAATAATAATAATAATAATAATAATAATAATAATAATAATAATAATAATAATAATAATAATAATAATAATAATAATAATAATAATAATAATAATAATAATAATAATAATAATAATAATAATAATAATAATAAATGCAGTCACCAATGCTAAAGTTGTTGTTGCCAAAGTCCTCACTGGGTCTCATTTGAGATGGGTTTATTTAACAAATGAAATAATGATATTGATATGTGATAGCAACAACAGATAAAATGTCAAAATTGGCAACCAACACTATTATTACCCTACCAAACATACATTTTCTACATTGAAAATTTGCAATTCCATTTCAACCTTGTTTTTGGCCTAACCTTTTACTAATTGTATATTATGATTAAGATTTAAGACCCACTTTCCTTCTTCTTTCCTTACACTTCATACATAGAAATTTTTTGGCTAAGGAACTTTCCAAGAAGTAGGAAGAAGAAAAAAAACATTACTACATAGGAAAGATAAATAAATGACCTAATGAAACCAACTAGAAACAATTTAAACCACATAGACTAAGACTAATGAAACTACACAGAAAGATAGTTTTTTTGATGTTTACTTTGTCATCAAGTTTTGAACATAAGATTTTCTTCATCTCTTTTCTTTCCATTTCCCCAATTTGAATGATATCTGAAAATCCATTTCCAACCCTTCATACTTTTTCTTTCCCTTTTTACCCCTCTATCATTCACAGTTATCCTACATGAACCTCCATCACAACCATCATGTCCCATGAAATTTCCACTTCTAAAAGAAGAAAACTCTTGTTGCTGATGCTGATGCTGATTCTTTGTTTCTGATGAAGAACAATAATCAAGTTTCAAATCAATAAATCTAGATTCATCCATGCCTTTAAAATCACTCTCTCTTAGTGAAAAAACTCTCCTATTTACTACCCCATCAACATCCATTACATTTACACCACTTTTTCTTCCACCATTTTCAGACTCAAATAAGAAATCTCTTCTCTCTCCTCCATCAAAATTACTCCTTCTTGGTTCTGCTTCACTATAACCACTTCTCCTTCCAGATTCTAACATCATAATACTACTACTACTTCCATTCACACCAGAACTTCTAGCTGCTGAAATAGAACTTCTTGCACCTGATAAAATTACTGATTCACCTCCATCTTCAGATCCAAATACTCCACCACCACCACCACCACCTCTAAAACTGCATAAAGATCTTGATCTTGATACACGCATCCACATCTCATTACTCTTCTCATCAAATCCACCAACGCTTTTTCCACATTCCTTAATCTCCTTATTCTTCTTCTTAAACAACTTGCCAATTCTCCAAAAACCATTCCTTTTTATCTCAACACAGTTACTATTACTTCTTCTTAACACCAAAACCTCTTCTTTTTCTTCTAACTTTGATTTAGAACTCAAATGCTGAAATATGTTGGTCTCATTCTTCTCGTTCTTTTCATTCTCTATAAGAAATGAGACCCTTCCAACACTTCCTACTTCAACACTGCATGAATTTGAATTTCTATTGGAAGTGATTTCATCAGAACATGAACAAGATGAAAGTCTTTGTTCACCACAATCTGAACACACTAGCTTCAATAAACGATCTTTGAGACAATAAGCACATATTCCACCACCAGAAGTTGAAGAAGAAGAAGGATGCTTCTTACATGGAAAAAGTTCAGAAGTTGAATAGTAACAATCCATTTCATTTCTATAAGAAGGTTCTACTTCCACACCTTTGTTTCTCTCCTTCATAGCTTCTTCAAATGTGGTTTCAAAAGTAATAAAGTGAGAAATGGTAAAGAGTGGTGTGAAAGAAAGAAAGAAAGAAAGAAGGAAAGAAATACTTAGCTTGTAGAAGCAGCTTCTTTGAGTTTATTTTTTTTTTTAAAAAAAAGTAGAGAAATTTTGAATATGAATGAATTAAAGGGAAGCACAGCACAGCATAGCAAAGAAGCGTTTGCTTTACGTTTTGTTTGCAGGAAAAAAGAGTGATGGGAATAGGAAGGAAGAGAAAAAGGAGAAAATGAAATAAAGCACTAGTATATTATAGCAGCAGCAGTAGTACTGGTAGCTCCTGCACTGCAGGCATTATTATTATTGTGTAGGGAAGGGACTAAAAAGAAAAGAAAAATATTGAGTGATTGTGATCAAACAAACAAACACTTGCCTCTGCTCTGCATCATGCATAGGTTGATCATAAATATATATGTGACACCACTTCATCAAAGTAGTAAGTAGCTTCAAATCATCAAAAACGCCATCAATCTTTCTTTCATATGAACTGTCAACAACATAATATTTTCCTAAGGATTTTATTTTCTGTATTCCCTTGACTTTTGTATCTCACTCTTTTGCATGTGTCCCCTTGGATTGGATTAGTGGGTGAGTTGAGAAAGCAACCCTTCATAGTAATATGAGTGTGTCACGCATATTCATTTCTTCACTCTCTTTTTTGCACCCAACCATCATTCCTTTGCCAACACATACAATAGAGAATAGACTCTCTCTCTCTCTCTCTCTCTCTCTCTCTCTATGTCCTTTCCTCGTGCCTTATAACCACGTATCCAACCGACACATTTACCTTAAGGCTCTCTCTCACTTTCAATATAACATCACCACCAATATATCACCATCATATTTTTTTTATTATTCTTTCTAGACCAACCAACCGGATCAATAGATTTCATTTAAAATAGAGTTCAAACTACAAACACGGAGCTAAAGGAACCGTAGTGAGCATAGGTTATAGATGCTCATGCTAAAGTGTGAATAATATTATTTGTTGACCTTTTCACAAACACAATTGTTAAACTGAGAATGGATCCACGCTTAGTAACTAATGAACTATATTCAAATTGGTGTGGGTTCATTACTAATAGAGATTATGATGAGTTCTTCTCTTATTTCACATTAATAGCCTAGACTTAATTTTCAGCTGTATCTCAAGATATGAAAGGCCAGCACTAACTCAAGATATGAAAGGTCAGCTTTAAGTTTATAGAATAAGAAAGACCAGCCTTAATGTATAATTTGAATGACGAGCTCTTCTTGTAAGCATCATGCTCCATTCCAAATCAATCAAAAACTGATTCACATTATACAAATTTCTGAATCTATTATGGTATTCAGAGCATTTTTCGCCACCACCGTGGCTTCGTAGATCCTGCATCTTCGTCTTTCGCTACAAGCTCGTCGTGTGTCTCTTATGGCGAGTCCGTCATCACCGGCGCTCTCGTCTTCGGCATCGAGTATTCCTTTCGCTACTTTCAACTACAAATTTACAGAAAAACTAGATGATAGGAACTATCTAGTGTGACTACAGCAAGTTGAACCGGTGCTCCAAGCGCACCGTCTTCACCATTATTGCATTGCTCTGCAAATTCCTGACCAGTACTTATCCGAAGCAGATCGTCTGGCTGATAACGTGAATCCTGCATTCACTGCGTGGGAGGTGCAAGATCAATTGCTCCTCTCGTGGCTTCAATCGTCACTTTCCGCATCGCTTCTCCCAAGCGTCATCGGCTGTTGTCACACGTGGCAGCTTTGGGATCGGATTCACCAGAATTTCCACTCTAAAGTCAAGGCGCAAGCACGACAGCTGGGAACTGAGCTGCGAACACTCAAGAAAGGTACGAACACCGTTATTGAATTTCTCAACAAAATCAAGGCAATCTCCGATTCTCTAATGTCAATCGGTGAATTGGTTACTACGACTGAGCAATTGGATGTTATTCTCGAAGGATTACCTTCAGAATACGAATCTCTAGTTACGCTCATTAACAGTAAGATTGACTGGTTTGATCTTGATGAGATCAAAGCATTATTGCTTGCGCATGAACAACGAGTCAACAAACAAAAAATTGTTGAAGAAGTTGCTTCGCTAAATGTAATTCAAGCAGCGTCTTCAAGCAAGCAGAATGTCACTCCTCAAGCAAACTACACTACTGACACTCAGTCGAATGACAACTCTAAGTCTGAAAATGCTACTTCTGTTCGTAGTGTTTACGACAGACGTGGTGGCCGTTTTGGTCGTGGTCGTGGCCGTGGCTTTGGCCGTGGAAATGTTCAGTGTCAAGTCGGCTTCAGGTATGGTCATGATGCATCCATTTGTTACCAACGCTTCAATACTCAATACGCTCCACAAGGTCAGTATCCTGCTGCTCCTGCTTATGGTAACTATGGTAATCCCTATCAGTATGTGAGACCTACTGCTGCTGCAAATTACATTGCTAATGCTACATCTCAACCACAGCAACATGTTGCTTGGACCATGCATGTGCCTTTACGTCCTCCTGCCTTGGTTCCTCAAGCCATGTTTACCAATGCTACTAACCCTACTGCACCTGTTCCTTTCTTTGATACAGGTGCCACAAACAATGTAAGTTCCCAGCCAGCACCTAACAATACTGGAGTGCCGCCCCCTCCCCACCTAGAAAATGTCTTTCTAGGAAATGGCCAAGGTTTGCGTGTTCATTCCATTAGGTCTATGTCCTTTCCATCTCCTATTAATCCTAAAATTCAATTGCATCTCAAAGACATTCTACATGTTCCTTCAATAACTAAAGACCTAATTAGTGTTCACAAATTTGCTTATGATAATAATTGTTATTTCCAAATTCACCCATTCCACTATGTTGTGAAATCACAGACTGATAATGCTCTTCTCCTTCAAGGTCCAGTAGCTGCCAGTGGCCTATATCCTCTAGACAGTACCAGTTTCAAGTATGTTTCATCCCTGAATAATGTTTCCCCTTCCCAAGGACATTCTAGTTCTGTTACTCTAAATTCTGTTTTAAAATTGTGTAATCTCACTGCTATTCCACGAAATAATATTGACTTTTGTGTTGCTTGTTGCATGGGAAAGTCTCATAGGTTACCTTCTCAACCTTCTAAAACTGTTTATACTGAGCCTCTTCAACTTGTATATTGTGATTTGTGGGGTCCGGCACCAATGGTGTCTTCTATGGGGTATAAGTACTATGTGTCTTTTATTGATGCCTTCAGTCATCATACATGGATATATTTTCTCAAAACAAAGGATGAAACATTGTCTAAATTTAAGGAGTTTAAGAGTCTCGTTGAGCTTCAATTAAACAGTAAGCTAAAGGCCATACAAACAGATTGGGGGGTGAGTTTAGACCTTTCAAACAGTTCCTAGCTGATCTAGGCATTGTCCACCGACTTATTTGCCCTCACACTCACCATCAGAACGGGGTTGTTGAAAGGAAACATCGAGATATTGTTGAAAAGGGTCAGTCCTTGTTGTCTCAAGCTTCCCTTGCCTATCATTTTTGGGATCATTGTGAACACCCAATTTTAACCGGTACATTTTTACTTTCTCAAAAAAAAAAATCACAAAAATATGTTTTTCGCGTATATTTGATTCCCAATCCCTCGAATAGGCCATTTTGCGCTAATTTACTAATTTTTGCTTTATTATTACTTTTTTTTAGTAGGTTAAACAAAAATTAAAAAAATATGCTAATTCGAAAAATTACAAAGTAGATTTAATTTATTTTTCTTGTTGCAATATCTTTAATTAAAAAACGAAAATAAAAAAATAAAATAGATATGAAATAATACAAATTACAAAAGAAAATAAAAAAGAGAGGTGCAATAAAAAATTATTATTACAAAAAAGGAGTGTCCATTTACATGACTTGGCCCAAGAATGTCAAAATTACAAAAATACAAAAATAAACCAAAACACCCAAAACTGCAGCTACTTTGCGAAGGTGATTTCTCTTTCTTCAGAACTCGTTTCGACGATCCGAACGGTGAAAGTGAAGATGAATGTCTCAAAAACCTTCTGGCAAAAAATGAAAACGATCCAACGGTTAACGTATCCAGAATCGCACTTGTACGGTGGCTGGTTTGAGAAAAACGGGGGTTGTTTTTTCTACTTTTGCGAAGGCAATTTCTCTCTCCTGAGACCTCATTTCGACGATCCGAACGGTAAAAGTGAAGAGGGATGTCTCATGAACCTGGTGTCATAAAAACGACGATGATCCAACGGTTAACGAATCCGGAATCACACTGTTACAGGGGCTGGTTTGAGAAAAATGGGAATGACTTTTTCTATCTTGTTATAGTCCCACATTGTTTGGGAGAAACAAGAACCACCTAACATTTCACTATAAAAGAGGCTAAGAGGCAAAGACTTGAGGGGGGAGTGATTGGCAGATTAAGTGATCTTTTGGGCTAGCTTTTGCGGTCCAGACACTAAAAGTCTGTCTTTGATTATTTTGTAATTTTTTTGAATCGGTTTTTCGGTTCTCAAAGCAGTCTGGTTCGCAGTTGACCTGGTCAGACTGCTCGGTCCGGTTCGGCGTTCATCGCGTTCATCAGCTTGAGGTTAGTTTTGTATTTATTTATTTATATCTATTTGTTTATTTATTTATGTACATATTTATTGATTATTTATTTATTTCTTTAGTTTCTTTTTGTATATCTTTATTTTATGCTTGATATAAACCCTAGGGTAGAAGACTATTATTTTCTGTACATGTGTTTGTTTGTTTTGCAGCTAGGGGGTATATTTAACATTTTGCTCCAACACACACTCCACTATCACATATCTGCACACACGTGAGAATAGTCCTGTACAGACGGGTCAGTCAGCGTTCTAGGATGGATGAGCTGTACAGCTCAATAATCCTAAAACCCCTATATGAAAAAATACCAACCAACAAATTTTTTCAGGAAGAGCTACGTGACTTTTGAGTTCCTCATTGCACCGGAGGATACGTAGGAGCGGGGCTTCCCCGTCAAGTCAAAATTAAAATTTTCTAAATTAGCCCTTATTATTCTCTACTATTTTATTTTTGGGTAAAACAAATAAATTCGTAATTTATATTTGCACAATCAGATTTAGGGTAACTTTCTTAGGACGGATGTACTAGGGGTGTAGTGGAATTAAGTTTTCGCCCTTCCCTATGCATAACCGACTCCCGAATCCAACCTAGTTTACGCAGACCATTAATTTTAAGGTAGGTTTTTCTCAATTTTCCCTATTTAATAAATTGGGTGGCGACTCCCTGAAATATCGATTTTTGGGCCGTCTACGTCGGGATCCCGGTCACGACAGATGGCGACTCCGCTGGGGACACATGAGAGTCAAGCCTATTTAATTATAAGGTACAATTTGGGGTTTTTGTTATTTTTTTAGGGTTCCTATGTTCGCTTCACACACCACACATACACTGTGAGCACACACTGAGAGTTGGGTTTACACCTGAGCCTAAAAAAACATAAGTTAGAACGAGGCTGTGTAGTGGTAGTCATTTTGGATGTACATCCTAGTGGCTACCATGAATTCCTCATCTAGAGTACGATTCTTCTTTGCGGGTATCCACATCTGGGATGTACATCCTGGTGTGTTTACACTTCTAGAAGAGTACTTGACTTTAGAGACCTAAAATTTCCCTAGGTTATAGCTGCTAACCCAGTGACTATTCAGAATAGAAAAACCATAGATCCATAGGGTCCAAAGACCAATAGCATGGGCCAACCAATTTAGGTTACAAAGGGAGCTACTCCACCTCTTACCTTATTTTTCATACAAAAAAAAAACAAAAAAAAATCTTTTCCGCATAAACAAACTTTTGAATCACTCATTTTTTTCTATAAAATTAAAAATCATTTTGCATAAACAACATAAAAATTGCATTACATTTCATGCATAAAAAGCATAAGAAAAAACATGTTGCATTTTATGTAAAAAAAATAGAATTTGCTTTTTTCTTTGCATAAATCCTTAGGAAAATTTGGTTTTTTTTCTGCGGGTAGTGCATCATCATTCTCATTTGTCAAAAATCATTCATCATAAAATTTCTCCATATTTCATTTTTTTTTCTCTTTGCATGTATATAAAAATCTTTGCTTGTTATGCATACTTTCGTGAGTGAATAAAACAAAGCACATTATCATTTGTCAATCCTCATAGCATTTCCCTTCAAATGGGGAAAAAAATTGCATTTCATTTCTTGCATGAAAAGGATTACAAAAAAAGCCATTACAAAACAACACATGTTGCATTTTAGGGTGAATGCTTGCATACATACCATGCATTTCATAACATATTGGTCTCTTTGACTCATTCTCATAAATTTTTCTTTAAGAAAATAAATAAAAAGGAGTTTGAAATTTTTGTGCTTGTGTTCCAATCAAGCTTAGACTCGTGGAATTGGATCATTCGCTTGAGACTTGTTGGGAAGATTAATCATTAGAGGTGTAGAGAAATAATGTGAGAGGAAATTAAGATATCATGAGGCACAATACTTGGGCATATTGAAAAAAAAAGGGGGACATAAGGTTGGTAATTATGTTTTGCTCAAAAAGAGAAGGAAAAAGATGATTGTCATTAGCACTTCTTTAATCATGTAGTTCGAAACCAAGTTGACTTAGTTGAAGTTTTATGTTAATGAATTTGCATGGATTTAAAAACCCATTTCCATCATTTCTCACCATGTTCCTTTAAAACACTGACCCCTTTTCAAGTTCTTGCCTCAAGCGATATTTCTTAAAGCCCTTTTGGTTGTATCATTCAAGGGCGAACCTGTGAACGAATATCACATTTTGAAGGTCCATTTCCCAAAAAAAACAAAGAAAAAAAGAAAAAAAGAAGCAAAAGAAATAAAAAGCAAAGAATGTGTAAAAAAGTGAATGTTATTTCGAAATTAAAATTTTGAAAATGTGGAATCATGGCTTGAAATGAAGAGTGGCCATTTTTCTCTATCCCAAAAATGAACCCTTGTCGTCCCCTTTGAGCTTGTAATTTCCTTCCATTAAACCTTGAACAAGGATCGACCCTGCAGTGAAATTTAGTGCATTTTGATTTCCAAAGGTACAATGAGATAAAAGAAAAAATGAAGTCCGCAAGACTGAAACACATGTATATGCAGTCTTGGCAAAAATTAGGGCATAAAAGAAAGAGAATGAGAGTCATAAATGAAGAAGAGGTGAATGATGAATCAGCTATGCCAAATTATAAAGAAGTGAAAAATGAAGAAAAAAAAAGTGAAAAAGTAGAGAAGTGAAAAAAATCAAAAATCATGTGAATGGATGGGTTTTGCAAGAAAAATGTGATGTCTTGGAAGCCGAATGCACTAAAGATCATTGGTCCATATAACCCGTAAAACATTTCTTTGAGCCTTCTAATCATTTTTCTTCCATAACCCATACCCGTAAAACATTTCTTTGAGCCCTCTAATCATTTTTTCCCCATAACCCATTGTCACATTACAAGCCTTTAAATGTCCACTCAGTTTGATGGATGATTGTTTTCATTTTCATAATATTAATTTTGAAATAAATCATTTGCTTCTTTTAAACTTTTCTTTGCTCTAAGAAAAAATGAAAAAAGAATGAGGCCCGCTAGACTGAAAACCTGTAAAGGTAGTTTAGGCAAAAATTAGGGTTTTAAAAAAAATATAATAAAATAATAAAAAGACAAAGCCCGCTAGACTGAAAACCTGCAAAGGCAGTCTAGGAAAAAATTAGGGTACAAAAGGGGAATGAGACTTACAATGTTAATTTGTGTCTTTAATTGGAGTTCTCCTACTTATGACGAACAGGAGTGCACATTGGGCAATTTTGTGGAATGTAAGCTTGAGAGTGTCAAGAAATCCCACACTGGGGTAAAATTTTGTAAGACCCTCTATGAGTCAAATATTTCTTTCTACACCAGTGTAGTATTTTCTCGGGGAAATGTCTTTCACTAGAATGAGGAAGCAATCTTACAAGATCCTACATTGGCCTCACCTTTTACCCATCCTAGGAAAGAAACTTTTGCAAAGACCCTTCATGAGCCAAACTAGTTTTGTACACCAATGCATCCTTCTCCTGGGGCAATGCTTTTTACCAATACTGGGGAAAAATTTGCAAGACCCATCATGAGTCAAACTTGTATAGTACACCAGTGCATCCTACTCTTGGGGGTTCCTTTTACCAATACTGGGGCAGAAATATTTGCATGATCATTGATGAGTCAGATTTTGCTTGCTACACCTAGTAGTCTTCCCTCGGTGGTAAAGCTTGATTCCAATACCTGACCAATTTCCAGCAAGCCAGCTACCACAATTAAAAGAAATCCTCAATAGCTGGAGGTTACCACTAACCTTTTTCCCTACCATCTTGTGTCGTTTTGTCTTCCCTACGCCTTCGCTTTCCAAAAAACCATCCACTTCCAAACCTTCAAAATCCAAAACAGGAAAACCAAAAAACACAAAAAAGTCTAGCTTGTCAATACCCACAAATCCATGCATGCTCATTAAGTAATGCTTCAAAAATAGTCAACTTGGAATCAATGATATGATTTAGAGGGCTAATGACGATATATCTGTGAAAAAAATATATAGAGAGAGAGGGTCAAACTTGAAAGTGATTTGTTTGAAGAATGAGAAGTGATCATAAAAGGAAGGAGATCTTAAAAAGCTAGCGAGGACGAGGATCATCTTCCATTTTAGAATCACTTTGATTGGGTTGAAATGAAGCATGCACAAAAAAGAAAATGTTTTCGGAATCTAACTTTCATGACACGTGCATCTCAATTTTAACTCAAATATCATGCATATTTCATACATTCCATGTCATATCATGCATACATTTCATGTCCAACAATGCATCCCCCTTCATGAATAGAAGCATGTGTTTTTTTCAGTCGCTTTGTGAAAATAAAAATAATAATAATAATTACTCAAAGCAAGACATCCATTGCATTTTATGTTCATTTCAGTGCTATGGTCAAGCCCTGGCATTTGACACTGTGTTTCCATGCTACGGTTCAACCCTGGAAATGGTATTTTTTCGTACTACGGTTCAGCCCTAGTACTGTCTTTAGTTTTGTGCTATCGGTCTCGCCCTGGCATTGTCTTTAATGTTGTGCTATCGGTCTCGCCCTGACATTGTCTTTAATTTTCATGCTATCGGTCTTGCCCTGGCATTGTCTTTAATTTTCTTGCTATCGGTCTCGCCCTGGCATTGTCTTTAATTTCATGCTATCGGTCTCGCCCTGACATTGTCTTTAATTTTCATGCTATCGGTCTCGCCCTGGTAGTGTCTTTAATTTTCATGCTATCGGTCTCGCCCTGGCATTGTCTTTAATTTTCATGCTATCGGTCTCGCCCTGGCATTGTCTTTAATTTTGTGCTATCAGTCTCGCCCTGGCATTGTCTTTAATTTTCATGCTATCGGTCTCGCCCTGGCATTGTCTTTAATTTTCATGCTATCGGTCTCACCCTGCCATTGTCTTTAATTTTGTGCTATCGGTCTCGCCCTGGCATTGTCTTTAATTTTCATGCTATCGGTCTCACCCTGATATTGTCTTTAATTTTGTGCTATCGGTCTCGCCCTGGCATTGTCTTTAATTTTCATGCTATCGGTCGCGCCTTGGCATTGTCTTTAATTTTCATGCTATCGGTCTCGCCCTGGCATTGTCTTTAATTTTCATGCTATCGGTCTCGCCCTGGCATTGTCTTTAATTTTCATGCTATCGGTCTCGCCCTGGCATTGTCTTTAGTTTTCATGCTATCGGTCTCGCCCTGGCACTGTCTTTAATTTTGTGCTATCGGTCTCGCCCTGGCATTGTCTTTAATTTTCATGCTATCGGTCTCGCCCTGGCATTGTCATTAATTTTCATGCTATCGGTCTCGCCCTGGCATTGTCTTTAATTTTGTGCTATCGGTCTCGCCCTGGCATTGTCTTTAATTTTCATGCTATCGGTCTCGCCCTGGTATTGTCTTTAATTTTCCTGCTATCGGTCTCGCCCTGGCATTGTCTTTAATTTTGTGCTATCGGTCTCGCCCTGGCATTGTCTTTAATCTTCATGCTATCGGTCTCGCCCTGGCATTGTCTTTAATTTTCATGCTACCGGTCTCGCCCTGGCATTGTCTTTAATTTTGTGCTATCGGTCTCGCCCTGGCATTGTCTTTAATTTTCATGCTATCGGTCGCGCCCTGGCATTGTCTTTAATTTTCATGCTATCGGTCACGCTGTGGCATTGTCTTTAGTTTTCATGCTATCGGTCTCGCCCTGGCATTGTCTTTAGTTTTCATGCTATCGGTCTCGCCCTGGCATTGTCTTTAGTTTTCATGCTATCGGTCTCGCCCTGGCACTGTCTTTAATTTTGTGCTATTGGTCTCGCCCTGGCATTGTCTTTAATTTTCATGCTATCGGTCTCGCCCTGGCATTGTCTTTAATTTTCATGCTATCGGTCTCGCCCTGGCATTGTCTTTAATTTTGTGCTATCGGTCTCGCCCTGGCATTGTCTTTAATTTTCATGCTATCGGTCTCGCCCTGGCATTATCCTTAAAGTTTTGTGCTATCGGTCTCGCCCTGGTATTGTCTTTAATTTTCCTGCTATCGGTCTCGCCCTGGCATTATCTTTAATTTTGTGCTATCGGTCTCTCCCTGGCATTGTCTTTAATTTTCATGCTATCGGTCTCGCCCTGGCATTGTCTTTAATTTTCATGCTACCGGTCTCGCCCTGGCATGATCTTTAATTTTGTGCTATCGGTCTCTCCCTGGCATTGTCTTTAATTTTCATGCTATCGGTCCCGCCCTGGCATTGTCTTTAGTTTTCATGCTATTGGTCTCGCCCTGGCATTGTCTTTAATTTTGTGCTATCGGTCTCGCCCTGGCATTGTCTTTAATTTGCATGCTATCGGTCTCGCCCTGGCATTGTCTTTAATTTTCATACTATCGGTCTCGCCCTGGCATTGTCTTTAATTTTGTGCTATCAGTCTCGCCCTGACATTGTCTTTAATTTTCATGCTATCGGTCTAGCCCTGGCATTGTCTTTAATTTTGTGCTATCGGTCTCGCCCTGGCATTGTCTTTGATTTTCATGCTACTAGTTTCGCCCTGACATTGTTTTTAAATTTTGTGCTATCGGTCTTGCCCTGACATTGTTTTGAAACTTCGTGCTATCGATTCAGCTCTGTCACTGTTTGTATTTCTTGTTACCCATTTAACTTTAACAATCAAAAGACAATTGTGCATTTTTCACCGATTAAAATTGGGGTTCATATCTGTACTTATTCCTTACTTTGATAAAACAAGAAAACACAGTTTTATGTATTATCTCGTAAGAAAGTAAGCACAGAGGGGCAACTGTGAACACCCAATTTTAACGGGTACATTTTTACTTTTTCAAAAAAAAAATCACAAAAATATGTTTTTCGCGTATATTTGATTCCTAATCCCTCGAATAGGCCATTTTGCGCTAATTTACTAATTTTTGCGTTATTATTACTTTTTTTTAGTGGTTAAACAAAAATTAAAAAAAATATGCTAATTCGAAAAATTACAAAGTAGATTTAATTTATTTTTCTTGTTGCAATATCTTTAATTAGAAAACGAAAATAAAAAAATAAAATAGATATGAAATAATACAAATTACAAAAGAAAATAAAAAAGAGAGGTGCAATAAAAAATTATTATTACAAAAAAGGAGTGTCCATTTACATGACTTGGCCCAAGAATGTCAAAATTACAAAAATACAAAAATAAACCAAAATACCCAAAACTGCAGCTACTTTGCGAAGGTGATTTCTCTCTCTTCAGAACTCGTTTCGACAATCCGAATGGTGAAATTGAAGATGAATGTCTCAAGAACCTTCTGGCAAAAAATGAAAACGATCCAACGGTTAACGAATCCAGAATCGCACTTGTACGGTGGCTGGTTTGAGAAAAACGGGGGTTGTTTTTTCTACTTTTGCGAAGGCAATTTCTCTCTCCTGAGACCTCATTTCGACGATCCGAACGGTAAAAGTGAAGAGGGATGTCTCATGAACCTGGTGTCATAAAAACGACGATGATCCAACGGTTAACAAATCCGGAATCACACTGTTACACGGGCTGGTTTGAGAAAAATGGGAATGACTTTTTCTATCTTGTTTTAGTCCCACATTGTTTGGGAGAAACAAGAACCACCTAACATTTCACTATAAAAGAGGCTAAGAGGCAAAGACTTAAGGGGGAGTGATTGGCAGATTAAGTGATCTTTTGGGCTAGCCTTTGCGGTCCAGACACTAAAAGTCTGTCTTTGATTATTTTGTAATTTTTTTGAATCGGTTTTTCGGTTCTCAAAGCTGTCTGGTTCGCAGTTGACCTGGTCAGACTGCTCTGTCCGGTTCGGCGTTCATCGCGTTCATCAGGTTGAGGTTAGTTTTGTATTTATTTATTTATGTACATATTTATTGATTATTTATTTATTTCTTTAGTTTCTTTTTGTATATCTTTATTTTATGCTTGATATAAACCCTAGGGTAGAAGACTATTATTTTCTGTATATGTGTTTGTTTGTTTTGCAGCTAGGGGGTATATTTAACATTTTGCTCCAACACACACTCCACTATCACACTTCTGCACACACGTGAGAATAGTCTTGTACCCGGACTGGAGAATAACCTAGAGTTTGGTCCCTCTTGAGAATGCTGGCACTCCTAATCGCTTGCCTATTGTTGTTGATCAGTGTTCTTAATTGGGGTCGTTGGCTCTAGGAACCTTATTTAGGACTCTATAGAGCTACCTTTGAGAGGTTCACTTGATAGAAAAAGCCTTAGATCTATTCCCAAAGGGACCCCTCTAGGACACAAATGAGCTTAATACTTTTGCATTCAAGCAAACAATAATACAACTCCATTTTTGCGAACTGCACCCCATTTTACTATTGCACCCTCTGTTTTCGTTTTTATTATTTCCTTTTACAAAAAATCTATAAAAATAAATAGATAAATATTTCATTTTCAAAAAAATATAAATAGGGGACTAAATCGACTGTACAGTCGGGTTAGTCAGCTTTTTAGGTTACAAATGAACCGTTACGGATCATGTCCTAAAATCCCTATTTAAAACAAAAAATTTCTAAATCAAAATAAACACAAAGATATTTCTTTCCATAAATCAAAAACTCCATTTTTCGAAAATAGGGGACTAAGCCGACTGTACAGACGGGTTAGTCAGCATTCTAGGATAAATGAACCGTACGGTTCAAGAGTCCTAAAATCCCTATTCAAATAAAATCAAACCAACACACATAAAATCATTTTCCAAAACTCCAAAAACTCCATTTTTATAAAATAGGGGACTAAGTCGACTGTACAGACGGGTCAGTCAGCGTTCTAGGATGGATGAGCTGTACAGCTCAATAATCCTAAAACCCCTATATTAAAAAATACCAACCAACAAAATTTTTCAGGAAGAACTACGTGACTTTTGAGTTACTCATTGCACCGGAGGATACGTAGGAGCGGGGCTTCCCCGTCAAGTCAAAATTAAACTTTTCTAAATTAGCCCTTATTATTCTCTACTATTTTATTTTTGGGTAAAACAAATAAATTCGTAATTTATATTTGCACAATCAGATTTAGGGTAACTGTCTTAGGACGGATGTTCTAGGGGTGTAGTGGAATTAACTTTTCGCCCTTCCCTATGCATAACCGATTCCCGAATCCAACCTAGTTTACGCAGACCATTAATTTTAAGGTAGGTTTTTCTCAATTTTCCCTATTTAATAAATTGGGTGGCGACTCCCTGAAATATCGATTTTTGGGCCGTCTACGTCGGGATCCCAGTCACGACAATCATGCATTCCTTACTGCAGTTTATCTAATTAACAGGTTGCCAGCCTCACACACTAATCTAATTCCTGTCCAAGTTTTGTTTAAAACACCACCAAACTATGCTTTTCTCAAAGTGTTTGGTTGTGCCTGTTTTTCATTACTTTGACCCTACAACAATCATAAACTGCATTTCAGGTCCTCAGAGTGTACTTTTCTTGGCTATTCACCCTCGCATAAAGGCTACAAATGCCTTGATGCATCTGGCAGGCTATTCATCTCTAAGGATGTGTTGTTCAATGAGTCTGTATTTCCCTTTAACTATCCCAAACTGTCTTCACAGCCCAACCCTGTACCCTCCTCCATACCCTCCACCTCTCCTCTTGGAGTTGTGTCTTCTGCTCCTATGTCCCCTACAGCACCCACTAGCCCGATCCCAAGCCCAATCCCAGCAACCACACCTCAACTACACTCACCTGTCCCATCTCACCAAAGCCCTACTCACCTCACTAATAGTCACAACTCCACCTCTCTACCATCTACAGCCTCAGCACAATTGATCCCAATTCCCCTACTCCAAGCCCCTCACCACCTGCTCCTATTAATCACCATCCTATGATGACCCGTTCCAAAATGGAAATCGTAGACCCCGTCAGTTTCCTTACCTCACCTTAGTGGACTCAAGCAATGGAAACTGAGTATAATGCTCTTATGGCAAACAACACTTGGACTCTAACTTCTCTACCCACTGGAAAGACTGCTGTAGGATGTAAATGGGATTTTCGTGTCAAAGAGAACCCTGATGGCTCTGTGAACAAATACAAGGCAAGGCTTGTAGCTAAGGGTTATCTTCAAAAATATGGGTGTGACTACACAGAAACCTTCTCACCAGTTGTCAAGCCCATCACTGTGCGAATTATTCTAACCATTGCTCTCACAAACAATTGGCCTCTTAAGCAAGTTGATATGAACAATGCTTTTCTTAATGGCTATCTTGATGAGGATGTATACATGACATAGCCTCCTGGTTTTATCTCCAGTGATGCCTCTCTGGTTTGTAAACTTAAGAAGGCAATTTATGGGTTAAAACAAGCCCCAAGGGCATGGTATGATCGATTCACCAAAACATTGATTAGTTTTGGTTTTCAGCAGTGCAAGTGTGATCCTTCTTTGCTCATATTCAGCAAAAATGGTTGTTGCATCTACATGCTTATCTATGTAGATGATATTATACTCACTGGTTCCTCACCTACTATGATTCAACAACTCATTACCAAACTAGACAGTTTTTTCTCTCTCAAACAATTGGGTGATCTAGACTATTTTCTTGGAATTGAGGTTAAGCGCACTTTTAATGGTAATTTACTTCTGCCTCAAGGAAAATATGTGAGATCTCCTGCAGAGAGCAGAGATGGATGGCTGCAAAAGTATTACTACATCTCTACCTGCTGCAGTTAAACTCTCTAAAACTGGTGTTGATTTCTTTGAAGATCCAGCACTTTACAGGAGCATTGAAGGTGCTCTACAATATGTTACAATCACCAGACCTGAGCTAGGTTACTCTGTGAATAAGGTGTGCCAATTTATGTCTCAACCTCTGGTTTCCCATTGGTCTGCAGTAAAGAGAATTCTAAGGTATCTTAAAGGTACAAGTGACTATGGCTTGGTGTTCAAACCAGCTAGTTCTGCTGCTCCTATTCATCTCAGGGCCTACTGTGATCCTGATTGGGCATCCGATATGGATGACAGACGCTCAACTTCTGGTGCTTGTGTATTTTTGGGACCTAACCTCATCTCTTGTTGGTCTAAAAAGCAAACTCTTGTTGCCAAATCTTCTGCTGAAGCAGAATATCGCAGCCTTGCTCTTGCTGCCTCTGAAATTCTGTGGGTTCAATCATTGCTTCGAGAATTGTGTTTGCTTATTCCTACTCCTGTCATCTACTGTGATAATCAAAGTACAGTTGCACTTAGCCACAACCCTGTGTTGCATTCAAGGACAAAGCATATGGAGTTAGACATATTTTTGTCAGGGAAAAGGTACTCAACAAATCGCTAATAGTTGAACATGTTCCTGCACAGTTTCAAATTGCAGATATTCTCACTAAATCTCTGGCTCGTCCTCAGTTTTGTTTCCTTAGAGACAAACTCAGAGTGTCAAACACTACTGTGTTTGTGGGGGGAGTAATAGAGAATATGATGAGTTCTACTCCTATTTCACATTAATAGCCTAGACTTAATTTTCAGCTGTATCTCAAGATATGAAAGGCCAGCACTAATTCAAGATATGAAATGCCAGCTTTAAGTTTATAGAATAAGAAAGGCCAGCATTAATGTAGAATTTGAATGACCGGGTCTTCTTGTATAAATAGAGCATCATGCTCCATTCCAAATCAATCAAAAATTGATTCACATTATACAAATTTCTGAATCTATTAATTACATAAATATTATCGACCACTTTCTTGTACTCCATCTCAAAGGCTCCAAGCTTCGACTTAAGCTATCAATCAACAAAACATTGCATTAAAACAAATATTATCGAGTGTTACAATTATGTTTTTCTTTTTAATATAGGACTATGTGCCATCCTTACTATGGTAAGTGGTGACCAATTTAAGGCCATGCTCTTGGCTAAGGCAAGGAGGGTTCATTGAATTGAGGTCATAGGACTTAGGTTGATGGATCATTCGTTGGGCGTGGAGATAAGAGGTTTGGCGTGCCGTATTAGAGTATTCATTCTAATCTATTCTATATCTTGTTTTTTCCATGTAGAGTCGTGGATGTAGGACCTTGTTGAGTGGTGCATTTCTTATTCACTCCTTCTCGCATGTTACACTTGGCCTTATCACATCATCAAAGCCTTGTATGTGGGGAGAAGGGTAGATAAGCACGAGGTTTGTTAAATAATTGATTAATTAGACAATTAACGATAACTACATACAAAACAAAATGTAGAAAATCTGGCTTCTTGCAAGTCTAAGCCATATATCTTCCGATGGATACCCGTTGGTAAAGTTAAATTGCCCGTGGGTAACTTTTGATGTAGGTCCTGCACGAGCTCCTTTTTCATTTAATCTCTATCACTCTGTTCATCTCTCTCAGCTCATCTCACATTATGGCAAGACAACCCCATGTCACAATTGTATAGCCCATATCTATATAGACTTGGACATAGTTCGTTCGGATTCGCAACACTCCTGAGTTCTTGTTGAGTTGATCGAGTCCATTAATTTCTTGATAAGTTGAGACTTTTAAATTCTTAATGCATCAATACTTATATATATATATATATATATATATATATATATATATATATATATATATATATATATATATATATATCGTGTGTTCTATGTAACACGCCAAAAGAGAACAAGCGAACAACAATCAAGAAAAGAACAAATACTATCATGTAAACGTCGTGTGGAAGTTGTAAGAAATTGAAGGCTAAGATGATGGAGGAGCGGGTGATCCGGAGTTGGAGCCCGAATCTCCTCCAAGACATGAGTTGTGGAAGGAAACTCCCAAATCAGTTTAGGATCTTATGCAACCTTTTAGAATTTAGGTTGAGCTTAACTCAACCCTACAAAATCAGCTTGTAGAGTAAGGAATGCCTCCCATTTATAAATTATTTTTAGGTCATATCACATTTGATGTGAGACTCTTAACACACACCCCCTTCTCACGCCCAAGACTGGACAACTGGAGCGTGACCCGGGTAGCTCAATGGATCTTAGATTGATGGTCCAGGTCATTAGCTCGTTGTTGCGTCCCCCGGACTCCCCAACAAGAAAATGTGCTAAATTGCACCCATCATGATTCGAACTGGCGACCCAGGGGTGAACAGACATGGCGCCTAACCGCAAGACCAACATATCGGCTTCGGCTACATCTAGAATTATAAATAAAATATTTCAATTACTGTACATGGTTTCTGTTCTGGATTGGGCCGCAGCCCATAATGAATACTGGACCGGCGCGGGCGGCCCACTACGTAACCAGTGTTGATCCGTCATACGACGCTTTGGATCGGGTCACAACCCGTTAAGAAGTTTGGGCCTATGCGAGCGGCCCAAAAACGACCAGCGCCACCCTATGCCCACGATGGGAAGATCTACGGCGGAGAGGAATTCTCGCAGATCCAACGGTCGCCCACAGCGCCCCAAGTACTATATAAACGAGTCCCTGACACCATATGAAAGGTACGTTTTTGACCAATATTACTATACTAAATCACCCCACTGACTTGGGACCTCAATACCTGGCATCAAGCCCCCAAGACAGCACCATCACAAATAGACTCATTTCAACAAGAGGACCGATCGCTCAGAGAAGAGTCCGGTTCATTGGCGACCACAGTGGGAGAGCGAACATCCCCACCCCGATAGACATGGCTCCGCGAGGCAGACCACGCGGCGCCCCGCATCCGCGAAACATGACCGCAATTCCCCAGCGACAGCAGACACCGGAGGGCAACGCCGCCGACATAGGCGATACTGCGTCCAGTGCACAAGGGGCTCCTCCCGGCCACCCAAGCGTCATGCTGCCAAACGAGATACTGCAAGAATTACGCGAGTTGTTGAGAGCTAGAAACAGAAACATCGCTTACCAAGCAGCCTCGGGGAGAGCATACACCGCGCCGGAACAACGTCGCCGCGACGACGAGTCATCAAGACCAAGAGGCAATCCCTACAGAAGACATAGATCTCCCCCGAGGAGGCAATTAGTACACCGATCGCCCCCAAGGAGGCGAGGAGTGGTCCAGCCACGACCACGGACCCCCCTCTCCTCGACCGACCCTACATACTGGCCCGAGGAAGAGTCCTACCAAGAATCTTCGTATGACTCGTCTGGGTCACTAACTCGGTTTAGAAGCCGATCGCAGGAAAGGTTCCCTCGCCCCTATTGGGTTGTGATCGTACCTTGACCAATAGAAGGACCTGGGTCGTTGAGGACCTGGGTCGTAGAGGACCTGGCTGGAACCAAGGGTCTTGGCCGCACGGAAGGACCTGGCTCGGTTGCTGATGGAAGGACCTGTGAGGAAGGACCTGGCCTGGACGATGAGGACCTGGCTGGAACCTGGGGTCTTGGCCGCACGCGGGTGGTACCTGCAATGACACTCCGACGCTCTAGTCAGTGTGACGCTCGGGCAGGATTCACAAGGTGAGATAACGTACCTGATTCTCGGGATTTGTGCTGGTTATATAGTGGCACAGGCGCTCTGGCCATATCTTGTGGAGCACGCCAAGTTGGGCCGTGTTGAGCCTATTGGACTGTACTGGGCCTTGAGCCCACTCCGGAACAGTTGCCCCCCAAGCCTAGGTCGCCAGCAGGCGGGCTGAGGCTTGAGTCGTTGACCCCGAGTAATGCCGTAAGCGGCCGGGTTGCATTGCGCACTCGGTCTCCATCTCTTGAGGTGTGTGGTTGCCGCCACACCAAGTCACGGTCTGGCTTGAAGTCTAGGCGCTGGGTCGCTCGGGACCAAAACCTATCCAGGGGTCGCTGCCCCCGTGGAGTCATGCACGGCCGACCTACCGGGAGCGACTTAGCGCAGCCTATTCGATGCTTGACTCGTTGCCCCCCTGTCTAGCCTCGCTCGGCCGACCTACAGGGAGCGACTTAGCGTAAACCGTTGGGGGTGTGGTCGCTGCCACTCGTATGGGAACGTGGTCGTTGCCACTCCTATTGGAACGTGGTCGCGGCCACTCACTTTGCTTGGGCCATTAGATGGCGCTCGCTTTGGGCCATTCGATGGCACTCTTAGTAGGCCGCTCGGGACCTTGGGGCCATTCGATGACACTCGTTGTAGGTCGCTCGGGATCCTACGTTCGATTTGATCAACACGGTGATCTATTTTGGGCCAACTCGGTGGCAATCGCTTGTGTCAATGCGGTGACACCCAATGTAGGTCGCTCGGCGGCCTACGTTTGATTGTGGGTCATTCTGACCCTTGGGCCACTTCGATGGCGCTCGATGTAGGTCGCTCGGCGACCTACGCTTTGTGGGTTATTCAAACCCTTGGGCCACTTCGATGGCGCTCGATGTAGGTCGCTCGGCGACCTACGCTTTGTGGGTTATTCAAACCCTTGGGCCACTTCGATGGCGCTTGATTGTGCCAACTCGGTGACACTCGTTTGGGCCAACTCGGTGGCATTCGTTGTAGGTCGGGCGCCCCACTTGAACGACCAGAAAGGGGTGTAGAACGCCCGAATCTGATTTTGACTTCAACTTGAAAGCTGTAGCTCTACTTCTCAGCTTTCCAACGCATGCTCACACGCCCCCATCGGGTGAACGTGGAAGAAATTATGGTCTCCGAGCTAGGCAGACCTTCTGGGTCGCTCACGGGCGACCAGCTTTTGTGCGTCCCACTTGAATGACCAGAAAAGGGTGTAGGACGCCCGAATCTGATTTTGACTTCAACACGAAAGCTGTAGCTCTACTTCTCAGCTTTCCAACGCATGCTCACACGCCCCCATCGGGTGAACGTGGGCGAAATTATGGTCTCCGAGCTAGGCAGACCTTCTGGGTCGCTCACGGGCGACCAGCTTTTGTGCGTCCCACTTGAACGACCAGAAAAGGGTGTAGGACGCCCGAATCTGATTTTGACTTCAACACGAAAGCTGTAGCTCTACTTCTTAGCTTTCCAAAGCATGCTCACACGCCCCCATCGGGTGAACGTGGGCGAAATTATGGTCTCCGAGCTAGGCAGACCTTCTGGGTCGCTCACGGGCGACCAGCTTTTGTGCGTCCCACTTGAACGACCAGAAAAGGGTGTAGGACGCCCGAATCTGATTTTGACTTCAACACGAAAGCTGTAGCTCTACTTCTCAGCTTTCCAACGCATGCTCACACGCCCCCATCGGGTGAACGTGGACGAAATTATGGTCTCCGAGCTAGGCAGACCTTCTGGGTCGCTCACGGGCGACCAGCTTTTGTGCGTCCCACTTGAACGACCAGAAAAGGGTGTAGGACGCCCGAATCTGATTTTGACTTCAACACGAAAGCTGTAGCTCTACTTCTCAGCTTTCCAACGCATGCTCACACGCCCCCATCGGGTGAACGTGGGCGAAATTATGGTCTCCGAGCTAGGCAGACCTTCTGGGTCGCTCACGGGCGACCAGCTTTTGTGCGTCCCACTTGAACGACCAGAAAAGGGTGTAGGACGCCCGAATCTGATTTTGACTTCAACACGAAAGCTGTAGCTCTACTTCTCAGCTTTCCAACGCATGCTCACACGCCCCCATCGTGTGAACGTGGACGAAATTATGGTCTCTGAGCTAGGCAGACCTTCTGGGTCGCTCACGGGCGACCAGCTTTTGTGCGTCCCACTTGAACGACCAGAAAAGGGTGTAGGACGCCCGAATCTGATTTTGACTTCAACACGAAAGCTGTAGCTCTACTTCTCAGATTTCCAACGCATGCTCACACGCCCCCATCGGGTAAACGTGGGCGAAATTATGGTCTCCGAGCTAGGAAGACCTTCTGGGTCGCTCACGGGCGACCAGCTTTTGTGCGTCCCACTTGAACGACCAGAAAAGGGTGTAGGACGCCCGAATCTGATTTTGACTTCAACACAAAAGCTGTATCTCTACTTCTCAGCTTTCCAACGCATGCTCACACGCCCCCATCGGGTGAACGTGGGCGAAATTATGGTCTCCGAGCTAGGCAGACCTTCTGGGTCGCTCACGGGCGACCAGCTTTTGTGCGTCCCACTTGAACGACCAGAAAAGGGTGTAGGACGCCCGAATCTGATTTTGACTTCAACACGAAAGCTGTAGCTCTACTTCTCAGCTTTCCAACGCATGCTCACACGCCCCCATCGGGTGAACGTGGGCGAAATTATGGTCTCCGAGCTAGGCAGACCTTCTGGGTCGCTCACGGGCGACCAGCTTTTGTGCGTCCCACTTGAACGACCAGAAAAGGGTGTAGGACGCCCGAATCTGATTTTGACTTCAACACGAAAGCTGTAGCTCTACTTCTCAGCTTTCCAACGCATGCTCACACGCCCCCATCGGGTGAACGTGGGCGAAATTATGGTCTCCGAGCTAGGCAGACCTTCTGGGTCGCTCACGGGCGACCAGCTTTTGTGCGTCCCACTTGAACGACCAGAAAAGGGTGTAGGACGCCCGAATCTGATTTTGACTTCAACACGAAAGCTGTAGTTCTACTTCTAAGCTTTTCAATGCATGCTCACACGCCCCCATCGGGTGAACATGGGCGAAATTATGGTCTCCGAGCTAGGCAGACCTTCTGGGTCGCTCACGGGCGACCAGCTTTTGTGCGTCCCACTTGAACGACCAGAAAAGGGTGTAGGACGCCCGAATCTGATTTTGACTTCAACACAAAAGCTTTAGCTCTACTTCTCAGCTTTCCAACGCATGCTCACACGCCCCCATCGGGTGAACGTGGGCGAAATTATGGTCTCCGAGCTAGGCAGACCTTCTGGGTCGCTCACGGGCGACCAGCTTTTGTGCGTCCCACTTGAACGACCAGAAAAGGGTGTAGGACGCCCGAATCTGATTTTGACTTCAACACGAAAGCTGTAGCTCTACTTCTCAGCTTTCCAACGCATGCTCACACGCCCCCATCGGGTGAACGTGGGCGAAATTATGGTCTCCGAGCTAGGCAGACCTTCTGGGTCGCTCACGGGCGACCAGCTTTTGTGCGTCCCACTTGAACGACCAGAAAAGGGTGTAGGACGCCCGAATCTGATTTTGACTTCAACACGAAAGCTGTAGTTCTACTTCTAAGCTTTTCAATGCATGCTCACACGCCCCCATCGGGTGAACATGGGCGAAATTATGGTCTCCGAGCTAGGCAGACCTTCTGGGTCGCTCACGGGCGACCAGCTTTTGTGCGTCCCACTTGAACGACCAGAAAAGGGTGTAGGACGCCCGAATCTGATTTTGACTTCAACACAAAAGCTTTAGCTCTACTTCTCAGCTTTCCAACGCATGCTCACACGCCCCCATCGGGTGAACGTGGGCGAAATTATGGTCTCCGAGCTAGGCAGACCTTCTGGGTCGCTCACGGGCGACCAGATTTTGTGCGTCCCACTTGAACGACCAGAAAAGGGTGTAGGACGCCCGAATCTGATTTTGACTTCAACACGAAAGCTGTAGCTCTACTTCTAAGCTTTTCAACGCATGCTCACACGCCCCCATCGGGTGAACGTGGGCGAAATTATGGTCTCCGAGCTAGGCAGACCTTCTGGGTCGCTCACGGGCGACCAGCTTTTGTGCGTCCCACTTGAACGACCAGAAAAGGGTGTAGGACGCCCGAATCTGATTTTGACTTCAACACGAAAGCTGTAGCTCTACTTCTCAGATTTCCAACGCATGCTCACACGCCCCCATCGGGTGAACGTGGGCGAAATTATGGTCTCCGAGCTAGGCAGACCTTCTGGGTCGCTCACGGGCGACCAGCTTTTGTGCGTCCCACTTGAACGACCAGAAAAGGGTGTAGGACGCCCGAATCTGATTTTGACTTCAACACAAAAGCTGTAGCTCTACTTCTCAGCTTTCCAACGCATGCTCACACGCCCCCATCGGGTGAACGTGGGCGAAATTATGGTCTCCGAGCTAGGCAGACCTTCTGGGTTGCTCACGGGCGACCAGATTTTGTGCGTCCCACTTGAACGACCAGAAAAGGGTGTAGGACGCCCGAATCTGATTTTGACTTCAACACGAAAGCTGTAGCTCTACTTCTCAGCTTTCCAACGCATGCTCACACGCCCCCATCGGGTGAACGTGGGCGAAATTATGGTCTCCGAGCTAGGAAGACCTTCTGGGTCGCTTACGGGCGACCAGTTTTTGTGCTTAAAATCGTTTAAGCGTCTTTGGATCGTCCCTGCTCTTTAGGTCGCCCAACATCTTAGGTCACTGAACCAGCATGGTCGATGCCCGCGTCTGGGGCGGTCTTCCGTGTGGAGCCATAGTCGAAGTAGGACAGCGCTCGGGCCTCCCACTGTGGTCGCCAATTGATCGTACCTTGACCAATAGAAGGACCTGGGTCGTTGAGGACCTGGGTCGTAGAGGACCTGGCTGGAACCAAGGGTCTTGGCCGCACGGAAGGACTTGGCTCGGTTGCTGATGGAAGGACCTGTGAGGAAGGACCTGGCCTGGACGATGAGGACCTGGCTGGAACCTGGGGTCTTGGCCGCACGCGGGTGGTACCTGCAATGACACTCCGACGCTCTAGTCAGTGTGACGCTCGGGCAGGATTCACAAGGTGAGATAACGTACCTGATTCTCGGGATTTGTGCTGGTTATATAGTGGCACAGGCGCTCTGGCCATATCTTGTGGAGCACGCCAAGTTGGGCCGTGTTGGGCCTATTGGACTGTACTGGGCCTTGAGCCCACTCCGGAACAGGTTGCGCCTCCTCCACGGCCTCGTAGATATGATTCGCCTCCTCTACGACGTGGTCATCGGGGTCGCTACCCCGAGGACCGACCATCTCGTAGGAGGACGGGCAATGATGGCTTGGGACCCTTCACCCGTGGAATCGATGAGTACCCCATTCCGCGAGCACTGGAGAAGCCGCCCTCTGATCTCAGGATGTACAACGGGGTAAAGGACCCCGATGCCCACCTACGGTATTTTGACTTAGTAATGAAGTACAGGCGGGCGGACGGGACGGTTAAATGAAAAATCTTTCCATTGACCCTAGAGGGACCCGCTCTGGAGTGGTTCACCGAATTAAGGCCCAACAGTATCTCGTCCTGAGAGCAATTGGCTCGAGTTTTTAGTGCCTGTTTCACCGCATCAAGGGTGAAGCCTAAATCACATGCTATCTTGAAGGCGATTAGGCAGGGCCCGAATGAACCCCTCCGCGAGTATGTTGAGCGCTTCAATAGAGAAGCCTCCAATGTCCGAGGGCTGGAGGACGACATGCGCCTGTGGTTCCTCCGGGACGGCCTCCGAACCGGTAGTTTATTTGAGATAGAAGTTGGTGTGAACGAGCCGCCAGACCTCGAAACTTTCCTACGCCGATCGCAGAGGTTTATGAACTATGAGGAAAGAGCGATGGCAACCCAAGCCGTCGCAGGGCAAGCGAAGGATCTCCACTCAAACCGGGTCCAGGACTCCAGGAGGGAAAGAGGAGACAGAGAAGGACCATCCAGGGAATTCAGGCAGAAGAAATTCTCCGACCGGACCAAACTCAATACCTCGTACTCCCAGATCTTGGCCGAGTGCGCGAACACGGAGTTTAAAGACATAAAGAGGCCCGATCCACTCGTCCTTAAAGAAGGACAACGCCCATCTCGCCGGTACTGCCGTTATCATAGAAGTAACGGGCATGACACCAACAATTGCATGGCTTTGAAAGACGACATCGAAGAACTGATTAGAAAGGGAACACTAACCCAGTACGTGAAGAAAGGGCCAACAGATAAACCAAAAGAGAAGGACAGAGATCGGTCTCCTCGAAAGGGTAAGGCGATCGTAAATGAAGTTGGGAAAGGCTCGAAGGAAGATGAGGATGAATACAGTGAGGAAAGAAACGACCACAGGAGGTCAAGGGGACGCGCGGTCGCGATGGTGATCACTGGAGGGTGCCCTACGGAAGGAGGAGAAATGAAAAAGTCATCGAAAAGGCGCTGGAAAGAAATAATGAACTTCGCCTCAACCTCCACGCCCGGCCGCCCCTCAAAAAGGCCGCCTTTGGCATTCGGCGACGATGATTTGCTTGATGGGAAACCAAATAAGTATGTCCGATTAATCGTCACCGCAGTAATGGCTAATGTCGAGGTCAGAAGAATCCTGGTCGACCAGGGGAGCTCGGCTGATATCATCTTTGAAGACCTTCTCGACATATTGAGAATACCCAGGGGCGAGCTGACGGCCTATCGGGGATCTGACCTGATAGGTTTCAATGGATCATCCACAACACCCCTTGGGATGCTGGAACTTATGGTAACCTTCGGGGACGACAGCGGGGAGAAACCCAAATGCAGAACTGTGAAAGTAAATTTTTGGTGTTACCATGCAGATCGGTATACCAATGCATCATCGGTCGTCCCACTTTGGGAAAGCTAGAGGCCGTGACCTCGACCGTCCATCTAAAGATGAAATTCTATTCGGACAGCAATGACGTGGTCACCGTCCCGGCGGATCTACAAGCCGCCCGACGATGCTACTTCATGAGCATGAAGGAACAAGGAGAGCATGAAACGAGAAAGACGAACGTCGTGAATAAGGGCGGGAGTCAAGTCAATGTGGCTGATCTGGATGCCCGCTACGACCCGGACAGTGAGCCTGAAGAAGGAGATAATGACCTAACCCGCGAGCTCAAGAAAATAATTAAAAGACTAGAGCCGCACGGGGAACTCGCCCGAGTACAACTGGGGAACGACCCAGAGAAGACAGTATCGGTGGGAAGCGACCTTCCCACAGAGGTACGAGATCAACTAATCCAATGCTTGAAAGAACACGCTGATGTCTTCACATGGAGTGCTGCGGACATGCCAGGCGTCCCACCAGAGGTAGCTTGTCACCACCTGGCCGTTAATCCCATTGCGAAATGGGTCACCCAAAGAAGGAGGGTGCAGGGTGACGAGAAAGATCAAGCCGCCAGTAAGGCAGTCGATGATTTGCTGGAAGCCGGGTTCATCAAAGAAATAAAATACACGACATGGCTATCCAACGTGGTTCTGGTCAAAAAGGCCAACGGGAAATGGCGCATGTGCGTCGACTATACTGATCTTAACCGGGCATGCCCTAAAGACGCGTTTCCAGTACCAAGCGTGGACCGGTTAGTTGACAGCACAAACGGGTTCAGGTTACTCTCGTTTTTAGACGCTTACTCAGGTTATAACCAGATCTCAATGCACCCACCCGACGAGGAAAAGACGGCCTTCATGACGGCAAGGGGAAACTACTGTAACTTAGTCATGCCTTTCGGATTGAAGAATGCCGGGGCAACCTACCTGAGAATGATGAGCAGGGTTTTCCAGTCACAGATCGGCAGAACGGTCGAAGTGTACTTAGACGACATGATCATTAAGAGCAAACAAGACATTGATCATGTGGGCGACCTAAGAGACATATTTGTAGAGGCCCGCAAGAACTCGCTGAAGCTAAATCCTGAGAAGTGCACGTTCGGAGTCAGGGCGGGCAAGTTTTTGGGGTTCTATTTAACAGAGCGGGGGATTGAGGCGAATCCAGATAAGTGCAGGGCTGTGACAGAAATGAAGTCGCCCACTAATAAAAAAGAGATTCAGAAGCTGAACGGGATGATAGCCGCGCTATCACGATTCATTTCAAAAGCGGCCAGCAAGTCTCTCCCACTCTTCAAATTACTTAAGAAGGAGGCGAAGTTTGAATGGTCGGCCGAATGCGACCAAGCTCTAGATCAGCTGAAAAAGGTTCTGTTGGAACCGCCCATCTTGACCACCCCAGAGCCCGGGGAAACGTTGTACCTGTATCTCTCCATCAGTGATGAAGCCCTAGCAGCCGTGCTGGTGCGGGAAGACGGAAAAAAACAGAATCCCGTATATTTTGTGAGCAAAGCACTCCAGGGACCAGAACTCAGGTACCAAAGGATCGAGAAGCTAGCCTTGGCACTAATCGTGGCCGCCCGAAGACTGAGATCGTATTTTGTGGCTCATCAAATCGTCCTCAGAACGGATCAGCCCGTTCGACAGATCTTGCATCGACCAGACCTAGCTGGAAGGATGATCAAGTGGGCGGTGGAACTCTCTGAGTTCGGCATCAAGTATGAAACCAGAACGGCTACTAAGGCACAAATCCTCGCGGATTTCATAGCCGAGATGACCCCGATCCAGGAAGAAGGGCCTGAACCGACCTGGACGCTATATGTCGACGGCTCCTCAAACTGTAAAGGGAGCGGGGCTGGTTTGATTCTAGAAAACCCAGAAGGAACGACCGTAGAGGTATCGTTGACATTTTCCTTTTCTACGTCAAATAACCAGGCAGAATACGAAGCGTGCATTGCAGGACTTATGCTCGCTAGGGAGTTCAAAGCAAAACGGGTCGAGCTCCGCTCTGACTCCCTGTTAGTGGTGTCCCAGATTGGAGAGGCGTATGATGCCAAAGATGAAGTTTTACGGAGGTACCTCGCTAAAGTACGAGAACTGCTCGACCAGTTCGAAAGTGCAGAAGTCCGACATATCCCTAGGTCAGAAAATGGAAGGGCGGACGTGCTTTCGAAACTGGCGAGTACAAAGACCCCGGGCAACCACAGAAGCGTAATCCAGAAGATACTCCCTCAACCCAGCGTCCAACTAGAAACAGCCCCAATCACGGATGTCTGCACGATCGGTCAAGGCGAGACATGGATCGATCCCATCCTAAAGTACATCGTGCAGGGGGAAGAGGAAGACGACCCAAAAAAGTCTGCTCTCACGCGAAGGCGGGCATCGTCATATTCGGTAATTGAAGGCAAGCTGTTTCGCCGAGGACTCTCAACACCATTACTAAAGTGTCTGACACCGCAAGAGGCCAATTATGTGTTGAGGGAAATCCACGAAGGGATATGTGGGAATCACCTAGGGGCACGAGCACTAGCCAAAAAAACACTTCGAGCGGGATACTATTGGCCAACGATGGAGGGTGATGCGAACGAGCTAGTCAAAAAATGCGATAAGTGCCAGAGGCACGCGGATGTACACATCGCCCCCCCCCCCCGGTCGAACTGAACTCCATTACCGCTCCTTGGCCGTTCGCGTGGTGGGGAATAGACCTTCTGGGCCCGTTCTCAGTAGCCCCGGGACAGCTTAAGTACTTAATAGTGGCAGTGGACTACTTTACCAAGTGGGTGGAGGCCGAGCCCTTAGCGACCATTACCTCAAAAAACTGCTTGAAATTCTTCAAGAAAAGTATACTAGTTTGATTTGGAGTCCCTGAGGTCGTGGTCTCGGACAACGGCACCCAGTTCACGGATAAAAACTTCCAAGAATACATGTCGGAACTGGGAATCAAGCAGCGCTTTACATCGGTCGAGCACCCACAGACCAACGGACAAGCGGAGGCCGCCAACTGAGTAATCCTGCGCGGGCTGAAAAGAAGGCTGGACGAATCGAAAGGCAAATGGGCAGAAGAACTCCCCTTCGTACTATGGGCTTACCGGACCACCCCGCACTCCACCACAGGCGAAAGTCCATTCAAGTTGGTATACGGGGTGGAAGCACTTATCCCGGTTGAAGTTGGAGAGCTCAGTTGGAGAACTGCATATCCCAAAAACCCCGATGAGAACGATCAGGGACTGAGGGAGGAGCTTGACTTGGTTGAAGAACTCCGCACCAATGCGTCGTTGAAAGAAGCACTTGTGAAACTAGGGATGGTAGCGAGATACAACTCAAAGGTCGTCCCTAGAGAATTCACCATCGGCCAGCTCGTCCTCAGAAGAGCGACAATAGGACAGAAGTTCTCAGCTCAAGGTAAACTCGCTCCAAACTGGGAAGGTCCCTACCGAGTCGTCTCGAAGACGGGGAAGGGCGCCTACCAACTTCAAACCATGGGAGGCGGGGCGGTGCCAAGAACATGGAACGCGGCCAACCTCAGGCGATACTTTGTTTAAATTTTTGGCTAAATTCAATTGTAACTCTATCATTGACACTTGTTGAATTGAATAAAGTAAGTACACCGGGCGGGACACTCTTTTCCCACTGGGTTTTTATTGAGGCCCGCCCGGCCATCACTGCAGATGGGATATTTTTATATGTTGTTTCATCCTTTTATGTTTTCCATACAGATCCATTAACCGCCAGGCGGGTTAAGATCAAACCGAGTTTGACAAACCACTGGGCGGGCTCAGAGGTACTTAGTCGATCTAAGTAACACAAAGCGATCACAATCGAAAGTCGCAACCCCAAGGGCGAGTTAAATCTGGGGACGAACCCTAGTAAACTGCCCAAAGGCTAAAAACACGAATTAAAAGAAACGAAGCGATCACAATCGAAAGTCGCACCCCCAAGGGCGAGTTAAATCTAGATACGAGGTCCAGTAAACTGCCCGAAGGCTAAACGAATTGAACAGAACGAGTAAAATAACGATTTTAAAGCCAAAAGCATAGTACATATTACAACATTGGGGCGACTTGAAAGCCTCCCAAACACGAATGTCAAATACTTGGAACATATTACAAAAATTCTAAAGGGAACGATCAAAAACAACCACTTCCTGCACTACGACGTTCCCCTGCTCGTCCTCCTCAGCGGGCTGGATGATCCGACCGTCCACATAAGAATGGGAAAAATTGATAACGCCTGGGTCAAGCACAAGGTCCGGGTAGACGCACCGCACCTGAGCCAGAGCCTCATCAAACCGCTCCTGGCAAATTGAAACAGTGGATTGAACGAGCCGGTCATATTGAGACACGGCCTCTTCCCGCTCCTTCTTCAAGGCTTCAATGGTCGACCTCATTTCAACAGTTTCCAAATTCAACCCGCTCATCTATTCAGACAAATCGTTAACCTTCCCCACCTCAAGCTGCAATTTCCTCTCAGCTTCAACTAAAGCGACCTGGGCGTCGTCTCGCTCTTAGGTGACGACGGAGGTGACGACGGAGAGCGACTTCCTTGTTTCATCAAGGGCACTGACTGTAGGCTGAAGGGCGGCCTCTGAATCTTGCAGTTTCTTCTTGGTAGCTTCCAACTCCTCCCGAACTTCTGAGATATAAACATGAGCACGTCTAAGCTTGTCTGTTTTGTCTAAGTTATCACTCTCCAACCATAAATTTTGGGCGAGGAGAATATTACCTTTTGTCCGCTCCATTTCTCCGTGTTTCAACTCCGCGACCTGGCGAGACCCAGCCTTGACCACCTCGGCCGCAAACAATAGGGGGTCTTCACGAAATCCGCTTATGACGCCGTCATCGGTCATTTCCTCCAGATCGACCGCCAAGGCCGAACTCTTCTGAGGTCCTTTATGGGCCTTGGACTTTTTATGAGCAGGGTCATCTTGGGTCAGATCGACAGTGGGAAGGGGACGTCCCCTCTTCGCCCCAGCAACGGGCGTGCTTCTCTCGCCACCTTCAGCTGCCGCGGTACCCTCAGGAACCGGGGAAAGAGTAACTGCAGGCGTGGACGGGACGGTCTGAGGCCTCCTCCCTTTCTTAGCTTGCTTCATCAACTCAGCAAAACCTAGACCGGCCATTTCACCTGCAAAGAAGGTAAGAACACGGTTAAAAAACGGGGGGGAAGGGGTACGACTACCCATACCAAGAGCGACTTTGAAACCGTTATCATCGGTCGTTTTCACTAATTGGTGACACTTGATCAAACCCTCCTCCATCCAAGAGGCGAAAGTTCTTAAGCAGTCTCAGAGTCTCACTGTTTTCTTCGCCAAGTTGGCAACGGGTTCTGTACGTGGCGGGCATATGGCGAAAATGAGCGTACGTCCACGCTAGGGGATATTTCATGCTTGTTACTCGCCCACGGGGGTCAATCGTCCCCACCATCCGCTGAGATGCCTCGCAAACAGGGACCACCCATAGAAAAGACGACTTCCATGGTTTGAGCGACTCAGAAAAAGGCTTGAAAATCTTTTAGTCCGACTGAGCCTTAAGACTCAAATGCTCCCACCGATTCTAATTGCTGCCCGGCTCTGGTCGCCTGCTTGTCTCAAAAATTTTGAAGAAAGTTTGCCAATTGCACCCTCACCCCATCTGTAACAGCCCAGGTCCAACGCATTGGCCACCCCAGCACTATTACATCACGGTCTTCTCTACCCCCCTTGTAGAAATTTTGCTTTCCGTGGGAATCGAACCTTGCACCTGAGGCATAAGTGCAAGTTAAACACACCTCCCACAACCAATTGAGCGCCTTTTTATTGTAACAGCCCAGGTCCAACGCATTGGCCACCCCAGCACTATTACATCACGGTCTTCTCTACCCCCTTGTAGAATTTTTGCCTTCCGTGGGAATCGAACCTTGCACCTGAGGCATAAGTGCAAGTTAAACACACCTCCCACTACCAAGATAACGAAGAATACTGCGTTGAAAGCATGTAAATGGCGGGCGAATCCCCACGTCCCGAAGGACAGTGGCATACATGGTGAATTTTAAGGTGGCCGGGATCATAGCCACGTTTTCCGTTGAAGTAGGGCCTTCAAACGCCCACACCTGGTCCGGTGCGCCAACCAGCCCGGCAAAATACGATAACACTTCATCCCCAGGTTTGAATAGTGACGGTACCCGGCCTAGCACGGCCGACGAGATCCAAGAGCGATCCTCCCCTAGAACGCCTCTCCAATCGGCTTCCCCTCTCCCGGCGTCTGGCTGGATTACCCGCTCCGAATGAGCCGAGGATGTAGAAGGTGGATCATGACTTTCCCTCGCTTGGAAGAATACGGGGCGAGCAGGCATCGCAACATCCAATCCCTCAGCCGGGGGCGTAGAAGTAAATCCACCCTCCGAAGTCGTCCTATCTGTAGACGTTCGGGAGCTGGAGGATGGATCAGTTGAAGAAACTGGCGGGCTGCCGGTTACTTGGGCGGTTAACTTCGTTCGCGCCATGACGAAAGAAAACCTGCAAGAAGGGAGCATGAAAGTCAGACCATCGAAGATGACCTACGGAAAGGGGCGACATGATCGACCCCGGGTCTGACATCCCCTCCTCGCCATGTTATGAAGAAGAGAAATGCGATTTAAATTACTAAAGCCCAAAAAGAAAGCTACATACCAGGAGTGGGATGCAGTTTTGTCGAACTATGAATCACCAGAATGAGGCGATCGGAAGTTAGGTCGCGCCGGAGTTTAAAGTCGCTAATCGGGAAACACCGTGCCAGAGTTGCCGGAAAATAGATCGCTTGTCGGAGAAGAGAAGTCGCCCTCAGAGCAGAAAAATCGGAAAGTGAACAATTTAGCATAAGGGGTGCCCCGTATTTATAGGGAGGAAGAGCCAGAACGCGAAGGGGCACGTCCCTTCCCCCTTCTAAATTGATGATCTTCCTCGAAAATTGAACCGTCATCATCAAGCGCCCCCTTTTTTGAGAAGCGTGAAGTATGATGACAGTCCCATCGAAGCGTCACGCTTGTCCTTTCGGAACGTCATGACTGTCAGAATGACACGTCGCTAGAAGGCGCGAGCATGCTCAACCGAACGGGCGCACGATGAGGTCGTCTCAGCGCAGGCGACCAATGTGGAGGCAGCCCGCCTCACCAAAAGAAATATGACTCTTAGGCCTGAACCCGTCCTACTGAACGACTTCGGCCTGGGGGGGCAACTGTTCTGGATTGGGCCGCAGCCCATAATGAATACTGGACCGGCGCGGGCGGCCCACTACGTAACCAGCGTTGATCCGTCATACGACGCTTTGGATCGGGTCGCAACCCGTTAAGAAGTTTGGGCCTATGCGAGCGGCCGAAAAACGACCTGCGCCACTCTATGCCCACGATGGGAAGATCTACGGCGGAGAGGAATTCTCGCAGATCCAACGGTCGCCCACAGCGCCCCAAGTACTATATAAACGAGTCCCTGACACCATATGAAAGGTACGTTTTTGACCAATATTACTATACTAAATCACCCCACTGACGTGGGCGTTGGAGTGCCATCGCAGGTACACCCCGAGGGAGCTCTGCGCGCGACCAGCCTTCATACAGGAACGACCTCAATACTTGGCATCAAGCCCCCAAGACAGCACCGTCACAAATAGACTCATTTCAACAAGAGGACCGATCGCTCAGCGAAGAGTCCGGTTCAGTTTCTCTTGTGGGACGAATTTTCAGTACAAAGCAATGAGAGATCCTTTAATCCTCGGAGGAAGCTAGATATTGTGACAGTTGCCATTGGAATATCATAGCAGCCCGGTTGTGTTCGGGGCAGCTTGTTATTTTGAGGTCGTGCGCCAGTTGGCTCGAGTAGCTCACAACGTGAAATACCAGAGGCTACGCTGGTCCGCTTAGAGGCCCAATTTATTGAAAAGATGAAGGCCGCGATGAATAGATATCTCAGGCTGTGGAAGAGGTATGTACCATTACCTCTTTATATTAATTAAAAAAAAGCATAAATGTTATATCTTATTTAGGTAATATATTTGATTTGTAGAAAATGACAAGTATGGGCGTAGTGTCAAAAAATGTGCCTATACAAACCCCTCTTCCAAAACTACAGTCAGATCAAAGGCTCTTTTATCACCAACTCATGTGGAAGAGCCAACCTCACATGATTGGTTGAAAGAAGCAGTGATTCTGATGCATGATGAGCGAATCGTGGAGCATGAAGACAAACATGTCTTCCTCACCTTCAAGGAAATGAGCAATATCGCTGCTGGTAATGAGTTGCTCAAAATGGCCCACGTGTCGGATGGATTTAACGACAGGAACTATTAATGAAAACGGAAAAAAAATGTAGGGACCAAAACGCATATTTCGTTAATGTAGGGACTAAACTTAGAAGAAACCGATTTTGTAGGGACTAAAAACATATTTAACCCTATATATATATATATATATATATATATATATATATATATATATATATATATATATATATATATATATATATATATATATATATTGTCGAATTGGTAGTTTATATAAGATTTTTCTATTTGGCTCCATGTTTCAATGAGCCTCATATTTTACTTTCGCTTGACTGTTAATCTTATATAATATGCTAAATTATAGTTTTGTTCCCCTATTTTTAAAAATTCAGATATTTGGTCCCCATATTTTAAAACTCAGACATTTGGTCACCCAATTTTAAAAAATCAAAGACATTTAGTCCAAAGAGGGACCAAATGTCTTTGATTTATTAAAATTGGGGGACCAAATATCTTTGATTTTTTAAAATTGAGGGACCAAATGTCTTTGATTATTAGCCATAAAAAACTGAAAATTCCTCTCGAGACTAAATGTCTTTGATTTTTTAAAATTGGGGGACTAAATGTCTGAGTTTTAAAATAGGGGGACCAAATGTCTGAATTTTTGAAAATAAGGGGACCAAAACTATAATTTAGCCTGTATAATATTATTGTTGTTCAATGTTGCAGCAAACACTGGACATTAATTGTCAATGTTCCTAGAAACAATATACACTACAAGAAAAATTGGACTTATTGGCGGACAAAATCCACCGGAAAAGCCAAAAATCCGCCGAAAATATGGATTTTTAGGCGGATTTTTTGGACTTTCCGGCGGATTTTTGGCGCCGGTAGACAGCTCATGGCAAACGGTTTCCGCCGGATTATCCGCCGGAACCGGCGGATTTTGTGTCGCCGAAAAATTCGCCGGAAGTTTCCGGCGGATTATCCGCTGGAAAACCCCAGAAAAATTCGTATGGTTTATCCACCGAAAAGTCCACAAATCCGCCGGAAATTGCCGGCGGAGTATCTGCCGGACAGTCCACAAATCCGCCGGAAAACCCCAGAAAAAATTCGTATGGTTTATCCGCCGGAAAGTCCACAAAATCCGCCGGAAAAAACCGTTTTTTTTTAAATTTAATTATTTTTAAAAAATAAATATTATTTTTTTTAAAAATCGTTTTATTTAAAAAATTAATATTATTTTATTAAAAACTTTAATTGATTATTTTATTTAAAAGTTTGATTATTGATAAAAAAATAAAATTTATTAATTAATTAATTTACTATTTAAAAAAATAAAAATTAGAAATGAAAATTAATCATTAATTTAAATAAATATCCATACAACAAAAAAAATATCCATACAATAAAAAAAATATCCATACAACAAAATAAAATAATCCAAAGCTACTGGGGTAACTGCTGGTCTAACTCATCACCATGATAATAGGTATCAGATGTAAGAAAAGCAGTAATCGAATCGATATTAAGATCGATGTTGGGCCGCTGGGGTGACTGCTGCTGGGGCTGCTGGTATGGCTGCTGGTATGGCTGAGGTGCATACTGTTGGGAATACTGGGGTGCATACTGCTGCTGAGGCCACAGCTGAAATGCACCCCCGTAATGCTGCTGCGGCTGGTAGGATGGCATATGTGATGAGGATGGCCTCGAGTGCTGAGACATCATCAGCTGATCCTGCAAAAACTTAAAGCGCTCCTCCATGCGCTGCTCAGCTATCCTAGCCTACTCCGCCATGCGCTGCTCAACTATCCTAGCCTGCCCCTCGATGCGCTCCTCAGCTATCCTGGCTTTCTCCCGAAGCGCCGCCACTTCCCGATCACTTTGCTCCTGCCGCTCGGCAAACTGACGCTGGGCCTCGCTCAGTTGTCGCGTCAATTCCATAACAGCATTCAACTCACCAGCATTGGGAACATAAGAGCGAGCAGTACTCGGAGATCCAGAAGATTGTGAAGCTGATAGACTCGGAATAATGCTTGTTCGAAAAGCAGCCAGTCCAATACCACCTGATCCTACCATACGATTACTCTTTTGGGGACCAACTGCTCTCTCCCAAATATCACGAGCTACTCTAGCCTCCTCCTCTGGATCGATATCAGCTGTCCCACTGCTCTGTTGGGACTCATGGTACTCAGTCAGCCCACCCTGGAATCTCTCCGGAAAAAAATAACCCAACAAATAAATAACTATAGCAAAAGTAGTTTTAATATAATATTCCTCGCCCGATATAAATATTATTATAAATAATAAACATTAATATATAATTGTTAAAGTAGTTTTACCTGAATATTCCTCGCCCGATCTGTAGCAAAGTCACAAGTGTCCTCCCGCATATGAAGGTAGGGATGCAACTCAGGCAAAGTGATTGCCCTTTGTTCCCTCGCCTCCTAAATATACATATATACATATTATTAATTAATACACATGAAAATGACTAGTTAATTATAAATAATTAATTAATCAAGTAATAAAGTATTAAATTTACCAAACGCCTGGGATGCGTTGGAGTATTAACACTCCCCCCTGTGTGTGTGCAGCCACCTTTTTCAGAAGCACGGTTCTTCTTGGCTTTCTCACAAAAATTCCTAAATTCTGGTGTCTGCCAGTACTCCTGTAACCCAGCCCAAGTTGAGTCTCCCATATAAGATGGCTTCGCATTCTTACCGCGCGTCTCCCGCAGTAATTCAGAATAGCGATGGGAACATCTCTTATGGAAGATTCTCTCAACTTCCCTTTGCTGCTCTGGTAACCATGTACATTTTTCCTATTTAAGAAATTTACAATAATGTTCTTAATTATAAGACAAATTAATTAATCAAGTCAATAAGATATACACCAATTAAATTAATCAAGTCAATAAGATATACACAAATTAATTAATTATTTCGTAGAACAACTTACCAAAAATGAATTTAACATCCTCCCAATTGCCTCTGTATCTTTTCTAACTGTTGTCCAATTCTTCCAGCCACTGGTGAAATTCTCCTTGATTGTTTTCGTGATGGCGGTAGCTGTAGCCTTCGAAGGAAGAAATCTGCATGAAAAAAAAAAGATGAATTTTATTACACCAAATTATATAAGTTATATAAAAGGCAGTAAAAATAAATTAATAAATAATAATATATATACTTACGAATCACCAGCAGTCTCCAATATGATACGCCCATCAGGTGTATACCTGACCACCTCACGGTCAACAGTGAATGTGCGCACCCCATCAGCATCAACATCTGTCGGGGCTAAGCCCTCAGTAGCAGCAGGAATCACTGGGTCCCCTGCAGTACTAGTACTAGCACCCTCAGACCCAGGTGGTGGCAAATATCTGCCACCAGCAACAACAACACGAGCAGGCTGAACACGACGCCCTAGGCGAGTAGAAGTATTCCGCCTGCTAGTGCTGGCGGCATCACCCGTGTCGACAGGTGGAGGAACATATGTCTCATCATTAGATCCTGAGTGAGATGCCATGACTGTATCTAGCTAGACATATATACATTTAAACAAACAAACATACACTAAACAAGGTTAACAGAAACATACTAAACAAAAATATATAAACATACTAATTAAACAAACATAGTTAAACAAACATAAATTACATACTAATTAAAAATAGGTTATATAACATATATTGTTGAAACATAAATAACTAATTGGAATCCCATTCATTCTCAAAATCATCATCATCAGAGGAGTGAATTCTAGATAAACCAATGTGGTTTATTGCATCTTCATCAGCATATTCTTCGTCATCAACTTCGTCGTCGGTGTTTGGCTCATCACATAAACGAGTAATGGGTTCAACTTCAATCACTTCATTTACATTAGACATCTCTTCCATTTGATATGGCACATCTTCCACCGTGTCATCATTTGTCTCAATGCGACCTCTTGGTTTTGTTTTAATTGTGACACACCAACCACGCCTATCAGTCCGCGTTGATGGATAAGGGACATAATAGACTTGTCTCACATTTTGTGCAATGACAAATGGATCATGCAGTCGATATCTACCATTCATTTTAATGTCCACTGTATTTGACTTTGGATTCACCTTTGTTCCTCGAGCAGACGGATCAAACCAATGACAATAGAAAACCACTACCTTCTGACTAAAATCTAGATGGGGGTACGAAAGTTCATATATGCGTTGAACCACACCATAAAATCATCTTCACCTCCTCCAGTGACACCCTTCATGCACACTCCACTATTGACTGTCTCTCTGCCCTGTGTCCATTCATTGGTGTGAAATTTGTATCCATTGACAAAGTATGTGTGCCATTCTTTAACACATCTTCGAGGACCGTCTGATATGTTCCTCAAGTGTTGGTTGGTAGGAGTTGGCGGGAGGGCATAAACATGTTGCCTAAACCACGTTGGAAAATGTGCATTAATATGAGCAGAAGATTGTTGCTCACTTACGTCCTCTGATGACAAGAATTCCCTAAAAAGAAATAATTAATTGTTACACATTTTTCTACTTCATATTAACTAATTAAGATGGATAGTTTATAATGTTGAGGAACATACTCAATAAATGGTTGCACCTCAGTACAGTTTATCAACACATGAACATGTGCTGAACTTAACTCTTCATCTGTTAGCCAGTGAGTTGACTCCTTCCCAGATGGACGACCGGGTAGACAAAAGACAGACAAAGCTAAATAATAAGAACAAAGCTTAACTCTTCATCTGTTAGCCAGTCAGTATCCATTTCATTTTGGCTGCTTCCAGGAGCAAACTCATTCTTGAAAATGTGTTGTTCACGGTGTAAGTAAGAAAAACATATCGATCCTTCAACTCTAGCTTTGTTTTTCACCGATCTTTTTGAATCACCCATGAACCTAGAGAAAATGATATTAATTAACATAATAATCATATATTTTAAACTTGTTTCATGGTGTGAAAATTAACTGACCTTTCAAACAGATACATCTATCTGTATTGGACAGGTTCGCTAAGTTTAGCTTCATATGCGAGATGCACCGGTAGATGCTCCATAGAATCAAAGAAACCAGGCGGAAATATTCTCTCCAATTTGCATAAGATAAGTGGGATGTCTTGTTCTATTTTTGAAAGATCGTTAGCTTTTAGCGTTGCAGAACACAAATTCTTAAAGTATTGACATATTTCAATGAGCGGATTCAAAACGGGTGTTGGCAACGAACTAAAAGCGATAAGAAGTAAGCACTCCATTAATACATGACAATCATGACTCTTCATCCCATGCAACCTCCCATTATCCACATCCGCACATCTAGATAAATTGGAAGAATAACCGTCTGGCATTTTCAACTCTTTTATCCACTGATAAACTGCTTTCGCTTGTTCGGTTGATAAAGTATAATTAGATATGGGTTTCAGAGTCCTAGTACATTGCTCAACCAACAACAAATCCTTTCGTCTACAGTAATGATCTATATCCTTCCTAGCTTTCTCATTGTCTTTCGTTTTGCCATTCACGTTCATGACAGTGTTAAATATGTTGTCAAAAAAATTCTTCTCTATATGCATGACATCAAGATTGTGTCTCAATAGATTATCTTTTCAATAGGGAAGTTCCCAAAAAATACTTTTTTTTTGTCCAATCATGCCACTGTCCATAGCCTTCTGGACGAGAAACAACACCCACTACGACTTCCACAGGAGGGATATCCCTAACACAATTTCGAACTTCCTCTAGTGTCAACTTACGAGGAGGTCCAGCTGTTTCAACATTTCCCTTAATGAACGCATATTTCTTCTTTCTAAATGGGTGATCCATAGGTAAGAACCTACGGTGCGAGTCAAACCATGAAGTTTTTCCTCCGTATTTAAGACTAAAAGCCTTTGTGTCAACCATGCAAATCGGACACGCCATCTTACCATGTGTCCCCCATCCAGACAACATTCCATAGGCAGGGAAGTCATTAATGGTCCACATCAAAGCCTCCCTCGTCACAAAATTTTGTTTGCGTGCTGCATCATAAGTTAAAACACCATTCCACAACCTTTTTAGGTCATCAATCAAAGGTTGCAAATATATGTCAATACCAGTTGTTGGATTACGTGGCCCGGGAATAATAGAATTTAAAAACATGTATGGTTTAGACATACACATTTCTAGAGGAAGGTTGTATGGGGTAACAATAACTGGCCAACATGAATACGGTGTTGCCGAGGCTTGAATATATGGTGTGAAACCATCAGAGCATAAACTAAGCCGAACATTGCGTGGATCACTGGCAAAATCTGGATGAACACGATCAAAATGCTTCCAAGCTTCACCATCAGATGGGTGACGTAATTCACCAGAATTATTATTTCAATTTTGATGGTGCCACGTTATTTTACCCGCGATCTCCATTGAAGTAAACATCCTCTGTAGCCTTGGTATAAGCGACAGATAGAACATTGCTTTTCGTGGAATCGGTTTGCCTCTGCTCATCCCTTTCCTACTGACACGATAGCGTGGCTCTCCACATAACTTGCATTCCGACAACTCTCCATCATTTATGCCAAACTCATTGTTATAATAGAGCATGCAACCAGACACACAACAATCAATTCTTTTAGATTTTAAGCCAAGCTTCGATACCAGTCTTTTAGCTTCATAATAGCTTTGCGGCAAAAGGCCTCTAATGGGTGTTGCATCCAACATCATTTTGGTCATATATTCCATGCACAACTTAGCAACATTAAATTGAGACTTAAGACCCAACAACCAAACACACATTGATAATTTTGAGTCTTTAGATCCTTCAAATAATGGTTTATTTGTCTCACTCAAATACATGTAAAACCTTTGAGCTTCCTCATTTGGAACTTCTTCAGCATCATATTCCGGTTCTTCAAAATCCAAATTTACTCCAACAGCGTCAGATATCATTCCTTGATAAACATCTAACGGTTGTATAATTTGGCCTCCAGATGTCGTAGTCGCTGGATAACTACTTGATGTGGGAGCTACTACTTCAACCGGAACATTAACCGCAGGAACTGCAGCTACCCCTGGTCCTACTTCCCCGTGATGACTCCATTTCCAATAATTTGGCCTACACCCATTATTGTACAAATCAACTCTAACTTCGTCTTCATTTTTTATAACTCGAAACGAACATTTCAAGCACGGACATCTAATTCCGCCTTGTCGCGCAAAATTTGTAACAAAATTTTACTATAAATAGTGAAGTAATTAATATTTTATTAATTTTAATATTGTACCAAAAAAGTAACAGAACATTATTATATAATTTTTTGGGACGAACAAATTTTGATGGTGATGCTAATAAGCGTTATTAAAAATTACCAAGGACTAAAAGAAAAAAAACAAATTTTACGGTGACCACAAGTTGGTAAAATTTTTGTAGACACTAAAAACAAAAAATCCATATATATATTGATATATTAATTACTTTGATAACTAACCGTAGTGAAGAGAAGGCTCTGACTTGAAGCTTATCCCGAACTCAAACAAAGAGGAAAGATGAGGAACCCAAACAATACCTAAACAAACAACACCACAATTAGTAACAAACTCATATTATAAAATAATTCAAAAACTAAAAATATTAACTAATGTTACAAACATACCTTATATCGAAGAAATTTGTCAACGAGAGGAAGAGATTAGTAGAGAGAAGTGGAGAAGGGATTGGTAGAGAGAAAGAGATTTAGTAGAGAGAAGATAGATTGGTAGAGGTGTGAAGAAGAAGAAGTGGAGAAGAGATTTATATAGAGAAACGAAAATCAACGGTCAAAACGCGAATCCGCTGAAAATGTCATTTCTGGCGGATTTAGAGTGTTTCCGGCGGATTTTTGAAATTCCAAATTGGCGGTTATAGGATTTTCCGGCGGATTTTTATCCGCCGCAAACTTACCGGCGGAATTTAGGGACTTTCCGCAGGATTTCGAGGCTTTTTTTTTAAAAAAAAAATAAAATTCGTAAACGCAAATCCGCCGGAAACACCCAAATATCCGCCGGAAATACCTAAATATCCGCCGGAAATACCCAAATATCCGCCGGAAATAACCAAATTCAATATTCGCTATTTAATTAGTGTCGGCAAGATCTTGACCGTTAATGAGTGTCGACACTAATCACTATTGACTATTCAATAATCACGCTGCACTATTCACTATTTAATGTCGGCAAGATCTTGACCGTTAATTTAGTGTCGGCAAGATATTGACCGTTAATTAGTGTCGACACTAATCACCATTGACTATTCAATAATCACACTGCACTATTCACTATTTAGTGTCGGCAATATCTTAATTGTTAATTTAGTGTCCGCAAGATCTTGACCGTTAATTAGTGTCGACGCTAATCACTATTCATTATTCATTAATATAAAATTTATTTATACCGGATATGTTGTTGTATTATTATGAGTATTATGGTTTTTTATTATTTTTTATCCTTTATATATTTAATAAAAATATTAAATAATATATTTAATTCATTCCGGTTGAACCCCCGATTCAACCGGTTGAACCCAAGAACCCCTGAACCGCTACCTCTTCCGGTTCAATGTCTGGTACAATTTTGATTATCTTGCTCTAAATAGAAAGTTTGAGGAACTCCAAGGACCTGTTGTTAAGTTGGAGGATGATACAGAGCGTTTGATGTGTGTAAATGTCTACACTCATCAAACGCTTGGCATCATCTCCTAACTTAACAAGAGAGGAATTCGTAGGGGAGGTTCATGACAATGTTACTTTTAACGAAAAAGATGAAAGGGATGTTAATGACAAGGTGGAAGTTTCTTTACAAAGAAATGGAGACATACACCACTCTCTTGGAGCCGCTGCCGATAATGCTCAAGAGAGTGGCGTATGTCTCTGTTTCTTTAAAGAGAATGAGAGTATAGATAGAGGTGTGAAGAAGAGATTTATATAGAGGAAACGAAAATCAACGGTCAAAAGGCGAATCCGCCGGAAATGTAATTTCCGGCGGATTTAGGGTGTTTCCAGCAGATTTTTGAAATTCAAAATTGGCGCTCCCAGGCTTTTCCGGCAGATTTTTATCCGCCACAAACTTACCGGCGGAATTAGGGACTTTCTGGCGGATTTATCCGCCGCAAACATTTCCGGCGGATTTCGAGGCATTTCTGGCGGATTTTGATTTTTTTTCAAAAAAAAAATATTTCGTAAACCAGATCCGCCGGAAAGTCCCTAATTCTGCCGGTAAGTTTGCGGCGGATACAATCCGCCGGAAAGTTTGCGGCGGATAAAAATCCACCGAAAAGTCCTGACCGGTAAAACTGATTATTCTTGTAGTGATAGTGGTCCGTTTGTGTTCATTGCATCATAGCGCACCTGAAGAGATACAAGCAATAGTTAACCAGTAAACTTTTAAGTTTGTTAAAATTTACTTTCTAATTTTTTACCATATATCGGCCTTTTATTACTTGTGATGTTAACAGAGCACTTTGTACCCTAAAATAAGTAGTTTTAAACTTAATTTGATTTATAGTCATGACATTAGTTTTGGTGACCAAACAAATGGAATTCAATATAGTATTTTCTAAACATCACTCATTTTCAATTACTAATTATTTGTCCCCCACTATTGGTTGGAACTAGTATTTTACCCGTGCATACGCACGGGTGATACTGTATGGTCGGTGGATTGACATGAAGTCATAATAGTAATTTGGAAGATAATAATAAGTTGTATTGAGTTGAAGAAATTAAAGGAGATTGACAATCAGAATTATATGCATCCCCGTTGAGGTAAGCATATATTAAAGTAGATTGAAAATCATAATTATATTAAAGGAGTCGAAGAAAATTATATTACATTGATCCATAATAATGTATTTGGACATTAGAGGTCAATTATGCATCCTCGTTGACCCTCCCGTTTGCATCCTCGTTGGCCCTCCTGTTGACACTCACGTTGGTGCTCTCGTTACCTCTCGTTGGCACTCCCGTTTGCAGTCCCGTTGGCACTCCCGCTCTCGTTGCCACTCCCGTTGGCATTTTACTCGTTTTTAGTAATTAAGTCGGTACTCCGGTTGGCACTCCCGTTGGCGCTCTAGTTGTAACTCACGTTGGCACTCCTTGGCACTCCTATTGGCACTCCTGGTTAGGCTCTCGTTCCCTCTCTTGTTGGCACTCCCGTTGGCACTCTCGTTGGCGCTCTCGTTCCCTCTCATGTTGGCACTCCCGTTGCCGCTCTCGTTGCCGATCTCTTTGTCAGTCTCTCGTTACGGCTCCCGTTGCTACATGTTTTCTCCTTTTTTTATATGAGTTAATATTAATTTAATCTTATGCATTTAATTTAAAAAAAATAATTTGTAATTTTTGGTAGTGGTTAATTTTTTTTTTTACAATTGTTAGTGGTTAAACTAATTAATTTTTTTTATTATCTGAAAATTGATTGATTTTAGTAGTTTTAAATGAGAGATTATAATAAATAGTAAATTTTAGATTATTTAATTATTGACTGTAATATTTTAATAATTTATTTTTTGAAAAAAATAATTTTGAAAGTATTGTTAGAGGTATGGTTTTTTTGACAATTAGTAGTAGTTAAATTGATTAATTTTAATAGTTTGAGTAGATTATAAAAATAGTTAAAAAAAATTATGATTTTAGTAAAAAAACTGATAAAAAAGTGATTTTTTTTATGAAAAAACTGAAAATAAAAATTGAAAAAAAACCGTAAAAAAAAGTTGTCTTAAAAAAATGACTCAAATTATTTTTTGAATAAAAAACTGAGTCAAACTACTTTTTGAATAAAAAATTTGGAAAAATTTGTACAATAAAAAAGTTGTCACCGCAGCTTTTGTTTTATTTATTTATTTATTTTTATATTTTTGTTGTGTTTTTTGATATTCTGCCAGCACAGCTTTTGCTGCTTTGTCAGCGGTTTTGCAGCTTTTGCTGCGTTTTCTATTGGAATAAAAAGCTGTGTTTTTTGCGATTTGTTGGCTCTTTGTGGATCATTTACCAAATTGCCCCTATTTTTTGACAAATGGCAGATTTTTAAGATATCTAAATTGGACATTTTCCTAGCATTTGTTGGCTCCCGTTGCTACATGTTTTCTCCTTTTTTTATATGAGTTAATATTAATTTAATCTTATGCATTTAATTTTAAAAAAATAATTTGTAATTTTTGGTAGTGGTTAATTTTTTTTTACAATTGTTAGTGGTTAAACTAATTAATTTTTTTTATTATCTGAAAATTGATTGATTTTAGTAGTTTTAAATGAGAGATTATAATAAATAGTAAATTTTAGATTATTTAATTATTGACTGTAAAATTTTAATAATTTATTTTTTGAAAAAAATAATTTTGAAAGTATTGTTAGAGGTATGGTTTTTTTGACAATTAGTAGTAGTTAAATTGATTAATTTTAATAGTTTGAGTAGATTATAAAAATAGTTAAAAAAAATTATGATTTTAGTAAAAAAACTGATAAAAAAGTGATTTTTTTTATGAAAAAACTGAAAATAAAAATTGAAAAAAAACCGTAAAAAAAAGTTGTCTTAAAAAATGACTCAAATTATTTTTTGAATAAAAAACTGAGTCAAACTACTTTTTGAATAAAAAATTTGGAAAAATTTGTACAATAAAAAAGTTGTCACCGCAGCTTTTGTTTTATTTATTTATTTTGTTATATTTTTGTTGTGTTTTTTGATATGCTGCCAGCGCAGCTTTTGCTGCTTTGTCAGCGGTTTTGCAGCTTTTGCTGCGTTTTCTATTGGAATAAAAAGCTGTGTTTTTTGCAATTTGTTGGCTCTTTGTGGATCATTTACCAAATTGCCCCTATTTTTTGACAAATGGCAGATTTTTAAGATGTCTAAATTGGACATTTTCCTAGCATTTGATTTTATTATAGTGAGTTTGATGGGAATTTTTTAGCAAGATGAGGACGCCAACTCCTAGATTCGAACTTGGGTGTGTCGATTGCAATAGCAATTTTCATATGCAAAGAAAAGTTTTCAAAACATCAAATACTTTAAAACATACAATCAAATCCCCCTCTTACGACATTGCTTTACAGGAACATACCACATTTATCAATATACTAAACTCTCCTCATTTTCCTTAACATATTGCGACTTATAGGCTAAATATATATTTTGGCCCTTTATCTTTGGGGTTGTGGTCACTTTGGCCCTTTATCTTTTTTTTTTCTCATTTTAGACCCTCATGTTTTTTGTTTGTGTCATTTTGGCCCCTGCCGTTATGTTTATGTTTTTTTAGGCAAATTTTTAAGGACGAAAATGAAATCAATTAAAAACATAAGGGCCCAAAATGAAATCAATTAAAAACATAAGGGACTAAAATGAAATCAATTAAAAACATAAGGGACCAAAATGATAACGGCAGGGGCCAAAATGACACACACAAAAAACATGAGGGTCTAAAATGAGAAAAAAAAAAAGATAAAGGGCCAAAGTGACCACAACCCCAAAGATAAAGGGCCAAAATATATATTTAGCCCGACTTATATATATGTAAGTTTTCTTTTATTAATGAAAGGTTAGGTGAACTGGGTCGCATGACATAACAGATTGAAGAAATCTTCATGGCTCAATAAACACTAACAAGTGTGTTTATATATATTACTCACCAACAAAAATTTTACATTGACAACAAAATTCAAACTCATATTTTTGTGAGATACGAGTTTTATTCTTACCGATATCTGTTAGAATAGTCAATTTGTTAGAAGTGTCATTTTTTACCAATTGTAACATGGTATCAGAAGAAAATTATCTCTCTCTCTAATTACGAAATTCCCAATTAGGTTACGACTCACTCACCGTAACATTTCCCTTCAAACAGCGCTATCAAACAGCGCTACTGTAACAATATCCACCCCTATGTTTGTTTGTTGTAAATATTTGATGTTCAAAGAAAAGTCATCAATACATTTAACTATCCCTTGAGGGACTTGAAAAATGGTCTTCATTTTCACCCTCCCTAAATAGTATGATGCTATTTGCAATTTTTAATAGTGGAAGTAAATGGCTACAGCCTTACTTATAAGAACCAATAGATATTCTGCCATGACCATGAGACAAACATAATAGCTGGAATGGCACGCTCTCAAGCATGCACAATCCTGTTGAATCATTGAGACAAAGAAGCAGAATAGTATATTGCTTGAGTAATGCTACATTGTCTCTCACTTTTCTTTTGTTTTTACCCTCTTCTATTATCAATAGTGAATCTCTTAATTTTGTCGTAATTTATAAATATTAGAGTAATTATGATGTTTCCTTGGTCTTTGTTCACTAATTATTTTGTTGTTTTTGCAATCAATTATGTTTTAAATGATTTGAGTTCCTATAATAAACAACAATTACATCGAGCCATCCAACAAAAGTGAAAGGAGGAGACCCAAGAAAGAAAAAAAGGAGATATTTGTCTACGTGCTTTCTTTTGAATGATAAAATATTGATTGTGTGCAATTAACCTATAAAGTTTTGGCACGTTAGCTGTGTCTGACATGCTCTTCAAATAGGCCCACTCTTAGTCCTATCCTATGCTGTCACCGCTGCAAATGTTTTTCTTTTCCGACCATCCCTCAAATTTCGCATTAACGAACACCGAGTTTGCCTATTGCGGAAATTGAATTTGGGAGCACCAGGTTGACCCTCCGTGTCCTACGATAGATAAAACCACTAGGCCAACGGTGTTGGTTTCACCGTTGCTAATGTAATGCATGCTTGTTTTGTAATTTTTTTTAATTATTTCTGGTGATTAACTAGGTAGAAAGACTTTTGTGCCAACATGAGTAGTCTGAACGATAATAGGATTCGAATCTCATCTTAAAGTCTTAAAGTCTCGAGCTCAGGTAGAGGCTTTTGTAAAAAAAATGCCAAAGACAATATCATGTAAATACATTAATTTTGTTCAAGGCGTGTTCCACAAAATATTTTGATTAAGTTGAATTATTTGTTTATTTCAAGTTTTAAATTTAATAGAAAAGTACTGCCCAAAACTTGTAATTTTGTTTTTTGAGATTAAATGGGGCTAAAAAGCCCAAAACAAGTCTAGGAGTAAAAAATCCATTACAATTGGCATGCAACAAATCTAAAATACTAGCCGGAGAATTCTCATAAATCCGAAGGCCTTCCACCAGCTCACAAAACTTGTAATTTTAGGTTTAATGAATAACGGATATACAGATCATATACATCAGTTATTCAATAAATCTAAAAATACATTTTTGTCTTATATATGATACTAGAGGGAGTATTAGATTTTTAAGTTAGTTATTTTTATTATATGTACAAAAATTGATTTATTTATCTTTTGAAAAAATTGATTTTAAGGTTGTACATAGGAGTAAACAGATTAAAAAAGAAAAATAAATTTATTTTATCTTGTTAAGTGAAAAATGTAGAGTTTTTTTCTCGGTATATCCCATATTTTTATGTTAGTAGAGCATTTTCTCTTCCTACTTTGTGGGCCAAAATGCTCTACTTTTATGAGCTGGTGGGAAATCGACTTGACTTTCGCAAGGCAGATTTGTTACCTATTTTGTTTTTTTGTTATTTTTTATTTTTACTTTTGACCAATTTTTGTTATTTTTTTTTATACTAGTGAAAAATTGACTTTGGGATATCGATTTCTCACCTTAATCCTTTTTTCAATTTAACTTATTTTATTGGTTGTTTAACTATGCTAATTTGGGTGTTAATTAGAGGGAAAAGATAAATATATCGATTAAAAATATAAAAGCAAAGAGCAATACTAAAAAGTTACAAATATAAAAGTACAAAGCAATACTAACGGCCCAGTAGCTTAATCTACCCAGGGACATGGGGTCGACCTGGTGCTCCCAGGTTCAATTTCCGTAGTGGACAAACTCGGTGTTGGTCAGTGCAAAATCTGTTCCTAAGCACGAACGGAGATTAGTCTTTCGTTGAAAACGTTGGAACACTCTGTGGGTAGCCAGAGATGGTCGAACCAAAAAATACTAAAAAGTTACGAGAATTAGGTAGGATTTCCAACGGGGTTTGTATAGTTATTTTTTCAATGACGCTCCACCCGACAATTTTTGCAATGACCCTCCACCTACAGATTTCACATCTTTTTGGATGAGAGGTCCACTAGAGATCACAGGCTTTTTGGTGTAAACTGAGAGATCATAAATAATTACAATTTAGAAATTATTTATTTTTAAATAATTATGACCCTTTTTCTTTATATTCGTCTCAATACAAATGCGGCTAAATTTTGGACGACCTTCTAAATTTCTCTGCATGGATAGATAAAGAGAACAATCTGCAATTTGTGCTTATCCAACACTTGTGCATAATATAGTCAAGAAGAAAATTTGAACAAGCAACACTACATGTGAGCAGAGGATTTTTTTTGGTCAAATGTTGTATTGATTGAAATATACCTAGGCAAGGCCCAAACTAATACAAGCAACAATGGCCCAATAGATAGGAACCCAGTTCGCTAAACCGGTCAAAGGCCACAACCCGGCATGGACCAATGCAAGGAAAAACAAGAAAACAAGTACAAACAAGGTCAAACACTTAACCACTTAATACATATGTTCGACTTTCACTTCTAGATTTGTGAAACACCATAGAAACCCTAACAACCCACGCAAACTCCACTAATGTTGAAAGTTCCACTTGCTAGAGACACTATCGATCTCAAAGCCCAAATTACTCAGTAAGAGTTATAGAGTCATGAAGGAGAGCTTTGTGAAGAGTAGGGGGAGGATGAAGAGGCTAACATCTAATTAATGATCCAGATGATGTTTGCAATGCGATTGTAAGAGCCACTGCGTTTCCTTCGCGAGCTACCCAGGTAAAAGCACACCCTTCAAAACTCGATTTTAAGATTTTGATGTCTTCAACAATGCCTCTTATCTCTGTGTGAATTTTCTCTTGCCTACAAGCTCCAATCAAAGCCAGCTTATCTGATTCAAACGATACTGAGGGGTGATTAAGATTGTGGGCAATTCCATGTAAGCACGAAGTCCCAAGGCTTCTGCCGTTAATGGGGATGCCGCAAAGACTCGCATCAAGGTTGCTATAACCAAGGTACCTTTTGAATCCCTGCAAATAATTCCAATAAAACTTTTCCCTGTATTTTGATCAAAAGCAGCATCACAGTTAAATTTCAACACAGCTAGACACAATGGTCTCCACCTTTTATTCATTTCACATCTAGGGTTTCCAGTAGAAATACTGGGGACCTCTTTTATTTGTAATATCTCTGAGCATAAGGCCTTAATATGATGTAAAACTTTCAGAGGATTAGGGAACATACCTTGATAGATAGCTTCTTCCATATGATAAGGTAATGAAGATGTAAGTAGTGTGAGTGGGATCATGTCCTGTTCTTTCCAGTTCCAATTCTAACTAGTTATGTATACTTGATAAACCAAGATTGGTGGGAGAAGCACAAATTTCTAAACCAAACCATAAAGCCTAAATCCAATGTCAGAGCGGAAGAGAGTGTTCGATGGATTCCCGAGCCTGATTACATATAGGACAAGTGCTAGAATCAGATGTTTTCTTTCTGGACAATTCTACTTTCACAAGGAGAGCTTTGTGGCTAACCTTCCACAAAACACTTTAAATTTATGCGGTACATTTGCATGCCAAACATTAACCCAGGGGATTTAGGAATTCCCATAGAGCTAGAAGCATTTATTGAGGGAGTAGTCGACGGCTCCCCAAGCATCCTAACCATATTTTACAGATTTTACAGCTCATTAAGCCTCCTATAACCAAATTTTACAGATTTTACAAAGACCGGGAGATAGGGTTTTAACCATTTCAATCGCATCTTGAGGGTGTAGGTGTTGTCTTAGGGCTTTAGTATTCCAGCACTTAGAAGCAGAAATCAATCCATTTACCTTGCTCACATTAGAGCCAACTTTTAATGAGACTTTCTTACCAGAGGACACCCAACTATCCTATGTGATGTGTACAATATGGCCATAGTCTATCACCCATCTTCCAAAATCTTTAATTTAGTCTCTTCCATAAATTAAACTTTGGCAAACCCAGAATTTACAGTTCTTGTCCCCCCATGTAAGCCATACCCCGTTTCTTCTTGCTTCCATAGTTTGTCAACAATATCAGTTCTACTCTTCTTGACAATTTCCCAACGGCCTGATCTCTGGTCACTGTTTAGATGCTTTTGCAACTCATATTTCAGTTTGGTAATCTTTTTAGCTACATTTTTAAAAGTCTTAGAATTCCATTGCATCAAATGACTTTTATATCTTTTGACCTTAGAATCCAGAACTACCCAAGGGTTGGAATTAGCTTCAAAATCCTTCCAACTAGTTGCAATAACTGCTCTACATTTTCTGTGTTCCTCCCAGAAGGCCTCATATTTGAAAGATGTCCCACTAGATTAGGATGGTTTAGGTTTAAAGACAATGGGAGCGTGATCATAATTCATAATAGGAAAGACATTTTTATAGGTTCTACAGGTCGAGTACTATCTTTCTCAGAGTTATAAAGGATTTCATTAAAGCCTCCCGTTAAGCACCAAGGACCATTGACTGAAGGTTTGAGGCTAGAAATTTTCTACCATAGATTCCTTCATTGAGAAAAGGTTGGGTTACCATAAACAAAAGTGAGTTCAAAAGTGTGACCTAACCTTCTTTCTTGAATAGCAGTATGAATGAAGTTATTACAAAATTCAAGAACTTATATCTTGTAGTGGTCGTTCCATAAGAGACCCACTCCCCTAGAAATACCAATAGCTTCAACACAAAATGCATGTTGAAAACTAAACTTCCTTCAAATTCTTTCTACATATTCCTTACGGGCTCTGGTTTCTAAAAGGAATACAATTGTTGACCTCTAACCTTTTAAAAGGTCCTTAAGTCTCTATTTGTCATGGTGGCAGCCAAACCACGACAATTCCAGCTTATGCAAGTCATTTGTATGGTGGGGGTATAGAATGGCCTTCCTCCTCAGCCTTTGTAGGAAAGTAAACCATGTGAAATGAATCAGAATCACCTACATCCATGTTGTTGTGTTTTTTCAGAACCTCTGGAGCTTTTCTTCTTAGTGTTGCATAGACTCCTCCTCAGTGTCATAGGTAGTGACCATCTTCCATTTCTTGATTGTGAGTCCAGTAGCCAAAGCATTCTCCACCCAAATCTCTACTGAAGTAGTATATGGTTAACTGGAAGAACCCTCTGAGAACTCTACATAATACAGAGGTGGTGGGGGATAATAGTTTAGTTGGTACCTTTCCTTGTTCCATATATGATGAAATAAAATAAGGTGAGTTAGGGTTATTTCTCTTCCACTCTAGAGGATAAGTAGGATTCTTCTCATTAACATTGGAGGACGGATTCTTGTTGGACCATTTGGAGTTCTGTATTTTTTCTTTACTTCTTATAGCCTCTAAAAAGGATATATTAGCTCCACCATGTCTTAGCTTGTCCCTTTCAGGACTTGGGTAATCCCTAGTAATAATAGGCTCAGCTAGACCTACATCTTCCTTGATTAACTGTAGTTCTTCAATATTATATAAGGGCCTAATCCTAGGCTGATGGTATTAGAATGGTGAGGGACTCTAGTAGGCATAGCTTGTTTTAATTTCTTTGATGCAACCTATAACACCCCGGTATTTGTAACAAGTAGAATTACCTAAGTGTACCAACTGTAATACATCAGAGATATAAATTTCTGTTTAGATACTGAACACCACTCTAAATTTTTGCTGAATAACACCTGTTAAATAGAGACGAAGAATAGAGAGACGATATTGGTCACGCAGTTCGGCCAATGTTTGCCTACGTCTGCGACTACAGAGTAGCTGTAGTTCCGTCTTATTAACTGTATATGTTGTTGTGTAAAGAGTACAAGCACTAATGAGTTTAAATAGACTATACTATATGAAAACCTAACGGGCCTGGGCCGAATACACATATAAATAAATCTACTATTTACACCACATGCTGGAGCGTATAGATTGTAGGCATCCAGCTTGTCACATATGTAAGTTATCCTTGATCCTCGAAGAGCTTTTGTGAAGATGTCTGCCAATTGATCATTAGAACCAACAAATGAAGTAGCAATGTCGCCAGACACAATCTTCTCACGAACAAAGTGACAATCAACTTCAATGTGTTTGGTTCGCTCATGAAAGACTGGATTGGACGCAATATGTAGGGCTGCTTCATTATCACAGATGAGACTCATAGTGCCTATTTTACAAAAACGCAACTCTTGGAGAAGATGTTTCAGCCACGTGAGCTCCTGAGTGGTAAGCGCCATAGCCCGATATTCAGCCTCAGCACTGGATCTGGCAACAACATTTTGCTTTTTACTTTTCCATGAAATTAGATTTCCATCAATAAGAACACAATACCCAGATGTGGACCTTCTATCAAAGGGGCAACCAGCCCAATCAGCATCTGTGTAAGCGACAATATTTGAATCACCTCTATCCGTGTAAACAAGACCTTTTCCAGGAGCTCCCTTGATATACCTCAGGATTCTAACAACGGCATCCCAATGACTGTCACAAGGAGAATTTAGGAATTGACTCACCACACTAACAGCATATGAAATATCTGGCCTCGTCATGGTCAAGTAATTTAACTTTCCAACTAGCCTCCTATACCTTCCTGGATCTGAAAATGGCTCCCCCTGATCTGGTAGGATCTTGACATTAGGATCCATAGGAGAGTCAATTGGCTTGCAATCCAGCATTTTGGTTTCTTCTAAAATATCCAAAGCATACTTTCTCTGGGAAATAGCAATCCCTGCCTTAGAATGAGCTACCTCAATGCCAAGAAAGTAACGTAACTTTCCAAGATCTTTGACCTGAAAGTGGTGGACTAGATGTTGTTTAAGTCCTGCAATCTCATCATGATCATTACCTGTAATGACAATATCATTGACATAGACAACCAGATAAATACATTTGTGAGAGGAGAACTTATAAAAGACGGAGTGGTCAGCTTCACTCCGAATCATGCCATACTCTTGAACAACACTACTAAATCTCCCAAACCATGCTCGAGGGGATTGTTTAAGACCATACAAGGCTTTGTGAAGTCGACAGACATACCCACGACACTCCCCTGAGCAACAAAACCAGGTGGTTGCTCCAGATAAACTTCTTCTTCTAGATCTCCATGGAGAAACGCATTCTTGATGTCTAGTTGATACAATGGCCAATGTCGCATTGCAGCCATAAAAAGGAATAGACGAACAGAAGCCATTTTAGCCACCGGTGAGAAAGTATCACTGTAATAAAGGCCAAAAACCTGAGTATAGCCCTTAGCAACGAGGCGTGCTTTCAGACGATCAATACTCACGTCTGGACCAACTTTGACAGTATATACCCAACGACACCCAACAATAGATTTACCAGGAGGAGGCGGCACAAGAGTCCATGTCTGGTTAGATTCTAAGGCTGTCATCTCATCAATCATAGCTTGTCTCCAACCTGAATGAGAAAGAGCTTCCTGCGTGGACTTAGGAATGGTGATGGAAGAAATAGCAGAGACAAATGTATAATGCGAAGGTGATAAGCGGTGATAGCTGAGGAAATTATAAATAGGATGAGGGTTATGGGTGGAACGTGTACCTTTACGCACTGCAATAGGAGGGTCTTCTGACTCGGGAGGCGGATCCGGAGTAGAAGAGGGAACCGGGGCAGGAGATAAGTCACTAGGATCTTCGGTAGGAGGTGGGTCGACAGGAGGGACACGAGCACGGCGTTGATAAGTTTGCAAGGGGGCGGGACTAGAAGGACTAGGAATTTCCGTAGGAGATGGGTGATCTATCTGGTCAATGATGGGTGGGAGAGGAACTACCAAGACAATGTTAGGAATAGGTAATACTTGAGAGACAGACTCAGACTCAATGGGAGATGCAAAGAAGGGAGCATCCTCAAAGAAGGTGACATCAGCAGACATGTAGAAGCTATGTGAGGAGGGACAGTAGCATCGATATCCTTTTTGAACTCTTGAATAGCCAAGGAAGCGATGTGTGGTATAAATCTACTATTTACACCACATCTCAACAACACCAAAATAGTCTTAATCATAAATAAGACCACAATGATTCCCTGACCATCAACCATCAGCAAGATTTAGTGTTCAATACCATACAAGAAAGCGCGGAAAAAAAACTACATAATGCTTACATCCGATACAAACATTACAAAGATAACAAGGGAAAACATAATCTTAAGCATAAAAGCTAAGTCTTCAGCAACCATCCGAGTACAACCTACTCGTGCCTCTTGGATCTCCTTTTTCCCTGTTTCTCTGTAAAACAACAACATATAAACAATGAGATACAATCTCAGTGCGTTCTACCGAGACCCCTAACCACGCTCTCGGTTTCTTTATAAAACCTTTTTCTGGCAATTCAATTAATGAATTGCAACTTACACCGATAATTCAATATGAATTACAAACATAAACTGTTAATTCAATATGAATTACAAACATAAACTGGTAATTCGATATGAATTACAAACATAAACCCGTAATTCGATATGAACTACAAACATATCTTTTTAATATTTAGCACATCACCAACAACCCGAAGAAGCTTAAGTGAACTCCAACTAGCCAATAGTAGTACATGTCCTAAAGGCAAAAACATATCATCTGGGGGCCTAGATCAAGGGATCATGACTTCCCTCATCTAGCATGCTAATCCATAGGGGTCGTCACCCCGACTCGATATAATTTATATATCGTGAATCATAGACTGGTTTAGATGAATAATTAATAAACATCCCGCGTCAGTTATACAATACCAATTAGGACTTATAGTCCGTTTTATTTTCGATAAAACATGTCCTCACACGTATACTATATTTCGGTTTTTCGAAACAATTGTATCTTCAAAACATTTTATTTAAAATCATCATGGACATGATTAAAATCATGTTTTTATCAATCACAATTCATAACAAATGGTTGGAAAGAAAATTAGGAGAGATTTGGAATCAAAAGCAGCTACGAAACAAAGATTCCGCAAAATATTCGTTCGTTTGTTTCGTTTCGCTTCTCCGATCGCGTCCAACCTGTAATCCAATCTATTTCCAACATAAAAACAATCAATATCACATAATATTCCAGTCAATCCAGTCTAGTAACATCAATTCAGGAGCAACAATATCCAATAAGTCGTTCCTAACTATCAGTGACACGACACACTATTTGACACAATACATTAGTGCAGAATTTCTATAATCGTGCACCTATTTCCACAAATTATTTAAAATAGAAAACGACATCTGATTTCAACAAATAAATACTCGTTGGAAAGATCTATGAGTCTAGTTTTCATTCCTAAGTTTAGTTTTTCAAAAAGAGTATTCAGTAAGTGCAGTTTTTCAATTTACTACACTGGTACCAGAATTCGGACAGAATTGTTTAGTCATTTTGAAATCAAACTTTCTCCCTCATTGCTCAATGAAATTTAGTGAAATCAGTGCCTATTCAATAGGAAATTCAGTCTAAATTCTAACAAAACAAACCCCACGAAATTTGGAGGATCAGGGAATTCAAAATTAGACAAAAACTGAACATATATCCAAAACAGTCCCAGATATTTGACTCAATTTGCAACCAAGAATTCTTCCATTATACTTATCCTAATTGAGTAAACTTAGTGCCTAATTTGTAGAAAAGTATGTCTAGTTTCCAGAAAAACAAACCACATAATTTTTAGACAAATAGAACATTCACAATCACAGAATTACTGAACTTGTACCAAACAGCCTTAGTACAGTAATCACAAGAGGAATTTTCAGTTTTTTATGGCTAATAATCAAAGACATTTGGTCCCTCAATTTTAAAAACTCAAAGACATTTGGTCCCCCAATTTTAAAAAATCAAAGACATTTGGTCCTTCTTTCGACTAAATGTATTTGATTTTTTTAAATTGGGGGACCAAATGTCTGAGTTTTAAAATACGGGGACCAAATATCTGAATTTTTGAAAATAGGGGGTCCAAAACTATAATTTAGCCTTAAACCTTTTTATTCCTTATAACTCCTATCCAACACCATAATTTCTCTTCAACTTAATTAAAATCCCTAAAACCTCAATTACCCATTAATTAGGAATAATTAATTCACTCGGCTTCAAAATAATTTCGATAATTATTTTGGGGATGTTACATTACACCCCAACTTGGAAAATTTTTGTCCTAAAAAATTCGTCAAGTCTTACAATTGATTAATTGAGAATCGACATTCTCAGAAGGACCTTAACTTGCTGGAAAACAATCTTGAATTAACGAATTGAGTATATAAACTCTTCATTCGGCCACATAAGCTTGGTATTGAGTTTGAAAACACTTTCGTAACTTTTTTCCAATTGGTCTCGTTTACCCCCCAACTTTGATTAATCTTAATCAAAGTGTTTAATATGAGGTACTTGATAGAAATACAGGTTGAAAATGAGGTCCACGTATTGGTACTCCTCGATAGAGGTAAGAACAAACATGATTTTCTTTAAGGGAGTAAACACCTTTTCAACAAATTTCTAAAAATCCTTATTAGTTCTCGTACACATTGAAAAATGTGACGGAAAAGTCACTATGAAATTCCTTGACTCGCTTCCAAGATTTCGAGGTAAAACTTTTTCAAAAAGATGGAAGGAGGGTTATACTAAAAACGTTGGACTTACACGTATAAATAAGCCGTGAGAACATCAAATAAATTTGAAAACAATCAAATCACCTCAAATTTGTTTTCAAAACAACTATTAAACTGAACTCAGAGTTCCTTTTCCTCTATAGCAACTTTCCTCACGATATTTTTACCAACGACGCACCCAATTCCTTTCCGAATTGGCCAATAGCGTTGAGAGTTTCCCCTCAACCTAAGTACGCCTCCAATGATTTTCCTCAATCAGATTTTATTAGCCTCTTGATTCGTTCCCAAAATTAACTTTAGCATGCGGGTTTTCACAAAATGATTTTCAAAACTACCATGCCGCACGCCAATCTTCACTTCGGAAATTTCAGTCACTTGCAAGCAGATCCATCAATTAATCCTTTGATGGCTATTCACAACGTGAAAAATAGTCAGCAGTCACCTCACTTCCATATTCGTATTCACGTTTGACTTGTCAAACGGAATCACATAATACAATCTGATTGTTAACCTTCGCAAGCGAAAGGTTAACACCAAAACCTTGCCACTATAGTGGAAACTTATGTATGTACCCCTTCTTAGAGCTAAAAGACTCTAACAATTCCATTTCATGTATCATTAACTCTACCGTGTGAAGCGATTTCCTACTCAGCGCATCAGCTACAACATTGGCCTTTCCTGGATGATACTTCAACTCGAAGTCATAATCCTTCAGAAACTCAACCCATATCATTTGCCTGTTATTCAATTCTTTCTGATCAAACAAATACTTTAAGCTTTTGTGATCATTAAAGACTTCGAAACGAGACCCATACAGATAATGTCTCCAAATCTTCAGTGCATACACAATAGCTGCCAACTCTAAATCATAAGTCGGATAATTCTCCTCATGAGATTTCAATTGCCTGGCTGCACAAGCTACCACATGTTGATTCTGCATGAGAACACATCCTAAACCCTTCCCAGAAGCATCACTGTAAATTTGGAACTCCAAAGACGGATCCGGAAGAATCAGGATGGGAGCATAAGTCAACCGAGTTTTCAATTCTTGAAAACATTCTTCACAATCAGCATCCCACGTAAACGGTTGACCTTTACGAGTTAACCGAGTAAGTGGAAGAACTAACTGTGAGAACCCTTGAATAAACGTCTTGTAATAACCAGCTAGGCCCAAGAAACTTCTGATCTCTGTGACTGATGTTGGTCGTTCCCAGTTTAACATAGCTTCCACTTTACTGGGATCTACAGCGACTCCCGATTGGGAAATCACATGTCGCAAAAACTTTACCTCAGACATCCAGAAATCACACTTCGAAGGTTTCGTGTACAACTTCTTTTCTCGGAGTACATTCAGAACAATGCGGAGATGTTGAATATGCTCCTCAATGGTCTTCGAGTACACCAAGATATCATCTATGAAAACGACTACAAACTGATTCAAGTAGGTGTGAAAGACTCGGTTCATGTAATCCATGAATACCGCTGGAGCATTAGTCAAACCGAAGGGCATCACTACAAACTCGTAATGTCCATACCTAGTACGGAAAGCTGTCTTCGGAATATCTAAGGCTCTAACTTTTATCTGATGATAACCTGACCTTAGATCAATTTTAGAAAACATCACTGCACCTCAAAGTTGATTAAGCAAATCATCTATTCCTTGCAAGGGATATTTATTCTTGATCGTCACTTTATTGAGTTGTCGATAATCAATGCACAGTCTCATGCTACCATCTTTCTTTTTGACTAGTAACACTGGAGCACCCCATGGAGAAGCACTCGGTCGAATGAACTTCTTTGATATCAACTCTTCAAGTTGAGATTTCAGTTCCTTTAATTCTAAAGGAGACATTCGATAAGGAGCAATAGATATTGATCCTGTGCCTGGCATCAATTCAATAGAAAATTCTACCTCACGATCAGGAGGTACAGAAGAGACTTCATCTGGAAAAACATCCAGAAATTCGTTCACAACTTGAACAGACGACAAATCTAAACCAGTTTTAGTGGATGCAGATAGCATAATAACATAAGCTTCCGCACCTTGGAATAATGACTGACTTGCTGAGGTGAAAGAGATAACTGCTTCAGAATTTGCCTTTGTCAATTCAACATATCCAGAGGCAAAACTGATGGTTCGATTGGCACAGTCGATTGTAACGTGACTTGTAGTCATCCAATTCATACCCAAGACGATGTCCATACTTCTCATAGGCAAACAAATAAATTCTACTACGAAATTTCTGCCTCCTATGCCAAGTAGACATTTTGACACAAAGATTGGGTCTGGAAACGACCCTTACAGCAGTAAAAATAGTTATCGGCTCGGATAGCGGAGATAAGGCTAATCCCAACCGATCCTCACATGATTGAGCTATAAAACAATGGGTTGCACCCGAATCATATAATATACTGACGGTGAGAAGCTTACCTAGCTCATGGGAAGCAAAAAGATGGAAGGGAGATGATGATTATGATGAACTTGGGGTTTGGATTCAAACCTCTTCTTCGTTTCATTTTCTCTTCTTTTCTTCCCTTCTCTGTTTCTTTCTTTCGGTTCCTCTCTTCCTTTCTTAATTCTCTTTCTCTTCTTCCTTTCATATATACATATATATATATATATATATATATATATATATATATATATATATATATATATTTATATATATATATATTTATATATATATATATATATTATTAATAATATTTGGGTAAGTTTCCAAAACTACCCTTTCTTAAACCTTTTTATTCCTTATAACTCCTATCCAACACCATAATTTCTCTTCAACTTAATTAAATTCCCTAAAACCTCAATTACCCATTAATTAGGAATAATTAATTCACTTGGCTTCAAAATAATTTTGATAATTACTTTGGGGATGTTACATTACACCCCAACTTGGAAGATTTTTGTCCTCAAAAATTTGTCAAGTCTTACAATTGATTAATCGAGAATCGTCAAGTCTTCTCAGAAGATTTCCATTGTGTCATTAGAGCTTGTTTGTATTTTCCGCACAAGTAAATCTTTAACATTAACATGTGAAAGTCGTAGGAATGGATTTTTTTGGAATTTCAGCAGAGTCAGGTTCTAAACTTTCATATTGGTTACCAGTAGATGTCTGGCCTTGAGTTCCTTTCTTTCTCTGTAGCTCTTTGATAATATTGCTAACAGATTTTGCTGTTGGTATTCCAAAACCATGCCCATACTTAGGGATAGTTGGATTCAGAGTTGACATCACTTTCGTTTTCTTGCAATTCTTTTGATCATGTCCCATAACTCCACGGTTGAAGCACAAGGCTTGTAACATTTCATACTTATATATTATTTTGACTTTAGGTAAGTCTACCCTTGGTATCCAACATCCAGAAGGAAGAGGTTTCGTAACAACTAAAACAACTCGAGCACTAATAAAATTCCTCAACAGTTTACCTTCATACATAGGGCCCTCCACTTCCACAACCCTACCCACTTTTTTAAGCAAGGTGGTTACATTCTGAGTGTTTAGAAATTCTAAGGGCAAGTTATGAACTTGGATCCAAAGAGGGTTAGTTGTAAAATCTAATTAAACTTTAGAAGCCTTAGGGATCCAAAACTGTAAACATAATAGGTGATTCATTACATACCATGGTTCTTTTAGGTATACTTCTCTAGCATGGGCTTGCTCTGCAAAGCTGAGTAGATACTTGTTCAACCCTAGATTAGTAATTTGGACTCCCTCATATTCTTTACATGCCTTTGAGGTGATTTCTGCAACTGCGTTTTTGTTTAATACTTTGCTAGATAGGACTCTGGCTACCAAGGATCCTCTTGCTAACTCAACACGGTCTTATTTGCATGTATAAGAAGTCCGTCTAGTTCTTCATGATTATCTCCAGGACGCGGTTGTTGTGAAGATGATGCCATGAAAATAGAGAAAGAGAGAATAGCAGAAGAAAAGAAATCAGATGTGAACAAAGGGAATGTACCAGAATCCTAGGGGTCACCGTAGCGACAGAGCCCAGGAACAAAGCACCCTAAAGACAAGCGCAACACACAGACTGTTAGGGAACCCAAGAAGAAGGAGGAAAAAACAGAGACACTAGACAACAAAGGCAACACTTCAGTGTTTCAGCTGGGACAAAACCCCAGCAGAGAAAAACCCTAACCCTATAGCCATAATCCCGTTAGGCCCCTGTAAAAAAATCTTTTAAAAAGACCCTTACAAAAACAAAACACTTTCAGTTTGGTCTCTCTGTTAATTTTTCATCCAAAAAAGATGGCGTGGCTAATGGTGATGACGTCAGCATGACTTCAGCACTGACGTCAGTGCCACGTGTCAACATTTAATTGGGCCACAGTGCACGTGGCTTTGACATGCCACGTCATCCACTAAAAAAAAGCAGTATAGGCGACGGATTTTTCCGTCGCTAATGACCAAAAATCCGCCGCTAATGTGCCTTAGCGACGGAATTAGCGACGGAACAAATCCCTCACTAAAAATGGCCTCGCTAATGGTTAGCGACGGAATTTAGCGAGGGAAATTCCGTCGCTAATCACCTCGTAATCTGTGTCTTTTGTTAAAAAAAGCGCGCATTTGTCATTAAAGTATATTATAAAATTATTGTTATAATATTGTTATAAAGTTATTATAAAATTATTGTGAAATATGGTGGTGGTTGTGAAATTTGGGAAGGAGTTTGTGTAGAGAGAGAGAGTCGGTTAGAGAGAGGCGGTTACAGAGAGAGAGAGAGAGAGAGGGGTATAGAGAGGAGTGAGGGTGGAAGTTAATTTTGTGGTGGTAGTGGTGGTGGTGGTGGTCGTGGTGGTGAAATATGGGATGTGTATAGAGAGAGAGAGAGAGAGAGAGAGAGAGAGGTATGGTTAGAGAGAGGAGTGAGGATGGAAGTTAATTTTGTGGTGGTAGTGGTGGTGGAGGTGAAATATGGGAAGAGGGTTTGTGTGTAGAGAGAGAGAGAGAGAGAGAGAGAGATTGTGAAATATGATGGTGGTTGTGAAATTTGGGAAGGAGTTTGTGTAGAGAGAGAGAGAGAGAGTCGGTTAGAGAGAGGCGGTTACAGAGAGAGAGAGAGAGAGAGAGAGAGAGAGGGGTATGGTTAGAGAGAGGAGTGAGGGTGGGAGTTAATTTTGTGGTGGTAGTGGTCGTGGTGGTGAAATATGGGATGTGTATAGAGAGAGAGAGAGAGAGAGAGAGAGAGAGAGAAAGAGAGAGAGAGAGAGAGAGAGAGAGAGAGAGAGAGAGAGAGGGGGGGTATGGTTAGAGAGAGGAGTGAGGATGGAAGTTAATTTTGTGGTGGTAGTGGTGGTGGAGGTGAAATATGGGAAGAGGGTTTGTGTGTAGAGAGAGAGAGAGAGAGAAGTGTGAGGATGAGAGGAGCTATGATGTGGTGGTGTAGGGTGGGTTTGGGTAGAGAGAGAGGAGAGTAAAGGAGAAGAAGAGAAAACAACTTCCATGAGAGGAACTTCATGGAAGTTGTTTTGCAATTTGGATTAAAATGTTAAACCAGTTTTTTTTAACAAGTTTGGGTAACTAGTCTGTTTTAAAAGTTTGGATAGGTTCATAATCCATTTAATTGGGTTTGTTTTTTTTGGTGTGGTGTGGTTCAGTTTATTGAATGGTGTGGTTAACCATAATTTTTGCACACCCCTAGAGAAGAGAGAAGAAGTGAGGAGGATTCGATTTAATAAAAAAAATTAGAATTAGCGACGGAAATTTAGCGACGGAAATTCAAATTAGCGACGGATTTTAAAATGGTGCAATTTCCAAGGAATTAGCGACGGATTTTTTGCGACGGAAATTCAAATTAGCAACGGATTCAGAATTTTACGCATTCCAAGGTCTGCGCAACGGTCGCGTCAGCATTAGCGACAGATTTTTTGCGACGGATTTTATGCGACGGATTTTAAATTTTTTGTTAAAAAAACTGCGCCTTCGTCATTATTAGCGACGGATTTTGGTTCTCTCGCTAAAATCCCTCGCTACTTAAACATTAGCAACGGATTTTGGTTCCCTCGCTAATTTTTCGTCGCTAATAAGGCATTTTTTTGTAGTGATCACCCCATGTCATCACTTCCAAGTGGCACTGTTAGTGCCACATCAGCCACCAATGATTGGGTGCCACGTGGCAGCTCGCATGGCAAAGTGTGGGCATAGTGTGTTACTAAAAAAATAAAGATTTTAGTGGCCATAGGGCTTGAACCCGTGACCTAGTAGTGGTATACACCAACAAATACCACTAGGCCACATCGTAACCTGAGTAAATAAATGCAACTACTAATATTTAATATGAATCAAAACGCCGGGAATTAAAAAAATGGACAAAACTTACGTGAAGTTCCCTAGATGTTGTTTTTACTCTTTGCCAATAAAAGTATGACACATGTACTATTAATTTTTTTTTTGGTAAACCAAGGTATCCCTGCGGGCGTAACTGTAGAGACTAATCCGTCGAGGTACTGAGATCCATTTAAGGGTTTGACCTAGGTACTGAGATCCATTTAAGGGGTTGACCTCTCCCACCAGGTATTTTTCCATACGCACCGGCCAGGGATCGAACCCTTGACCAAATGGTTAAGGAGCTTAATATCCACCACTTGTGCTATACCATGTTGGTACATGTACTATTAATTTCAATTAACAAAAAATGAGTTAACACCGTTAAATGATCATTTTCTTATCTTCTTCCCCTCATCTAATTACCAGGTCACGACAACACCTCTCACCATCAAATCTTCCTACAAGAACATGAACAACCACTACGAAAAATTTAAATAATCATTCGGTGACCAAACCACGGTGAGAACGAGACCCTTACGGAAAAATCAATCTGTTCTAGACTGGACAAAGAGGTCCATTTAGCAATTCCAGAAGGTGCATTTAGCAATGGATATGGATTGGCCCAATCACTTTGGCCCATATCCACAACATACAAGCCCAGTCACGCTTGGACGGTTAAGATCAATTCCGTTGATCCGACGATCCACAAACGGGCACGATTTCCTATAAATACCGGCTCGCATAGCCATTTACGAGGTACACACTCTTCCCTTGCAAATTCACTAGCTTATTCTCATACTGACTTGAGCGTCGGAGTGACTTTGCAGGTACCCCCCCCCCCCCGGTCGGGCGCTCACTGACCTCCTACCAGAGCAGCAAGAGACCTATCAACAGCAGCCGACCAAAATACTGCTAGGTACAGAACATTGGCGACCACAGTGGGAGATATTTATCTTTCACATCATCACTACTCAAACTTTTCTCTTGCTACTCCATGGCTCCCAGAGGCAGACCCCGGATTCAAAGCATTGCTGTACCGGCATCCCGACCAGAAAATACTATGGAAGGCAACGTCGTAACCCTACCTGACGAGGGTACCAGTCAGCCTGCCCAGCCTTCGAATGTGAGTCAGCTTTCGGATCTCCTGGCCAATCGCACTCAAGCTATGCTGCATCAGGAAGACCAGCAGAGTGCTAAGGACATGCCCAACCCGGTACCCAGAAGGGCGCCTGGCCGGGCGCCAAGACAGCATCAGACAGCGCCCATGAGGGCGCCTGGCACCCATGAGGGCGCCTGGCACCCATGAGGGCGCCTGGCAGGGCACCATGGCAACATCAGACAGCGCCCATGAGGGCGCCTGGTATGGCGCTAGGGCAGCATCAGACAGCTCCCATGAGGGCACCTGGCAGGGCGCCATGGCAACATCAGGCAGCACCCATGAGGGCGCCTGGCAGGGGAACCCTTCCTCCAACAACGGTGACTTCGAGGCACCATCGTTCTCCCCCTCATGGAGGATCAGGCTCACCTCCAAGGGCCCCCTCCATCCCCTTCGGATGATACCTACCAGCCTCACGACTCCCGCTCCAGGACCTCCTCACGCGCATCCCTTGATACTCGAGAGAGGTCAAGGAACCAGGTCGACACCCACCAAAGGCACCACCGGGGATCGTCATCAAGGAGATCCCCCGACCGACGCAGGCATCAAAAGTACATGGACTATGAAGAAGACAACATGGACTACCAGGCCAAGGTTGGCAGCATGAAGGCTGATCTAACTTGTTATGGGCACAGTACCAGCAAATGCAGCACCCCCAGGGATGACATTGAAGAAGGGAAGCTCGCCCAATACGTGAATGAAGAAGAGAATGAAACTCGCGACTTCGAATAAGGAGCAGAGCATCAGGACTCGAGCCTAAGGCTAGGCCTAGTTATGAATTTTGTTGTTTGAGCACAAAAGCAGAATATCAAGAAAGAAAAAAGGTCCAACTCCATAGTCAGGAGTGGAGCGAGACAAGTCTGAGACCCAACATACCACGCAGGGAGGGACTGCCTGGATCGTAGGGGGCAACCTCAACATTAACCTAAAGCCAAGATCATCTCTCCAAGTATGGGAGTCAAGGGTGTCATGACGCGCTTATCTTCCTAAGACAAAGCAGCCAAGATCACGGCACCCACCCGGCGGGGATCCAAGGTATGAGACCACGATGTCTTAGGTAGCAAGCGCTAAGAAAGGCGCGGAAGTCAAGCAAATGACGAGACCATGACTAGTCTGCAGGCCATAACTTCATTTGTGTTTATCCGATTGAGGCGTGTAAGCATGCGTTAGAAAGCTAAGAAGCAGAGCTACAATTCTCATGTTAACCTCGAAATCTAATTCATACGTCTCCACACCCAGGAAGGGAAACAAGCTGACGGCACCATGGCAAGCCAGCACCCAAGGCGCCCAGGAGGGCGCCAAATCCTGTTACGGAAGCAGCCAGCGTGGCACGTAAGAAAATTAAATGATGCATGAGCATGTGAGTGCATGAGCACGTAAGAAAATAAAATAGTGCATGAGCACGTAAGAAAATTAAAGGATGCATGAGCATGTGAGTGCATGAGCATGAAAGGAAATAAAAGAGTGCACGAGCACGTGAGAAAATAAAATAGTGCACGAGCAAGTGAGCAAAAAACTTAGTGCACGAGCACATTAGCAAAAAAAACATAGTGCACAAGCACGTGAGAAAATAAAATAGTGCATGAGCACGTGAGCAAATAACATAGTGCGCGAGCAGTGAGAAAATCAAATGATGCATGAGCGTGAGAGGAAATAAAGTAACGCGTGACGTGATGGTGTCATTCTGCTCGCCCTCACACTCTCCTCCGCTCGCCCTCACACTCTCCTATGCTCGCCCCCTAGGTGCAATGTAATCGGCCAAGAGGAAAAGAAAATGTGGTGTTGCTCGCCCATACTCACCATCAATCACCTCGATCAAGGAAAGTCAGCAAAAAATATCAATAGACGAGCAGGATAATTGCTGTGATCCTCTGACAAAACTAGCAGACCCGACGACGGCACGAGCCGTAAGGGCAACCTAACCTACGAGAGCATCCTAAACGACAACGTCAAGTCAAGACCATCCCCCAGGATAATCTCGACTTGGGGGGAAACGGTGAAACCAGGTCAATATCCACCAGAGGCACCACCGGAGATCGCCATCGAGGAGATCCCCCGACCGACGCAGGTCAATATCGAACTTTGCCACGAGGCGTGAAGCGACTTTAAACGTGTCGCAACCTCTGATGGGCGAGTTAAATTCAGACCGAGTTCTGATAAAATGCCCCCGGAGTTAACTTTGCCACGGGGCACGAAGCGGCTTCAAAAATGGTCGCAACCTCTGATGGGCGAGTTAAATTCGGATCGATTCTGATAAACTGCCCCCAGAGTCACCACGAGGTGCGAAGCGGCTTCGAAAATGGTCGCAACCTCTGATGGGCGAGTTAAATTCGGATCGATTCTGATAAACTGCCCCCAGAGTCACCACGAGGTGTTAACTTTGCCACGAGGCACAAAGCGGCTTCGAAAATGGTCGCAACCTCTGATGGGCGAGTTAAATTCGGATCGATTCTGATAAACTTCCCCCAGAGTATACATTGCCACGAGGCGCGAAGCGACTTTAAACGTGTCGCAACCTCTGATGGGCGAGTTAAATTCAGACCGAGTTCTGATAAACTGCCCCCGGAGTTAACTTTGCCACAGGGCACGAAGCGACATATCGCAACCTCTGATGGGCAAGTTAGATTCAGACCCCTCTGACAAACTGCCTCCAGAATAAACCTGCCACGAGGAGGTATGAAATCATACATACAGATGTGCAAGCCAATGACTTGCGCCTGATCCCAGGAAGGCGCCTAAGAGGGCGCCAACATCAGGACTTTGCACCTTGACAAAAGACGCCCAGGAGGGCGCCAACATCAGGAGGCATGGCACAAGGCGCCCACGAAGGCGCCAACTTCAAAACACAGCCCTTTGCCACGAAGCGATATGAAATTGTATATTCAGGTGCGCAAGGCAAGAACGTGTGCCTGAGGCCATCCAACGCGTGCCAATTATAAACATAAGAAACAAGCTAGGCAAAGACGAAACATAGACGTTTCAAAATGCAACATAAAAAAATCAGGGGGTAATGACATCGAAGTCAACCCCGTTGGGTCGGTATGTGACAAGCCTCCCGCCCAGAACCTCTTGATCAAATTAAAATATCATGGAGATGTCAAACAGATAATGCTGAAGACGGAAGAAGTAATTCCCCTCGACACCAAGCAAGCCCTGAAATTTCATCGAGAAGAGAAGCAGGCTAAGAGACAGGATGAGCAACAAAAAATAAAGCAGAGTGTCAAGCACACGTCCACACAAGCCGGCACCCAGGGGGCGCCTGGCAAGAGGGCGCCTGCCAGGGCGCCAAACATCAAGGCAGCGCCCATGAGGGCACCTGGCAGGGCGCCAAGCCCCAGGGCGCCTGGCAGGGCGCCAAGCACCAGGGCAGCGCCCATGAGAGCGCCTGGCAGGGTGCCAAGGATGAAGCAAGCAGCGCCTATGAGGGCCCCTGGCAGGGCGCCAATGATGAAGCAAGCAGCGCCCATGAGGGCGCTTGGCAGGGCGCCAAGCACCAAGGCAGCACTCATGAGGGCGCCTGGAAGGGCGCCAATGAAGAAGCAAGCAGCGCCCATGAGGGCGCCTGGCAGGGCACCAAGAACCAAGGCAGCGCCCATGAGGGCGCCTGGGAGGGCGCCAATGATGAAGCAAGCAGCGCCCATGAGGGCGCCTGGCAGGGCGCCAATGATGAAGCAAGCAGCGCCCATGAGGGCGCCAAGCACCAAGGCAGCGCCCATGAGGGCGCCTGGCAGGGCGCCAATGATGAAGCAAGCAGCGCCCAGGAGGGCGCCTGGCAGGGCGCCAAGCACCAAGGCAGCGCCCATGAGGGCGCCTGGCAGGGCGCCAATGATGAAGCAGACAGCGCCCATGAGGACGCCTGGCAAGGGGGCGCCTGGCAGGAAGTGGTTTGGAAGTAAATCCTTCGCAAGGGGGCAGCCAGCACTGTGCAACAAGGCACCCAAGAGGGCATCAAACCTTGTCTCGCAAATCCTGCTCCACGAGGAGACACCCAGCGCACGCACGCAGGGAACAACACCAAAGGCACACAGGAAGGTGCCAACTCTCGGGAACAAACAAGCGTCCAGCAAGGTGCCCAAGAGGGCGCCAACAGCAAAACGTAGCACTTGGCACAAGGCGCCCAGGAGGGCGCCGACATCAGGATACGGCACCCTAGCTTGACGTTTGGCACAAGGATTACCCCATAGGAGGCCTGAGTCATGGTCGCAACGAAGTGATCTTGTACGACCCGACAAGACAGACAGAGTAACACATTGCGGCAACGAAAAAATTTCTCTTTTTTACTGTAGAGAGTGAAAATGATAAAACACGGTCGTGACAAAGGCAGTGTCCCACGCGACTTCACACATCCGGTAGACCGACGAAAATCCTTCAAGCCAAAACATCCTCCGAAATAATCTCGGCTTGGGGGGCAGCTGTTCTGGACTGGACCAAGAGGTCCATTTAGCAATTCCAGAAGGTGCATTTAGCAATGGATATGGATTGGCCCAATCACTTTGGCCCATATCCACAACATACAAGCCCAATCCCGCTTGGACGGTTAAGATCAATTCCGCTGATCCGTCGATCCACAAACGGGCCCGATTTCCTATAAATACCGGCTCGCATAGCCATTTACGAGGTACACATTCTTCCCTTGCAAATTCAGTAGCTTATTCTCATACTAACTTGAGCGTCGGAGTGGCTTTGCAGGAACCCCCCGGGCGCTCACTGACCTCCTGCCAGGGCAGCAAGAGACCTACCAACAGCAGCCGACCAAAATACTGCTAGGTACAGAACACAATCTTTGCGTTGTTGTCTTCTTGGACCCTAAAAAACCACTACGAACCCATCTGCATTTACCATAGGAGCCATTGTCAAAACAGAACCCCCAAAACAAAACCACCAACAAACTGTTGTACAATATTATGTCTCAATTGCACAAGTCTATTTTTACCATTAAAGGTCTTATTCTTTGCAATGGCTATTGCCGATTGACTATCACAATGTATTGACACTGATGGTGTCGATTTTATTCCCAAAGGAATTCCAGCTAATAGGTTCTTCAACCATTCAGCTTCAGTACCAGTCAACTCTAGAGCTACAAATTCCGACTCCATAGTCGATCTAGCTATTATTGATTGTTTGGCTGACCTCCAAGTTACTGCACCACTACCAAGTGTAAAGATATAACCACTAGTGGATTTTGTCTCATCTGAATCAGTTATCCAGTTAGCATCGCAGTATTCTTCTAATACTACGGGAAATCCACTATACACAATACCATAATTCATGGTACCTCATAAGTATCACATGATGTGAGCAAGTGCCTTCCAATGATCCTGACCAGGATCATTGGGTATATACCTACTTAGACGACCAAATGCGAACGCAATGTATGGTCGAGAAAAGTTCATTAGATGCAGTAGGCTCCTAATTACTTAGGCATACTGAGGTTGGTCAACAGGATCACCTCTATTTTTATTTAAGTGTGAGTTAGCTTCATAAGGGGTACTCAATGGGGTCGAGTTATAGTGACCAAACTTCCTAAGAAGTTTCTCAACATATTGTTCCTGTAATAGTATAATAGTATCACCTTCCTTAATGACTCTAACTCTTAATATTACACTTGCCTCACCCATATCTTTCATATCAAAATTAGATGAAAGAAAATACAATCAGAGGTTTTACAACCAAGTTTTTGTTTTCTTAGGATCAGTGTCATACCCCAATTTTATCCGGCTTAGGTCCAAACCTTAATTTTCCACACAAAAAAATATATAATAAATTATGCATTGCATTTTGGGTCCTAGAAACCATTCCAAAGTTTTTGAAATCATTTTTAGGGTTAGAATGCACTTTTTGGGAAATTAGGGTTTTTAGGGTCAAAAAGGGCATTTTGGTCATTTCTCACAAAAGGGCTTATAAAAATAATTTTGTATGAAAATATTTTTTAAACCTCATGCATGCAAGATAAAATAGGGCAAGCACATGTGTTATGAAAATATTTTTATGCATATAATATATTCTTGACGAATAAGGAAGTTGTCCATGTTTTTAGGAAGGCACTCAATCGATTACATTCAAGCAAATAATCGATTATTCCACTCCTTTCAGTCAGGAGCATAATCGATTATTCACTCCTCTCCATACAGGCCAATAATCGATTATCACCTATTAAGGAAGCAACTAATCGATTATGCCATCTTTTAAACTAAGCCTATAATCGATTATGAAGTATTTTTGGAAAGTGTCAACATATTTTTGAAGCACCTAATCGATTATACCAAGGCTATAATCGATTATCCTCCTGAAAATAGTTAAGAGCATAATCGATTATTGACTCTGAAACCCAAGGCACATAATCGATTATTGAATCTGAGATCCAGAGCACATAATCGATTATGCACACCAAGTTATTTCCAACATAATCGATTATCATATTTCCTAAAATAGATCAAATCTGATTTCCTATAAATAGGACGCTCATTTTTCATTTCAGAACACACAGATTTTCACGGACACACATTTTTCACCACAATTTTCACAACTCCTCTCTGCTTCTCAGACACAGATTTTCACGAGATCAGAGAAAAAAACCCATTTTTCTCGAAATCTCTCACATTTTAGAAAAACTCTTCTACGCTTTATTTTTTCGCTCTATTCGTTCCGTTGGTCCGTCTGAGCTGATCTTCTGCAAGAGTTAGTTGGAGTTGCGTTCTTCAAGTGGTAGTATCTGCCTTCATCAGAGGTAGTTCTGTCTTTATATTTGTTAATATTTAATCATTGTGATCCATGCCAAAATTGCCCCATGTGATTTAACTTAGTTATAGTGTCATTGTTGATGATGAACCACATGATTCCCACTTATGCCTAGTGCATCATGTTCTGAGTGGTGAAGATGGTCTCAGATGATTCAACCCTTTTAGTTTATATGATGATTGGCAATGTGATTCACACTTGTGCACTTGTGCACTTAATCTTAAGTGTGAGGATTGACCAAAGTGATTCAACGTTCTTTGATACTTTGGTCGCTAAATAATTTGCTTGCTTATGCTGGCCAATGATCATGATTGAGGCAACTCTTTTGCTTGAGCTTACAGTGTCATCGTCTACTCCCATATAGAATATCATCAATACTTAGATAGGTCCATTCCTTACATTGCATCTTCCACTAGATGTGCATTTAGATTCCCTTGCGTTTTGTAGAAATATTTGAGTATGGTTCTCGCCTAGCATCTTCCACTAGATGTTCATTTAGGTTCAATCTCGCCTACTCTTGTATTTTTCTTAATGCCCGATTCAAGTTCCTTCCTTGCCTATCTATGTGTTGTGATCTAATATGTGTAGTTTAGGCTTGATTTTTGTTTGCGAATTCAAATATTGTTGCTTAATGATTTGATTCCACTGATTGTGTTATGCTTGAATCCACCAATTCTTTCTTGCATTCATTGTTTTCATTTCTAAAATGACCTGGCACAAAAACGGTTACTAGTGGCAATCCATCACAACCTTTGTTGGTTTGATTGCCATGAAAGCCTCAATTTCAAAAGAATTGTCGTAAGCATAAAGCAAGCTACTAGTGATAATCCATCACAACCTTTGTTGGTTTGATTATCATGAACGTGTCCAATTTCAAAAAGCATTTTTCTAAGTATCAAAGAATCAAAAACAAGTTATTAGCGGTGGTCCATCATAACCATTGTTAGTTTAATCATCAAAGCAAAAGACTTTCATTTTTAAGGCTCGTTAGAACTACGTCGCTTTGATTCCCATTTGGGATACGTAGGAGCGAGTCACATTCTCGTCAAGCGCAACCATAAAAGTTTAGCATTTGCATAACGAAAAGAAAAGAGTTATTTTCGTAACAAAAAAGAATCACTTTCGCAAACCAAGATCATTTTCAAGACAAAAATCTTTTCCTTTCTAAAATCATTTTCAACCCATCGTCGCTAGTGGTTAATCAGAACCTTTGTTCGTCTAGCCATTGGTGACGATGTCTTTTTCCCCAAAGAACAACAAGCGATGATCACTCATAACCTTTGTTAGCTTGATCATTCGTGCCAATCAATCCCTTTCGAATACCACTTTCAAAAGAGCAAATAAAAACGGGTTGCTACTAATAGTCAATCAGAACCTTTGTTCGTCTGACTAGTGGTATTGACTCTCATTTTCTAGAGTACTTAGCGGTGATTACCCATAACCTTGGTTAGTTTAATCATTCGCTAAATGCTCGTCCTATTTCGAAAACTCACTAAAAAAGATAAAAAAACAAAAACTTTTCAAAAAGACAAAGAAGAACTACGTAGCTTTGAGTTCTCCATCGCACCGGGAGATACGTAGGAGCGGGCCATGTCCCGTCAAGCACGTTTTTTTTAAAAAACCATTTTTCCCCCTTTTTCATAATAAATAAAGATTTTCATTAAGAATTTTTCAATAAGAAGTAGAGAGGCAAAATTAAGTATTCTCAAGTCAACACACTAAAACCACACATTTAATTAAAGGTTCCCTCTCAGTAGAGAGGACGTGTGGGGTGCTAACACCTTCCCTGCGCGTAACCGACCCCCGAACCCTATTCTCTAGTTTCGCAAGACCAATCGCTTTCCAAAAAAGGTTTTCCTAATATTTTCCTTAATAAATATTGGTGGCGTCTTCATTGTCTTAGAAAGAGTTGTGAACGAGGAAGGTTCTCCCTCGGGGACTTTTTCGGGCGCAACAATCAGGCAACATAACTTTAGCAAAACACCCCCACACTTCTAAATATTTTAAGTTATAGAGAATAAAAAAAAAGTTCTCATTCTCTAAACAATTTTAATAATCTCATATGGTAAGGAGATATACCTTACCTCTATGCTCAAGTAGAAGAGTTATTCCTTAAACAAACTCAATTTGTCTGAGCCAATCAAACAGAGAATTTACATCTTGCGTTCCGTGGCTTGGACAAGGCCTTCTCACCCATCGTAGAATTATTCTCCTCAGCGGATGAACCTCATCAAAAAGAAGATTTGTTATCGCATATAATAATAATAATAATAATAATAATAATTAAGAACAATTTGACATAAAATGGGCTAAGAGTATTTATTGCCAATCACAAACATATTGACCAAATAACCAAAGGGTTATTAAAACCAATAAACTTCATAAATAGCTCATTACACATCTTTAAGCATATGATTGCTTGAAAATTCAAAGATTTACTAGGCAACTAAATAGGACCTTCTTGCTAGAAGTGTTTGCTAAAAGTTTACACTATACAGGGCATTTTGGAAGCCTATTCGGTCTACATGAATATGGTGATTGTATCATTGAAAAATGGCCTTTTTTTCGTACAGAACCTTGAATGCCATTACCAAGCCAATAGTTAGAGTTCTTATCCAGAATAAATATATATATATATATATATAGGCAAAAAAATCTTGTGTGTGTTTTGTGCTCGAGTTGATCACCACTGCAGTCTCTTTGTCAAATGGATAGCCATATGCATGATCATTAGTTTCCCTCAACTCCTCTCAGTTTCTATTTCTACTTTAGAAAGCTGAACAAAGTTTTAACTCTAACAAGTCGAAAAAACATTTTTATTCTCTTCTTAGATACTTAAGTAGGGGCTACACTAGTTTTTCTAAAATAAACAATCTAATTGACTGCAATTAGCAACCCATGGAAAGTATTCAAGATCCTCCAGTAAATTTTTGTGATTCAAAAATGCAGATTTATATATATAGATGGCAATGGCATGATCATCATCATATATACCTCTGTAACTGACGAGGAAGAGGCCAAATTTTCGCATGTATATAGTTCATACTCATTTTATGTAATCAAGGCAGAACTGCAGAAGAACTATAGAAACAAAGAAACATTCCAAATTGCACTTTGTTTATATTTTCTGATTGGTTAACGTTATACTTATAGGAAAGTGATATGCAACTGTAACGAACTAAATAAGTGTTTCAATCACGTGAAGTTGATGGTACAAGTGGAATACCATCAAAGTCAGACTCCTTCATAAATACTACTATAAACCAACCAACTAAGCCAGACTTAAAACACCAAGTTTGTTGACATTGACACTTTGAAAATACTAACTTCTACAATTATGGCACCGAATAACCTGAATATCTGCTTCAAGATGAAATTACTGCCAGAGGGTCATTAAGGAAAAGACAGTGACAATAGCCACTATCATAAATTTCTAATAAATGAAAATAATGAGAGCACATTTTTTTTTCAATATAGCATTAGACTTTACTCTAAGCACTGAAAACATAAAGCAGGTGAAATCAACATGAAATATGCAAGATAATAAAAGTATTTTGATTCTAAAAAATCACATCATGCGGTCGAGAAATTAAAGGGGTTAAGAATCAAAATAACCATTTAATCAAAACAGGCATAGATTAAAGCAGCATGAATAAAGATAGTAAAAGTGAATAACATACATAAGGCGCGGAGACGAAATAGATTTTCGAGCAGCAGGATTTGGTCCAACTCCACCAGACTCAAACTCTCCTCGACGAAAAACTCCTTCGAGAAGAACCACCTTGACTTACCATCTTCTCTTCTGCTTAACTCCAATCGATGCAACCGAACAACCGTCGAGCTTACACCGAATCCAATTTAATATAGAAAACCAAAAATAATGGTAAATCAAAATCTATGAAGTTCGTATGAGGTATCGCCGTTTTTGTTGGTCTCATCAGCCATGCCGATAAAACCTTAAGACTGTTGTAAATTAAGGACCTGAAACAGTGACGTGCAAAACAACAAACGTTAGTGATAATCAATCGAACTGGCAAGAATTTAGTGTTTAATTTCATGAGATGCAACCTAGGAAGATGAAGAGAAGAATAGGAGCGTGTTCTATCAGAAAGGAACGTTTTTTAAAGCTGTATCAAGTGCTACTCGAGTGGCATTAATATAGGCTCCTGTAACCGCCCAGCTTGCCCACCAAGTAATGTATCTGGACATATTTTATAAAACGAACGTGGACAAGTCTTGGAGGCCAAGTAAAACTGTTCTTATGGTATTACTAAAAATACTGGAGAAAAATTATTTGATTTACTAAAATAGCTCAAATTGGGTATTTTTGGATAGGCTCAAGTAAGTCCAAAAATATAATTATAAAATAACATATCTGTAAACATAAATTTGGTATGTCCAAAGCCAAGCAATGGGACTTCCCCACTTTTGAAATATCTCTTAAAATCAATAAAATCACAACACAACCCACTCAAAATCACATCCAATAACCAAAATGCAAGGGACCTCCATGTCAGTTGTATTTTTTATGGTTGATTTTTTGACACTTGATTTGGAAGAGGCCTTGTTCGACCTTGTTGTGGAGGTTGGTGAAGATTTTGTCTTAGCTTTCTCAAAGGCACTGTCTGCAGGTGATGATTTTATCCTAGGCGTAAGGATCTGGAAATTAAAAAGTCTTTGGGATCATACACCATGACACCAAAGTGAATTTTAGAATCTCAGCACCATTTTTATGGTTGATTTTTTGAATCGTTGTTGTTGTTGTTAAACAATCTGCTGTTTTAATTGGGTATTATGAATTATATAGATATTGTTAGCATTTTGTACTCAAGTCGTGATATAGCCTGGTGGTATTTGGAACATCATCTTTTTTGAGGTAACGGGTTCAATACCCTCATGCCACAAAATGGATAAAAAAATACCACGTGGCACAATTAAATGTTGACAAATGGTGCTGACGTCATCACCGTTAGCCACGTCATCTTTTTTGGACGGAAAATTAACATAGATACCAAACTGAAAGTGTTTTGTTTTGCAAGGGGTTTTTTAAATTTTTTTTTACAGGGATCTAATTGGATTATGACCATATTTACATGAGCCAAACATATATTTAAGCCTAAAAATTATATGTCAAAAAAATTACTTAATGAATCTATGTACATTAGGAAGGGCAAAACTTTTACAATTCCAATTATTTTACTTTTTCCCGGTGGGGATGGCCTTTTGTGGATAGGGGTTCAAGTGCATAAGAAAAGGACATCCTATTAAATAATAATTCTTAATTAATTGTCCATGTCAATCTATAATTGATTAATTAAAAATTAATCTAACAAAAAGATCCATCACGATTCACAGGCCCCAAACATAAGGGTTACAAAGGCAAAATTCTTAAGAAAATGAGTCGAGATAGTAAGATATCTATAAGGGTCCACAACCCCCCAAGTATGAGGCTTGCAAGAAAACACGCTTAAAAGAATGGACCGAGATAGTTAGAGATCTACAACAGTCTAGCTTTAAAAAATCATGAATTTCATTTATGCTTAAATGAAAAATAGTTTCTTTTTTTATATTATTTTTTTGTTAAAAGTTACAAATCAGGGAAAATACCATGAATGTTAATCTATGCCTTATTACAATATTAAATTGATACTTGCTCACCCAATTTCACTAATAAAGAAACATAGATAGGAGAAAGTCTAAACCAGTTTCAAAGGTGTCTCACAAGAACTAAAGAGACCCTAAATGTTGTTTCCATCAACTTAAAGAAAATAGAGCAAATATAAGACTATCAAAGTGGTGCTGACGTGCACAATTAAATGTTGACAAGTGGTGCTGACGTCATCACCGTTAGCCACGTCATCTCTTTTGGACGGAAAATTAACAGGGAGACCAAAATGAAAGTGTTTTGTTTTTGCAATGGTCTTTTTAAATTTTTTTTACAGGGGTCTAACTGGATTATGACCATATTTGCAGAGACCAAACATATATTTAAACATAAAAACTATATGTCAAAAAAATTACTTAATGAATCTATGTACATTAGGAAGGGCAAAACTTTTACAATTCCAATTATTTTACTTTTTTTCCAGTGGGGATGGCCTTTTGTGGATAGGGGTTCAAGTGCATAAGAAAAAGGACATCCTAATGTGGTTAGTCAATAATAACATTCATAAGACATCTATCCCAATAAGGTAACTCAGTTGGCGACTTAAGAGATATCGAAGGAGTGCACTAAATGAGTGTAAGAAGGAGGTCTCGGATTCAAACCCGGAAAACTAACATTTCTCCCACTCCCCACTAACGTTGCCTATAAAAAAAACATTCAAAAGAGATGTCATTAACCGTTAGGAATTACCCTTGCATCAAGTGAATCATTTGAAGATTGGTTTTATTTGTGTGCAAGATTTAGCTACAATTCTTAGGGTTTTCATGTCATCAGTAACTTTATTCTTGAAGGAGTTTTGACATCCAATGGGTCCGAGGGAACATCAAAGATCTACCCTCTAAAATAGGCCCATGCTTTTCTCACATCCTCCCTACTCACCCCACACCCTCAAACCCTGCGAAATGACCAAAAGGTCATTAATGAGGCCCGCTATTTTCACCGATTCTGTTAGAGTCAACCGAAAACTTTCGGTTAGGCCCAACCAAACGTGTATTTTTTTGAGACACGCCCATTTTTTACCTCTTTTACACTATTCGGTTGACCTCAACCGAACTATTTCGGTTGATGTATATTCGGTTGGCCTCAACCGAATCGCACGTAAACACGTCATCTCATTAAGAGTAGTTTTAAAATATTTGGAGTTAGGGAATGAGTAGGGAGGGGTATGGGAAAAGTGATGGCCCTAAAATAAGTCACTTGTGGGAAGTTGGTTCCTAGTAGTTTTTTTGGTCCTTATTAATCTGAATTTGATATAGGGTCGAGCGGTCCAGTGATTTAAAGATATGCATTGAATTTGGGCTATAAAGCATGAGCCATGATAACAAAAGTGAAAGATTTAATATTTAACATGATTAGAATGTAGATACAAATTAAAGCATATTCTATCAGAGAGTATGGAATAAAAATTATGTACTTGAGATGTTGAAACATTGAAGGACTGACTGAAGGAGAGTATCAGAGTGGACTATCCTCATTGTCGTCTAGGTTTCAACATTAGGCCTAACTGTCTAACGTGATAACGATTAAATAACTAAGCAGCTTAGAGTAGAGGGCCTCTCATTGGGCTTATCTAAATGACCCAACCCATCACGGTTCATTCAGAACTGAAAGCCCAATACATTTTAATCAATAATTTAGTGCTTAATAATAATTGACCATAATATATATTAAATAATATATATTAAATAATAATTCTTAAATAATTGTCTATGTCAATCTATAATTGATTAATTAAAAATTAATCTAACAAAAAGATCCGTCACGATTCACAGGCCCCAAACATAAGGGCTACAAAGGCAAAATTCTTAAGAAAATGAGTAGAGATAGTAATATATCTATAAGGGTCCACAACCCCCCAAGTATGAGGCTTGCAAGAAAACACGCTTAAAAGAATGGACCGAGATAGTTAGAGATCTACAACAGTCTAGCTTTAAAAAATCATGAATTTCATTTATGCTTAAATTTTTTTTTTTTAAAACAAAAGGAAAGGAGCCTCGTTAAAACCTTCTGATGCAAAACCCTCCTTAGGGATAAAAACATCTAGAAGGAAAGAGTACTCCCCCCTATTTCATTAAAAAACAAAAAACAGAAATACAAGAAGCATAGGGGGACATAGACCAAAACCCATGCAAACAAAGATAAAACATTATTGCCTGAAACGAAAATAAGGAAGGCCAATCCTATTACGGATAAAATCATCTTTAATAAAATAGGGAACAGAATTCCACCATTGGAAACCAGACAGATTGATCCCATGAGACGCCAGCTTATCAGCGCAGTGATTCCCTTCCCGAAAAATATGAGTGCACGTGACAGTCATTGATTTGAGCAGACCCATGCAATTAAGCCAACGATTGCGGAGATTCCAAGGCACAATTGAGTGAGACGAGAAAGCCATAACAGCAAGCTGAGAGTCACTCTCAATCCATAAACTATGCCAACCTTTGCGGAAAGCCACTTCAATGGCGACCATGACACCGACAAGCTCAGCATGAAGAGCGTAATTTGTACCCAGAGGAAGCATAAAACAGCCAAGAGACTCAGCATTACTGTCGCGAAAGATACCCCCACAGGCAGCTAAACCAGGAGAACCCCTCGCAGCGCCATCAGTATTACACTTAACCCAAAAGCAAGGAGGAGCCTTCCAGATAACCTCTATAGTTGTAGGAGCCTTACGAGGTTTGCACTCAAACGAAAAACCCTTAAGAATCACAAAGTCCTGCATGGAATTAGACGTGTAGCCCTTGCTGAGATTACCAGAAATGTTCACATTTGCCATGATCAAGTTTTTCAGGTAAGTGGGCAAGATCTTCTTGTTGTCAAAACGAATCTGATTCCGAGAGAACCAAATAGCCCAGAAAACGTTAATAACCGCAGCGGAAACAACATCTTACACTTGGTCCGACCAGGGGCGCAGACAGACTTAAATGAAAAATAGTTTCTTTATATTATTTTTTTGTTAGAAGTTACAAATCAGGGAGAATACCATGAATGTTAATCTATGCCATATTACAATATTAAATTGATACTTGCTCACCTAATTTCACTAATAAAGAAACATAGATAGGAGAAAGTCTAAACCAGTTTCAAAGGTGTCTCACAAGAACTAAAGAGACCCTAAATGTTGTTTCCATCAACTTAAAGAAAATAGAGCAAATATAAGACTATCAAAGTCGTAGGTTTATGTCCACACACAAAAAAATGTTGAACTATGGGGTAGTGAAATCAACAACTCTAAGATCTTCATACTTTTTGCCCTCCTCCTCCCACGTTGGATCAATCATCATCTTATTCTCCACCGCTGATTCAGTAGTACTCATATTGAGCTCTACTTCTATCTCTATAGGACCATCAAACCATTCTTCTATGATCATCCTATCCCAAATTTGTAATTCTCTTGGATTTTCACAATTCTCCACCATTTGACCACTCTTTCTCTTATTAATCTCCATTTCTATCTCTTCAATATTTGCAAAAAAATCATCTTTCTCCGATTGTATTTCTTCTTCTTTTTCATTTTTCCTCACCATTGGATCACTAGTCAACTGATTTTTTGATGTACTGGCTATTGAACTCATATCCTGCTACAAATACAAACAAACATTTTCACAACAATGTTAAATACAACTATCCATCATACCACTCAATTTTCTTTTGAGCATGTGGAGAAAAGGAAAATGAGAATTGATCATAAAGGGAAACCTAGTCAATACCACATACCGTCTCGATGTCAACATTATTTTGGAAGCGACTATTAGGTAGTTCGAAGGTAGCAGAAATTGGACCGACAAACTCGTTTGTTGGCATTCGTCCACTTTTCTTCCCACCCTACGAAAAAGAAAATATTCCAATATATAAGTTAAACACTGTGATTTTTTTTTGTGGGGAGGGGAACACTCATACTAAAAGTATATATATATATATATATATATATCGTTGATTGATATAGTGAAACTCGCTATAGGCCTACCCTATATATAGACGAGTCGAGTGAGAACATTTGGCTATTATGAGAAATGAGAACATTTAATTATAACCCAAACGACAGATTCTGAGCCTTTAATTTTAATCCAAGGGTTATAGTTAAATGTTTTCATTTCTTATAATAACAGTGTTCTCGCCCGAGTGGTATATATATATTTTTACCCATCCAAAAAAAGAGAAGTAGAATTTGTAGCGATAAGAGAAATACTTTAGTAGTCACACTATCCTCTATTACAATCTTAGCTAGTGCATGCTCGGGATCTTCCGCATTTTCTAATTTTTTCAATTCCTTGATAGATTTCTGGACACAAAAATCAAACTGTTAACAAAGAGTATTCTCTATTGCCTTGCAAACAAGGAGATGATACAATTAGAGTTACTTACATTTATCTGGCCTTTGAGTTGCTTAACCACATTCATAGGCTCAAAAAAAGCATTCATGAGGTTGAACTTTGTATTGGAATCACTACTAAAGCTAGAAACTCCTCCACATTGGGGTTTCCAGACTGGCAAACCTGTGTACACCACCAAACTAAGCTCTCTATGATCCCTAGAGATTAACTCACAAAGAAATGAATTAGATTAAAGAAATTTCGAGGTAGTAGAAGATCTTTATGGATTCAATTATTTAAAGCAATAAAAAACAAACTCAAATATGTGTTTATATATGTGTCAGTTTTTTTTTTGTCTGTAAACGAGTGGTAAGCACCACTCATAAACTCACACAAATAAATTGGAGATCCCGAGTTCGAACATGAATAACCATGAAAAATACTCAGCTTAACAACATCGACTTTCGCCAATTTGCTAGACCCTATAAATGAATAGGTTTGTGTGTGAAAATACCACATAATTTTTTTTGATATCTTCTTCTTTAAATTACTTCTTATTAATTTAATATATTTACCACATAATTTTTTAGATCCTCACACTAGTGCAAAATCAGGAAAAGAATTGGACATTTAAAGTCAGGCGCTCAGATGCCTGACTTTATATGTTGAGGCGGTGGCAAACTTGTAATTAAGAGGCAAAACTCGCGAATTTTAAAGTCAGGCGAATACACGCCTGACTTCTAAAGTGAAGAAACGGGGAAAAAATAAGACTTTAGAAGTCAGGCGTGTATTCGCCTGACTACATAAGTGACACGGTGGCAAACTTGTAATTAGGGGTGAATTTTTTTTCTTTCTATTCTAATACTTTAGAAGTCAGGCGTCTATTCTCGCCTGACCTCTAAAGTCCAAAAATAGAAAAAAATATTCAATCACTTACGAATTCGAAGCGTCTCACTCTCTCACAACCCTAATCTGTCTTTACGAATTAGGAATCTCACTCTCAGTCACTCTCCCCTTCACTCTCAGTATCTCACTCTCAGTCACTCTCCCCACCACACGAACCACGAACCCTAGCTTCCTTCCTTTTCCGTTTCTCTCTGAGCTCTCTCCTCTTCGCTGGTCGAAGCTTCTCCCTGGATTGCTTCTTCTTCTACCACGAACGACGAACCACGAACGACGAACGACGAACCACGAACCACGAACCGTAGATTCTTCTTCTAGAACGATTCCTTTTCCGTTTCTCTCTTCGCTGGTCCAAGCTTCTCCCTGGATCGCTTCTTCTTCTCACTGGTCCAAGCACGATTTGAACCCTAACCCAGGTACGATTTGAAATGTCTCACTACTTCTCACTGCGTTTTCGTTTTCCTTCATCATTCCCAGATTTAGGGTTTTAAAACATAATTTGGGTTCTATCGTTTTTTCTTACTTTTCTCTTCTTCTCCTATTTCTTACTTTTCTTCTCTGTATTAGGGTTTTTGTTTTAATCCTTTTTTCTTACTTTTCTCTTCTTCTCGTATTATCGTTTTTGAGACTTCTAAAACCTTAAATTTTTGTTTGTGATATTCTGGGATTTTGTGGTTCTGGTGCTAATTTTTGATTTCTACCATTCTCAATTTTCTGGTTGGCTTTCTTTAAGTTTTCTCTTTTGTTCTGGAAAACCTAATTTTTATGAGTGATTTGCCCTATGCATTCCTCACCTAATGTTCTGATCGCAGTTTTTTGTTTTTGTTTTTTTTAAACACAATAATCTAAACCGAAAAGCTAAACTAATGACAACCAAAAATTAGCCTAACTCATTCCCAGCAACTTGATCACACATAGACCTAGAGGTACGTGTAAATAAATAAGAACAAATAGTTGATACCACTCCAGCCTCTGAGGTGCCTCTTTCGCTTATGTTTTGCTGCTACTGTTATTGTTGTCTTGCTGCTGACTGCTGCTGTTTCTGAATCATTTGATGCTTTGTTGCTGTCCCTCCTTTTTTAGAGTTTCGGTGATTAGGGTTTCAAAAGAGAAGAAGAGAAAACCTAATTTTCTCTTCTTCTCTGTATTAGGGATTAGACAAAAAAGTATTAGAGAAAACCTAATTGCCTTTTGCTATTCTGGTTTTTGCTAATTACTACGATTTTGGTATTTGATTTGGCTATTAACAAAATTATTTGTTTTTAGAAGTCTCAAAAACGATAACATTTAACGTTTTTGCTAATTACATACATATTGCAAATCATCTTAAGGTAGTATCTGTTTGTTTTTGCCATGTTAGAACTTTTGCACTTGATTGATTGTTTGAGTCATCTCCATGTCAAAACATAGAGCCACAGTCCTTTAAGTTATCATTCTGCACACAATCTTTCAGACGACTGACAACCTTTGAACCTTTTTTCTGCATTTCTTTTGCTCACAGTAGAAAATATGCTCCTATTATTTTTTATTTTTTTAGGATTAGCTTTGTACCTGTGTTAGGGTCTAGGAGGCTTAATATTTAAATTTCTTGTTTAGGTTAAGCACTACAATATAATAAGTATGAAAACAATTTGATCATTTTCTGCATCAAAAAAGCTATCATAAAAGTTGCAATAGGCCAGACTTCCAATGTAAGTATATTATTAATCTAATTGTCATAGCCTCAGTTCAAACATGAAAAGTATATAGATCTAGTAATAAATTAGAGGTAAACGTAGTATGATGGTATAAGATCCCATATATCATCACTTTAGTTCATATAAAATCTATAGCTGCATTACTCCATCCTCTCTCTCATATTGGCGATCCAGTGAGAAAACGCTTATAAAAATCCAATGCCTCTCGGGGTTTATATTCTGGAACAGTATGCCCAGCTCCCTGTACCAATACAATCAAATATTATCAAGACCAAACCAACTTACTTAAGATGATTTGCAATATGTATGTTATAATGAATCAAAAATACCTTATTTATTTTGGGTTATCTGTTTGTTTTTGCTAATTACACAAGTCATTTTCATTCCCATAACATTTAACGATACCCCTGCAAATTTACTTTGGTTCACACATAAAAACAAACAGATACTAGCTATTATAATATATATCTGGCATGTGGCAAACAAAGACAAAAGACCACAAATTGCAAGTACCCTTCTTACTCCTAACTTGTTTGGATGCCCTATAAGCTTCTTTGGATTACCTGCCTATGAAATAACTTCTAATTTGTCTTCTTTTATCAGTTCTTAGTATTGTGTTCATAAATGGTTTTTATAGGGGAATCTCAGTCATATAGAACTTTGATCCTTATTATAGGGATGCCACAGTTTTTGTTCTTTTCTAATCCTATTCCTTTTTTAACACTCTTTCCATCTGTTTTTTTCGATAATTACATGGACCTAGGAAGCATGTCTGTCAGATTCATTTGAAAATTTGATACCTTCAATTGATCTGAAACTATATATTACACATTTCTTCTGTTATATAGTGTTTTTTTGGCATTGATAATCGTCATTCTGTCTTATTTGCAGTTTCTATATTTAATAAGATAAAATAGAAGTTTCATTAGCACAAGAAGCCAAAATGAACACATTGCAAAATGAATAGAAGAAACCAGAATTAAATTTCACGCAAATAGAAGTATAAATCTGAAACAATCAAAAGCATAGGCATAAAGACAAGGGAAATTTTGTTCAACAAACAATTTAGAGAAAGAGGGATGAAACTTTTACTTAAATCGTAACCTACCATCTGATTTCTACCCAGAAAATTGGAAAGTAGTTGGAAAATGTGTTCATACTTGACAGTGTCTTGTAATTTAGATAGTTCAAAATGTGAAGTGAAGTGAAGTGACATACACATGCAGCCTAACACAGTTTACACTAACTGACTTAAAGTCAGTTTTCCCTAACACAGTTTACCCTAACTGTTAATCAGTATTTAACACAGTTTACCCTATCTGACTTGAAGTCAATTTTCCCTAACACAGTTTACCCTAACACAGTTTACACTAACTGACTTAAAGTCAGTTTTCCCTAACAGTTTACCCTAACTGTTAATCAGTATTTAACACTTTTAATGAATGGAACTACACCAGTTGTACAGCTAATGTATAGGAAACTATTGTACAGTTTACCCTAACTGTTATTTTTTATTTTTCGAGCGTAGCTACATGGATCGTAGTTGGATGCAAACTAGCAAGTTGAGTGACGAGTATGCGAAAGGGGTGGAAGAATTTCTAGAGTTTGCTCAAACAAAGCTTGAAGGTTGTGGTGGAATTTTTGACTGTCCTTGTGTTAATTGTGTGAACCGGATACCACAACTAGTTGCCACAATAAGAGATCATCTTCTAGTTGATGGGATTTGTCGTAGTTATACAACTTGGATATGGCACGGTGAAAAGTTAGATATCCCAAGTGTGTCCGGAAGAGATAATTTCCCAGATTCAAATATGGATGATCGAATGGAAGACATGATACGTGATATTGGGCCGGAGTCGTTTAAGCAAGCACATGCCTTTGATACTTTGTGCAAAGATAAAGAAGAGCCTTTGTATTTGGGATGTACAACATTCACACGGTTGGCTGCGGTGATAAAATTGTTCAATCTGAAGGCGACGAATGGGTGGACTGATAAGAGTTTCACTGAGTTGCTTGAGTTGTTGAAAGACATGCTTCCAAAAGGTAACACATTGCCATATTGTTGTTCAATTCTGCAGTAAACATTGGCAATTGTTTGTCGTCTGTCCTTCTGTTAATACAATTGTTTGGATGTGTTCGCTTCACCGCCCTCCAAACGAAACCCTGGTTGAAATAGTTGACAAGTAGGTTTTCTTTAATAATTTGTTCTCACAACTTTATGATTTAACATGCTTTAGACTTGTAACTTACTATTTGATGTTACCCTACAGAGCTCTGGATGGATATAATAGGATGAAGGGTTTAAGAAAAACAAAACCTCACTGGGTGACACTTAAAGTAAGTATTTAATACATTAATTTTTATTTTCATTTTATACTAGTTACCGTAAATTATATTCAATTTTGATATTTGATATTCATTTATAGGGACCGAAACAAATTGATAGTTATTCTTGTGGCCACTATGTGATGATAAATATGATGACCATTGTCTCCGCAACTATCACCAATAATTGGAAGAAGGTAATATAAATTTTCAACTTTTATAGGGTGATTATGTTAGAAGCTGTTAAGTAAACGTAATCAGTATTTTAGAAGCTGTATAGGGTGATTATGTTAGAAGCTGTTTGGTTATATTAGAAGCTGTTTGGTTGTGTTAGAAGCTGTTTGATTATGTTAGAAGCTGTTTGGTTATATTAGAAGCTGTTTGGTTGTGTTAGAAGCTGTTTGATTATGTTAGAAGCTGTATAGGGTGATTATGTTAGAAGTTGTTTGGTTATATTAGAAGCTGTTTGGTTGTGTTAGAAGCTGTTTGATTATGTTAGAAGCTGTTTGGTTATATTAGAAGCTGTTTGGTTGTGTTAGAAGCTGTTTGATTATGTTAGAAGCTGTATAGGGTGATTATGTTAGAAGCTGTTTGGTTATATTAGAAGCTGTTTGGTTGTGTTAGAAGCTGTTTGATTATGTTAGAAGCTGTTTGGTTATATTAGAAGCTGTTTGGTTGTGTTAGAAGCTGTTTGATTATGTTAGAAGCTGTATAGGGTGATTATGTTAGAAGCTGTTTGGTTATATTAGAAGCTGTTTGGTTGTGTTAGAAGCTGTTTGATTATGTTAGAAGCTGTATAGGGTGATTATGTTAGAAGCTGTTTGGTTAAGTATTGAGATCAGTTATATTAGAAGCTGTATAGGGTAATTTAAATTGTTTTTGTAGATGTTTGATTGTGAGTTTTGCATGATGTTTGATTAGAAGCTGTATAGGGTAAGTATAGAGATCAGTTATATTAGAAGCTGTATATTAGAAGCTGTTTGATTGTTTTTGTAGATGTTTGATCAGTTATCCTACATTTTAATAGCTGTATGTTAGATCAGTTATCCTGCATTTTAATAGCTGTATTATCAAGTTATCCTGCATTTTTGTAGATGTTTGATCAGTTATCCTGCATTTTAATAGTTGTATGTTAGATCAGTTATCCTGCATTTATTATCCAATCTGCTTTATTATCTAATTTAAATTGTTTTTGTAGATGTTTAATTCGAGTTCTCCGTTCACGCATGACGACTTGACACACGTCAGAGAAGTTTGGGCAGAGTTTTTTATAAAGCTGTATGCAGAGCGTAAACCCACTTCAAAGGAAGAACGAAGAAAACAACTTAAGTGATTTTATGTAGAATGTAAGTGACTGTGAGACTAGAATGTATTTTTTTGTACTTAAACTGATAAGTGACTGGCTGTAAATGTATTTTGTACTTAAACTGATGAATCTTGACTGATGAATGTAGAAACTGACCAATTATAGTTGAAATGTTTGTTTTATTGGCCATATTCCAAGTTACAGATGATGAATGTTTGATTAATTAGAGTGATGAATTTAGTATAACCAGGGTGATGAATTATAGTTGAAATGTTCGTACCAGTTCAGACCCAATCCATTTAAACTGATGAATGTATGTGGCTGCATGTAAATGTTTGATTAGAATGATGAATTTAGTATAACCAGGGTGTAACAAAAATTTAAAAAAAAAAAACTTTTAAGGTCAGGCGCAATAATGCTTGACCTTAAATCACACATACGAAGTCAAGCAATAATAAAAGCTTGACTTTAAATCATACTTACGAAGTCAGGCAAGAATTAATGCTTGACTTCGTAAGTATGATTTAAAGTCAAGCATTTATTCTTGCTTGACTTTGTAAGTATGATTTAAAGTCAAGCAATAATAAAAGCTTGACCTTAAATCATACATACGAAGTCAGGCAAGAATAAATGCTTGACTTTAAATCATACATACGAAGTCAGGCAAAAATAAATGCTTGACTTTAAATCATACATACGAAGTCAGGCAAAAATAAATGCTTGACTTTAAATCATACATACGAAGTCAGGCAAAAATAAATGCTTGACTTTAAATCATACATACGAAGTCAGGCAAGAATAAATGCTTGACTTTAAAACATACTTACGAAGTCAGGCGCAATAAATGTTTGACTTTAAAACATACTTACGAAGTCAGGCGCAATAAATGTTTGACTTTAAAACATACTTACGAAGTCAGGCTATCGCTTGACTTTAAAACTCCAGACATACAAAGTCGACTTAATAAAAGTCAAGCGCCCGCCTGACTTTAAATCCCCTTTTCGCCTGACTTTAAATCCCTTTTTTGCACTAGTGTCACAACTACTTATGGAACAAGTTATGAGAAAGTGACACATACAACATAATTATACATGCAATAAATGTCATTATTTTTTAGTTTAGGTCACTCTCTCATAACTTGTCCCACAAATACTTGCGGATCCAAAACTCTGATTCTATTTATAAGAAACAAACGACTAAAATTATGGAAACCAGGAAAATTGCATTGATAGAATAATTTTTCATGAATGAAGCTATAATTTTAATTTTATTCCAGAAATATATTTTTAGTGTCTTTTCACATTTAATTTTTTGTTTGGAAAACAATTGAGTTTCTTCTTACAATTACAAGATGGTATACTAGGAATTGGACATTTAGTATTTTTGAAAATGCGGTTGTGTTTCTTATATTTAGGACTAAAAAAGCACACCATCTTGTTTGTTATAAAAAAGAACACGAGGTAGTAAGTGTATTTCCTAAAGTATCCCTTCTCTTCATTTAAATTTTTTTATAGTGGGCATTGAGTATGAAAATTTGCCCTCCTTTTGTATGAGTTGTCAAACTGTCGGTCATACCACTAGTGCTTGCAAAGGAATGAAGCATTCTGGTGGGGAATCAGGAAAAACAAGTTTATGTCCCTAAGCCTCAGGCTACTAATATGTGAATTTCAAGAAGAAAGTTGATCAACAACCTATTGAGATGCATCCACAGCAAGGGATATTCTTCACCAAATGAGATTAGAGAAAATGTCATGCAATATCTAACGAAGAACCAAATGTCCATGTCTCGGTTCCTTCGGGTTGGTAGTGATTCCACTCAACCTCCCACCACTAGGCTAGATTCGCTATTTGCCTTAGAGTTTGATGCTATTTCTAATCTAGTGGTCGCATCTGGCATGAGAATTTCGGGAAAGCTTTTGGGTGATGTGTCTGACGACGCAGACGATCCTATGACCCTTCGAACTTTTGCGGATCAGTCAAAATCGGTGGTGTCCATGACCCGGAAGAAGAAACACAAAAAGAATTTGGTCCAGAAAATAACACTCGCTCAAAGACAAATTCTGTCTCTGTTTCCTTTTGATCTGGCTTTTGTAAGCCGGTCCTTGATTTTCTGAAAATCAGTTTTTGGCCAGAATTTGGTTGGTTATAATTCCTGTTTCTAGGACATTTTCTTTTTCTAACTATTGTTAGTTAACGCTCTTATTTTAGTAGCTAGGTTGCGGTGTTTTAGGGGTCTCTGTTAGGGGCTCCCTATTATTGTTTTGATTCTAGCTTTTCTTTTGCCAAGGGTTTTTTTGGTCTAGTCCCCCATTGTGCTCTTCACAGTCTTCTTTCTGCTTTTTTTAATAAATTATGGCGGAATGTCTGTTTGTTTAAAAAAAATGGTATTTTGCAACAAAAAAAATATTAAACAGGGTGAAGTTAGTTAGAATTGACTCATATTTTAGAGAAACAAATTTGACATTTTTTTTATAATCGAGTCCAAAGGAAGTAATTTCAGGTCTTTCTAGTCTCAACAAATTATTGTTAACTTAATACATATCATCTTTATGTATTCTTTGGGCCTTCTACCATGCATACTACAAAAAAATATAAAACGAAATTATATTAATTATATAATGATATATAATATCCAAAAAAATTATGATGAACATTTATATTAAATAACACATATGTTTATAAATTATTTTTCATATAATTTTTCTATCATGTTTAGCAATTAGAAGTATCAATTTTTTAGTAAGCTAATTATAATTGAAATGATGATATATTGAAAGAAAAGTTTCTCAAAATGTTTATTAAATACATCATAATATTTTTTAATACGGATTTTTTAATCTTGTTTAATAAACAATCTAAATTCATATAATTGAATTTTTTGTTTTTTTGTTGATAAAATAGTTAAATTATTAATGATATATATAATTATACACGTTAATTTTTTCTTAAATAGAAACTCATATAAACTAACAAATGTTTTTAATTGGCTTAAATTATTATCACTACATAGACTCTATTTATTGTAGATATATTTTCATTTAAATTAAATGTTATTTAGAGTCATTTATCATTGAAACTTTTTATACAAAATAATTTTTTTACAATGGTATTATCTTTTGTAATAATCTTTCTGTGGAATATTTAAGTTTTCATAAGAATGATTTACCTATTGTATTGATCGAGATGAGATCTCATTTGCTCCTATGCATCTCCAAATAGAGAATCAATACGTAGTTTTTAGATAGGAAATATTTGTCTGTTTGGCATTTTATTTATTTATTTACAAGAAAATAATGTTGATAAGTAAAGAAAGAAAAGACAGAACCAGTCATGAAACAGAATTAAGGTGTGATTAGCTATATGCTATGTTTTAAACGGAGCAAAACCTAAAGGGATAAAGGTCCATTAAGTTGAGAAAAAAAGAGGCCCAGATTCTAAATGAAGGGGAGGGCCAACCAATGAAGTGGCGGTGTAAAAATTAGTGGTGGTGTTTTCTTTTGAGCTTGACAGCAACGTGAAGGCTGTCATAGCTTTCTTTTCTTTTTTTAATAAAAAGGTAATCTGATAATAATAATAATAATAATAATAATAATAATAATAATAATAATAATAATAAAAGTAATTTAAAAAAAGGGGTGATATAAATTGGGAACGTGAAAGGATTTGGGAACCCTAACCCTTTCTATTATGTTTGAGAGTATCCTAATTGGCTTGTGTTATGTTAAAACAAGAAGAAAAAAATGTTGAAAGCAACCAAATCAGCTTCTGCTACGAACAGTCAACATCTTTTTTTGATAATTGTTCATTAACAATATCCTGCAACTTATCATTATTTACACTTAAGGCATAAACAAAGTACTATAAAACTGAATACAGCTTTAAGCAGGTAAAATAACTTAAAGCATGTATTGCCTACAGTTCAGATTTATTAGTAAGTGGGAAACCAACCTGGTTTCCAAGTTTCTGAAATTCCTTTTGATTGCTTACTACCGCTGCTTTATGGATCTTAAAGCATGTATTGCCTCCACTTCTTCTCATTAACTCTTGTTTTCCTTGCTTAGAATTTCAGACTCGTGATTAGCTAATTAGGGTTTCAATGTGAAACCACTAATCTTTTAGCTGATTTATAAAACTTTTCTTTGCCTTTTCTTTGATTTTCGTTTGGTTTTTATAGGGAATTTTTAAGATCTAGAATTAAGTGTGAATCATTCTAATTGATGCTAATTATCAATATCAATTTGTCCCCCTTAATTTTATATGGCCTTGATTTTGTTTCCATATATGCTAGGTTTAGGGTTTGGAAGAGTGGGGATGGAGTGCTTCCGTTGTTGCTAGCGCAGCTTTCAGCTTTCCGCTATGCAAAGTTTCCTTTTTTTTATTTTAAGTTTTGTAACATAATATTTTTAATTTGTAATTTTTGTGTTTTTGTTGTTTCTGTAATCTATTTATTTTTTATAACATTATTTTTGACTTTTGATTTATGGCTTTTTGATCAAATGTGTGATCCAATAAAAAGGAAGGCAAAGCCCAATCCAGAAATACTACTAAACATAAGTCCAAATAGCCCATTCAATATCTAAACAAGCTCAAAAAAGAAAACTGTGGGATAGGTCTGAAGTAACACCAAGAGAGAGATTATAACTTGGGCTTGATGTGCTAAATGTGCCAAAAAAATAAAATAATTAAAGTAATGATTTAAATATTTTTTAGTAATTTTTAAATATATTTTAAGTATCTTTCTTAAATTATCATTGTTGTTAATACCTAAAAGTTGCTAAGTTACTAGCCGAGGGAGCCCTCAGCCGAGGTATTGAGTCTTCATGAGCCGATCTATTCAAAAGTCTCATAAAGCATAAACCAATGGGCTAGGAAAGGTCATATATTCCTCCTACATATCCTAGACTCCCATATTGTTTCTGAATAAACAGCCACAAGGGAGTTATTGATAGCATTAGCAAACTGTGATAAATAGCATAAGCCTTTTTGGATGAAGAAAGGGGATATTTTTCCTAGAGCCGAGATGATAAAGTATGATTTACTGAGGATCACTAATTCTGATGAGATTCAATCTCTTGTGAGACTTATTAAGAATTGGAATCTTCTTGCTGAGGGAGGTGAAGAGGGCTACACAGAAGAAGAATCCTTTGGTAGCCTAGAGTGCTTGTGCGGATGCCAGGGAGTTACTTTGGTAGCAAGCAAGCAAAGCACGTGGAAAATGCATTGAAGATTGCAAGTAGGGATGGCAAAAAAACCCGCACCCGTGGTTACTATCCGCAACGGGTACGGGGCGGGTAGCTTAACGGGTACCCGCGGGTTCAATAAACGGATAATTAAACTACCCGTCAATCAACGGGGCGGGTCCGGATAATGAGGTACTCGTGCCCGCGGGTACCCGTACCCGTAATAAATATACCTATTTGGGAAATTTCCAATTATTATTTATTTTAGTGTTATTTATCTTCTTTCATTAACTACTATAAGCTAACAAATAAATGATAAAATAAATATATAATGAAATATTAATACCTAATTTTTTATATGAATGAAGAGAAAAAATGGTGTGCAAAAGGTTAATTTTGTTTGGTATTTCAAATTTTATTTTTTAAAAAAAAATCAATTACTATCATATGAATGTATATAATGAAATGGCTAATTTTTTTACATGAATGAAGAGAAAAAATAGTGTTCAAAAGATGCTACGCGGGTACCCGCGCGGGTATGGAGCGGGTACGAGTATCATTTATACTAAACGGGGCAGGTAGCTGTTAGCCTGCATTTTCGACATGCTAATATTAAATGCAGTCAACAGGGTTTGACTTAATAATTTCAGAAAGAAAAGAGGTCTTCGACACCAAGATATAATTTCGACTTCAAGAGGTAATAACCAAGGGAAAGCAGCCTAATGCATAACTTAGCGAATTTGGGAAAAAGAGGCCACACTTCGACAGAGAGAAGATTATAAACAGCGAAACAAGCAAAGCTATGGAGATTTATCGAAAGGGACATTGATTCCTTGGTCGAAAGATGGAGCAGTTATCTAAGTCTTATCACGTCGAAATAGCAGTTACTCTGCCTTATCTTGTTTTAGAAAACCGCTGTGCGGTTATTAGTTTTTTCTTATAAATAGTAGTTCTGTACATAGAACAAGGGTCGCAAATTTCATTATACACATTTCCTAAAACACTCTACTTCCGCAGACAGAGAAAACAGAGTTAACAGGAATTCATGTATGATTCTGCGTACCATTTCTTTATATAATTGTTTTCATTTCTTTTAGATTTCTGCACTTTGTCATCTTCTTCACTTACAATTACTGCAATTTACTACATTTTGATTCCTCTTCCCGCATTTACAAATTCTTGCACTTTATCGTAAGTTTCTGCACTTCTATTAAATATCAACAATTCTTAGTAAAATTTGATCACAAATGGCCTGAGATTCCTAGTGGGAAATATGCCATATAATTTTCCCATGAATGGTCGAAATTACCCTTATGGAATGCCAACCGCCATGATGGTAGGACTCCATACCAATGCATCTACGTATGCAGATAACATGGCTTCGAACTTTTCGCCTATGCACAACCCATCAGAGAATATGTATAGTCGAAATATACCACCTTCACTAACCACTTCGTCATTATTGGCATTGAGACAACAAATGGATGATAGTAACCATGACATGGTAAATATGCTAACACAGCAAATAGGTACAGTGTTTAATCCCTTGATACAGAACACAAATAATAGTTACCAAATGTTAGCAACACAAATGGGTCGAATTGCTGACTTTTTTGGCACTCCACAAATACAAAACCAGCAAATTCCCCAAGTACAAAACATCAGGCCTGTTGACTTACCTATCGAAAGGCCTAATAATGCAACCCCTGTGAATCGAGCACAACAATTCGTCGAAGAGCCTATACCTGAAGTGGTGCTAGTAAATAGAAATCAAAATGCTGACGAGGTAGTTAGGCAAGTCCAGCAAAATAACCTCGGACTACAAAATAATTTGGCTAATCTTGTCGAAACTATACTAGCCCAAAATGGTCTTAATTTAGGCTTACACAGACCTAATTTTGTATCTCCCTTGTCTGAATATGTGATACAAACAGATTTGCCTAGAGGGTGGAAAATTCCTAAGTTCACAAAATTTGCTGGAGAAACCAGCGAATCTACTGTCGAACATATTGCAAGATATTTAACTGAGGCTGGGGACATTGCGCTAAACGAGAATTTGAAAATGAAATATTTCCCAAATTCTTTGACGAAAAATGCATTTACTTGGTTTACAACATTACCCCCACATTCCATGTTTAATTGGAATCAATTAGAAAAAGCCTTTCATGAACAATTCTACATGGGACAATCAAAGATTAGCCTTAAAGAATTGGCTAGTGTTCGACGCACAATGCCAGAATCTATTGATGAATATCTCAATAGATTTAGACTACTCAAGGCAAGATGTTTCACCCAAGTGCCTAAACATGAGTTAGTCGAAATGGCTGGTGGTGGTTTAGATTATTCCATCAGGAAAAAGTTGGATACTTTACACCTAAGAGATATGGCTCAATTGGCTGATAGAGTTCGACAAGTTTAAAGACTCAAAGCAGAAAAAGCTTCGACAACCAAGTTTAACAATAAGAAAGAAAAAGTGGCGTTTGTTAATGTTGATAACAATAGCCAAGAATTCGACATATCTTATGAAAATGTCGAGGAAGAGGTTGACATTGCAGAATTAAAACCTGGACCTCCATATATATGCAAATTGTTAAACCCCTCTAATGGAAAAAACCCTGTCGAACCAAAAAATGATAAGTTTGTTGCAAAAACATATACCTTCGATGTCACAAAATGTGACCAAATATTTGATCTTTTGGTGACTGATGGTCAAATTTTAGTGCCTAAAGGTCTAAAAATACCACCATTAGAACAACAAAAGAAAAGAGGTTATTGCAAATATCATAATTTCTTGGGTCATAACACCTCCCGATGTGTACTTTTCAGGGATCTAGTTCAGAAAGCATTGAATGATGGAAGGCTGAAATTTGATGATAAAAGTAAATCATCAATGCAGATCGACAGCAATCCTATGCCCACAGCAGAGGCAAATTATACTGAAGTAGATATTTTGATGGTCGAAACCAATGAAGTGGTTGCTGAAAGTCTTGAAGCGAACATCAAAATGGTCACCAATGACCAATATGCTGAAAAAATGCAGGTGGTTTATCCACAAGCTGAAGAGGACTTGATAGACTTCCTCAACAGATGCAAGATAAATAACACTGAGGTGATGCTGTGCCCACGGTGCAGTTCTGTATTCGACAAGGAGGCCGCTAAAAGCCTTGAAAGTGTCACTCCTCAATTCAAGAGAAAAAACAAAATGGGTCGATAATAGGCCCAAATTCAGCTTCAACCCAAGAGGTGTGCCATATAAGGTTACATCTTCAACAAGACAAGCTCCGAAAGGCTCAAAAGAGAACATTTGTGCCACCTGCAAGGGCCCCTGTCGGAAGATGGGTATACCCAGGAAATAAGGAGACTGAATGTCATCTAAAGATGGCAGGAGAGACTTCCAATGCCATGAATCAAAACAAGGCGCCTAATTCCAATAGGTACGCCTACAGCAATAATTACAAAGGGAAAAACCCCATGACAAGAACGCAATGGCGAAGATACCAACGCCAGATGAAATTGACTGCTGCTGAGAAAAAGGAGAACATCGACACAAGCAAAGGTAAGCAATTAGCTTCCAGTGTCGAATTCCCAAGAAAGTCAGCAAAAGAGAGGATATTCCCTCCCCTTGCAGACATCAAAAAAGGTCTTGACTCTGAAGAAGGCCTGCAATTAGATGATGATATGGACTCTGAATTCTTAGATTCAGAACCAGACCTCGACATCATCTGTGTCGTTTCAATTCTGCCAATTGAATTCGACGTCGTTTCAGAAGTGACTGAGATCGAACAAGATTTCGATCAAGATATGGCTAAGCACAGGCCAATGTGTTACTACGTACTAAATAATGGCTCCATAGAAGAGCAGAATGCAGTCTTCGAAAGGCCAGATGGAGGAATGAAACACCATCTAAAACCATTGTTTATACAAGCAAAAGTAAACAATGTAGGCGTCAATAAAATATTGGTTGATGGGGGCGCAGCGGTCAACCTGATGCCACAACATGTGCTGGCAAAAGTTGGCAAATCAGAGACTGATTTACGGCCACATAACATAGTCCTCACTAATTATGAAGGAAAATCTGGCTATTCGTTAGGAGCCATAGAAGTGGAGTTAACAGTGGGGAGTGTGAAGAGAAAAACTATATTCATAGTCATACCCACCAGAGCAAACTTCAATCTACTCCTGGGTAGAGAGTGGATTCATGGAGTAGGAGCAGTGCCCTCAACACTCCACCAGAGACTCTCTATTTGGAGAGAAGATGGCCTGGTCGAAAATATAGAAGCAGACCAGAGTTATTTCTTGGCAGAGGTCGACCATATTATAAGGAGGACATTTGACAAACAATTGGCGACTATTGCGCCATACACACCTTCAGACACTGCATATGTCCCTATGGACAATGTGTTTGAATCCCTAGATCTCCACCCTAACCATGGCTTCATATGGGAGAGGGAAGTGATCGATGAGGCATCACCTTCAATAGGCTTTTGCAAGCCTACAGGGTGGGATGGTCCCTAAACGGTGATGATGTCTATACCCACCGTATGGGAAAGAATTACGGCTTATGTGGCCGAAAATAAACAAAATATGGCTTTGGAGGCCGAATTGCAACAAAATATGGTTGAACAAGCCATAGAAGTTAACCCAGAAGTTAACAATAAAGATAAAATGGCCGAAGGCCAGAGACTTGACTGCATCTACGATGATGAGCCTTTAGGTTTTGAAAAAGACCCAATGGGTTCGACTAAGAAGATGCAGGCTCAAGATCCTCTTGAAGAAATTGATTTAGCAGATGGCCCCATAAAAAGGCCAACATTTATCAGTGCTAAAATCGACAAGGGTTTGAAAGATCGAACTATCGAGTTACTCAAAGAGTATAAAGATTGCTTCGCTTGGGATTACAATGAGATGCCTGGTCTACGTCGAGAAGTAGTCGAACTGAAACTGCCCATTCGACCAGACAAAAAACCAGTGAAGCAAACGCCAAGGAGGTTTGCACCTCAGGTTCTGTCGAAGATCAAAGAAGAAATCGAAAGATTACTCAAGAGCAACTTCATCAGGACTGCCAGGTATGTTGATTGGCTAGCCAACATTGTTCCTGTTATTAAGAAAAATGGAACATTACGAGTCTGTATAGATTTTCGTGATTTAAATAATGCTACACCCAAATATCAATACCCTATGCCTGTGGCAGAAATGCTAGTTGATTCGGTAGCAGGATTTGAATACCTAAGTATGCTTGATGGATATTCAGGGTATAATCAAATTTTTATTGCCGAAGAAGATGTTTCGAAAACCGCATTTCGATGCCCAGGGGCATTAGGTGTTTATGAGTGGGTAGTAATGCCATTTGGTTTAAAAAATGCTGGTGCAACATACCAGAGAGCAATGAGTTCTATGTTTCATGATTTTATTGAAAATTTTATGCAAGTATACATAGATGATATTGTTGTCAAATCTTCAACAGAAAATGGCCATTTAGACCATCTTCGACAATCATTCGAAAGAATGAGAAAATATGGATTGAAAATGAATCCAATCAAATGTGCCTTTTGTGTACGTGCAGGTGATTTCTTAGGCTTTGTTGTTCACAAAAAAGGCATCGAAATTAATCAAAACAAGACGAAGGCAATCATGGAAACGAAAGCCCCTTCAACTAAAAAAGAGCTTCAGTCATTATTAGGGAAGATTAATTTCCTCAGAAGGTTCATATCCAACCTAAGTGGAAAAACTCAAGTGTTCTCGCCATTGCTTCGACTGAAGAAAGAAGACTTATTCAGGTGGGATCCAGAACTCCAGAAGGCCTTCGACGACATTAAGGCTTATTTAGTTAAACCACCTATATTGTTGCCACCTATCAGAGATAAGGTGATGAAATTGTATATAGCAGCATCAGAGCTAACAATAGGTAGTATGCTAGCACAAGAGGATGATAATGGTGTCGAAAGAGCCATATATTACCTGAGTAGAGTGTTAAATGATGCTGAAACTAGATATCAGCCAATGGAGAAATTGTGCCTTTGTCTGTATTTTTCTTGTACTAAATTAAAGCAATATATCAAGCCAGTTGATGTGTATGTGCATTCTCATTTCGATATTATTAAACACATGCTGTCGAAACCAATATTGCATAATAGAATTGGCAAATGAGCACTAGCTTTATCTGAGTATTCATTAACATATCAGCCTTTGAAAGCTATCAAAGGACAAATTGTTGCTGACTTTATTGTTGACCATTCATTGGTCGAAGTGACAGTTAGTAAAATGAATAATCGACCTTGGACACTTTATTTCGATGGATCAAGCCATAAAAATGGTTCTGGAATTGGTATATTAATTGTTTCACCAGTAAACATACCGACAAAATATAAGTTTAAAATCAAAGAGCGCTGCTCTAACAATGAGGCTGAATATGAAGCCTTAATTGCAGGATTGGAAATCTTATTAGAGTTGGGGGCAAAGGCTGTCGAAATTAAAGGTGACTCTGAATTAGTGGTGAAGCAGTTAACCAAAGAATATAAGTGCATCAAAGAAAATTTAATCTTATATTTCGTCACTGCCAATACTTTGTTAAAACGTTTCGACAATGTTCACATTGAGCATATACCTCGTATTGAGAATCAAGAAGCAAACGACTTGGCACAAATTGCTTCAAGTTATAAAGTCTCTCCAACAAAACTCAGTGAGTTAATTGAAATTAAAGAGAAATTGATTTCGACAGATCGTAAGGATGATAAATTGTCAATGCCAAAACTTGGGGGGGCAGACAGTGTAGAATTACTTTCTCCAATTGAAAATGGCGAAATTTTTGCCATTGACAATATGTCGAATGATGATTGGCGAAAACCAATTGTCGAATACTTGGAAAATCCAACAGGGACAACAAATCGAAAAACCAAGTATAGAGCTCTAAGCTATGTAATTCTTGGAAACGAATTGTTAAAGAAAACCCCGGAAGGAGTCCTACTTAAATGCCTTAATGAGAATGAGGCATATTTGGCAATTTCCAATACTCATAGTGGAGCTTGTGGATCTCACCAAGCGGGGCACAAAATGAAATGGCTTTTATTTCGACAAGGAGTATACTGGCCTACTATGCTTCAAGATTGCATAGATTTTGCTAAAGGGTGTCAAGAATGTCAAAAACATGCAGGAATACAGCATGTACCTGCAAATGAGTTACACTCAATAATAAAGCCTTGGCCATTTAGAGGATGGGCTTTAGACATAATTGGCGAAATTAAACCAACGTCGTCGAAAGGTCACCGCTACATATTAGTGGGCATCGATTACTTTACTAAGTGGGTCGAAGCTATCCCTTTAGCTAATGTAGACCAAGAGGCAGTAATAGCCTTTATCCAAAACCACATTCTATGCAGGTTTGGAGTTCCAGAAACCATCACTACAGACCAAGGCTCAGTGTTTACTGGTCGAAAAATGGTTGAGTTTGCCTCCATAAGTGGATTTAAGTTATTAAGTTCGACACCATATTATGCTCAGGCAAATGGTTAGGTCGAAGCAGCCAATAAAATTATCATTAATTTGATTAAAAAACATATTGGGCAAAAGCCTAAGAATTGGCACAAAACCCTTGATCAAGCATTATGGGCTTGTCGAAATTCTCCTAGAGAATCAATTAACACTACTCCATTTCGTCTCACTTTTGGGCACGATGCAGTTTTACCAGTCGAAATCTATTTACAATCAACCAGGATCCAAAGGCAATTTGAAATTCCTTCAGACCATTATTGGAGCATGATTTTAGATGAATTGGTTGACATAGATGAAGAAAGGTTACTTGCATTAGATATCCTTATAAGGCAAAAAGAAAGAGTAGCTAAAGCTTATAACAAGAAGGTGAAATTCAAAGCTTTTGTTACAGGAGACTTAGTGTGGAAAGTGATATTACCCATGGACTAAAAAGATAGAGCCTTGGGAAAATGGTCACCAAATTGGGAAGGACCATTTAAAATTTTACAAGTGTTCTCAAATGGCGCTTATGAAATCGAAGAGCTAAGCATTGATGGTCGAATTTTGCGTATAAATGGCAAATACTTAAAACGGTATAAGCCAACGTTGCAAGAAATTAAAATAACGCAAGAGTAAGATCAAAAGAGATATAAACATGGCACTCATGCCAAGAAAGATTGTCAGAATACAGATGGAAAGTTAAATTACAAAAGAAGCTTTAAGCCTCTCAAAGGCTGTTCTGGCGTGCCTCAATCTAGTATCTAAAAGGGTTTCTTCTTCAGTTAGCCTCTTAACCGCTTCGTCATGTTTCTGAACCTTCTCCAAGTGTTCGATAGCCAAGGTTGCCCCCGTGCGAAGTGCGTTCTCTACAGAAATTGAAGACTTCTGTTGAACAGAGATTTTCTTCTTTTCTTCCGCTTCAATCTTCGATTGCAACTCCTTGATTTGGGCCTGGTATGTCGAAATATTTGCATCACAGTCTTCTATTTCCTTGGAATTAGTTGCTGCTTGAATTTCCAGGGCTGAAATCTTGCTTTCTGAGGCTGCGACGGCGACACTTTCCTCTGTCAGAAGTTCAAGCTCGCGCTCTTTGCTCACAATTGTACTTTTCTTTCTCTGAATATCTCTGGAAATTTTCTCTAGTAAAGGCAAAAATTCAACAATAAAGCATAAAAGAGAATCGCTGGAGCCAGAGTTATTAAGTTTATTGAGCAAAGACTTGAGTTTGTAATAGAGCATATGATTTGTTTCGATAGCCTTGAATAGATCTATCTCAAAGAGGGTTGTTTGAAGCTCCCGAATCAGGTCTTCTTTAGGACCCTCAGAGGAATTGCCAATAGAAGCAGTCGAAGCACTTGGCTTACTCTCTATCGAAGATAAACCACTCACCATTCGTTTGAAAGCCTCAAGAGGATCTTTGCGTTTTAGGTCCAAAAATTCTTGTTCTTGAAGGCTAAGAGCGGTGTCATGCGTTGAGGGCACAGAGCGAGGAGAATTGGCTATCTCAAGAGATTCACTCCTTTCATTGTTACCGTCGTCTTCACTTTCCTCTTCGTCGTACCTTTGCTCTTCCATGTTTGGAGAAGAAGATATACTGATCTCAGCTCCACTATGGCCAACATCAGGACTTTCATCAACGTCCATAGCAGCAGGCTCTGGACCATGAGCAGGAATTTCCTTGGCAGTTTCAGCAATAGTTTTTTCGGCCAACAGTGTATCTTCGACAACAGATGTATGTTGATGCAAATCTTTTTCTTCGACACCTTCTCCAGGAACATTTATTTTTGAAGGGGAATGAGTGGAGGAAAGCGTAGTTTGTTTTGTTGGGACTCCAGTTTCCTAAAAAATGAAGTGAAGTGAGTATTATCACATAAACAAAGTTTTCGGGTTGCCGAAAAACATAGGCTTCAATTGATCACCTTAGTTATGATGTTCTCAACTAAAGAGTGTGCACTTTGGGTTTTCTTGATAAGCCTTTTCGGAACTTTTTCTTCTTGTTGTTGTCTTTCGACAGAAGTTTGTCGGGAAACAGTTTTAGAGACATCTTGAGAATGTTTTGTCTTTCTCTCTCTTTCTGTTTCAGAAACTTGAACCTTGATGGGTTTGGTCCTGATCAATGGCACTTCCTCTGACTGAAAATACAACAATCATATAAGCATGAATAAGAAAAAGAAAACAAATATAAATAGGCAAAGTTTTGAGAACTTCGACCTCTGAATCGCTCACAACTTTTGGTTTAACGTTTCTTGCTTTCTTTGGATTGGATGTTAAAGAGCTGCTTGTTCTTTTTCGACTCTGCAAAACGGATGACTAATTAGTCGAAGAGTATAAGAAGATAACACAACGAGTAAAGATAAGTACTTACTTTTTGTTTTTCTTCTTGAAGAGGTTGTTTTCTTTTTGACGAAGCCTCAACATCTTTTTTCTTCGTCTTTGTTGCTGCGCCATCTGTCGAAGACGATGTGATAGGTATGGCTACAAATATTCGACAAACAAGTGTTAATACGAAATACATAGAAAGGAAATTTATTTTTCCTAAGAAGTCTTGTGAATCACCTTCTCTAATGGAGGACAAGATTCGAATATGTTGAATATCTAAATGAAGATGACCCTCAAAAGTGTATATGTCCTGCTTAGTCGGAACTACTTTCTCAGCTGTTTTGTTGTTCAAAAAATCAAATAGTGCCCTGGTCGAACCACATATGAACCATTCTGGAATGGGTGACCAAAATGCCAGAGCCAGTTCACTGGTTGGTAAGGGTGGAAATCTAATTTTGTTTTGTGTTAAAGCAAAAAAATATTTGTCGGGTACATAAGGTGGAAAAATCATAGTCGGGATTTTATCAAGAATTTTTTGTTTAAAAACTTTTGCAGCTTGAGAAACAGTTCGACGAAGATTAGTCGGATCATATACAGTTTCGAAATATTGTTGAAATGCTTGAATTTCTCGAATATGTATACCTTTCGACTTGGTCTTCTTTTTCTGCGAAGAAGGAAAAGCAGATATTAGTTTGACCAATAGACTAGCCTCTTCGACACCAGTGAATTTCCTGGTGATATACTCTGTCCACCACTGAGAAAATTTGTGGGTACAAGAGAAAGTTGATTCAAAAGAGAGGGGAGTAAGACGAAAAGAATCAGCAGGAAAGTCATTGAGACGATTTATCCATTCTTCTTCATTCTCAGGGACTAACAATTCCCTTCTAGACCAGAAAAAAGGGCTGGGTCGAAGTTGACACAACCCAAATTGCCGTGCATATAAACTTGGATGATATGAGAATAAACCAAATTGGTTTGATGACTTCCCAGGAGAAATTCGAGATGACAGCAGTTGAGGAGTTAAAAATGCTTTCCAAATTTGATTGGTTTCTTGCTCCTCATCAGGGTTGGTAGCAGGGAATTCCCTAGTGAACCAATGTGGTCCATAATTCCTTCCAGCAAAAGGGGCCATAGAAGGAGAAAATTCTGTACAGTTCAGAAACATGTTGAAAGCCTGTGAAAAGAGATCTTCGACAGATACTCCTATTTGTTTAGGTTTCAACAAAGCAAGTCGCACACCTTCGACCCCTCTGTTAGAAATTACGTCAAGATACTCATCAGGAGTATACATTATCAATTTTGAATTGAAAGTGGCAAGAAGCCACAATTGAAACAGCCAAATTGGTCCAGAGACCAAATATTTCCCTTCTGGTTTGAGTCCTTTCAAATCAAGAACCCCTTGTTTCAAGTTGTCGAAAAGGGATCCTAAAATAAGGGTAGCCAAGTTGATCTTTCGACGTTGATGTAATTGAATGGCTAGGGGGATATACATCTTAGCCACTTGAAGTGACGAAGAACAGAAGACATAAAAGGATAACCAGAAAGTGAGAAAAGCAATATGCTCTTCATCAGAAACATCCTTCGACTCGGTAACGTGTTTCTCTTCAATATAACCTTTAAAGCTAGCCTTTTTGAAGTCAAAATCGAAATCAGTTTGGATAGCAGGGTCGAAAGTTTCCCCTAAAGGCTTTAAACCTGTTATAGCTGCCACATCAAGCAGGGTAGGGGCAAGCATGCCACACTTCAAATGAAGGCTGTTGGTAGTGATATCCCAAAAATGTAGAGCAGAAAGGAGCATTGGGCTTTGATACTTAGGCCCATACCTTGAGATTTGGATCAGATCGAAAATTCCCTGGCTCTTCCAGATATCTCCTTTTTTCGACTCAATTTTGTTGAGCCAGTCGATGTAAGGCATGTTTTTCTCAGTTGGTGGCGAGGATCGAAAAACCCTATTCGGGTTACTCATAAAATCCATCACGTGTGGACCTTCGCTGAAAATCCTAGGGCTGAGTCTATGATAGCTAGGGAAAATGTCCCTAATCCTAGAGGAATCATCATCAGCGAGAGGGAGAGGGCCTAAGAATGCATGATTTGAAGGTTTAGAGAAGGGGATAAGTACCTGAGACCGGTAAATTTGTGTTTCCTCCAAAGTGAGAGCAGGTTCAGGAACAAGGGTTTTCTTCCCAAGAGTTACAGCAGGAGATTTTATGGTAGAAGAAGATGCCATCGTTGGAAACAGGAAGCTAGTGAAGAAATGGAAGTGCTTAGTAGTGTCCGCTTTGCTTCGTAAGGCGAATAAGGGGAAGGAAATGCAGAAATCAGAAGATGCTTTAATGGAGTTTTTTCGCAGAGAAGAAGTTGAAGGTTCAGAAAAAGAAATGAAAGGGTACAACTTCCCTTTTATAGCCGTTTTACCACGTTCAAAAATAAAAATAATAATAAAATGCTTTGGCAATCGTGGTGTTAGTGGGAAACGTGAGATTATAGAAAGTCTAGACAGTTAACTGTGCACACGTGGCGCATTCTCGTTGGAGGAAGGCACCAGCAAACTCTGTTTTAGCTCAGAAACGTCCCCTCAGATTTTGAAAAAAGATATGCAATGATAGCATGAGATTTCATGGGATAGTCGAAAGAAGTTTCAAAAAGCCGTTTTCTATTTTCATTCAAGAATTCAGTCGAAAACGTCTTTTTGGGGGGGCAATTTGTTAGCCTGCATTTTCGACAGGCTAATATTAAATGCAGTCAACAGGGTTTGACTTAATAATTTCAGAAAGAAAACAGGTCTTCGACACCAAGATATAATTTCGACTTCAAGAGGTAATAACCAAGGGAAAGCAGCCTAATGCATAACTTAGCGAATTTGGGAAAAAGAGGCCACACTTCGACAGAGAGAAGATTATAAACAGCGAAACAAGCAAAGCTATGGAGATTTGTCGAAAGGGACATTGATTCCTTGGTCGAAAGATGGAGCAGTTATCTAAGTCTTATCACGTCGAAATAGCAGTTACTCTGTCTTATCTTGTTTTAGAAAACCGCTGTGCGGTTATTAGTTTTTTCTTATAAATAGTAGTTCTGTACATAGAACAAGGGTCGCAAATTTCATTATACACATTTCCTAAAACACTCTACTTCCGCAGACAGAGAAAACAGAGTTAACAGGAATTCATGTATGATTCTGCGTACCATTTCTTTATATAATTGTTTTCATTTCTTTTAGATTTCTGCACTTTGTCATCTTCTTCACTTACAATTACTGCAATTTACTACATTTTGATTCCTCTTCCCGCATTTACAAATTCTTGCACTTTATCGTAAGTTTCTGCACTTCTATTAAATATCAACAATTCTTAGTAAAATTTGATCACAAATGGCCTGAGATTCCTAGTTGATCTCGCAAGTAACACGTGTAGTGAAACTAGCGGTGTTTACTAAAAATCACAGTAAACAGTAGCGAAAACTACTACCCGTGCCCGCCCCGCCCCATTGATTGCAAGTCAAGACATGGAGCGGTTGAAGAGAACGCGTGTTTAGGCGCATAAAATATAGGAGAAGATGGTTACTACCCACTTCCATGCTAGTGGGTGTTATGGAGTAGCTTTCTTAGGATTTAGGGCGCGTGAGGCATTATTGTACATTGGTTTTAGTGCTCAGTTGTAGGTTAGTGATCATGGCTGACAGAGACATTTGTATATAATTACTTAGCTTCTAAATATTTCAGGCAGTGGCGGATCTAGGACCCTAGGCCAAGGGTTGCAAAAGAATTCATTATAAAAAATGTTGGTTATTGTTTAAATTTTTTTCAACTATCCTCACTTAATATACTAAAATTAAGGAATCAAGTTATCTAACTCCAAATTTATTTAAGAGCAAATTGCCAAATTAGTCTCTAACTTTACACACCATTTCCTATTTAAGTCCTAAACTATATGAAAATAGGAAATAGTCCGTAAAAGTATGTAATATCAGTAAAATTACTTCCTAAAGTTTTACAAATAGTCCCTTACAGAGATTAATAAGACAGATTTATTAAAAATTACGTGCAAATTTAAGAATACTGGTGTAAATTAAAAATTTCAGGGGCTTCAAAAAAAATTATATAGGAATCCATAACTAAGAAACATAGGTCCGCCACTAATTTCAGACACACGACAATCAATCAAATATCTATTTTCAAGCATTTTTATCTTCATTTTACGTTATGCATTGTCTTAGTTTAATCTTAGACTAGCTTATTCATCTCTCACACCTAATCCTAACGCTCTTTGGATTAGTTATGAAATCCATAACTAAGAAACATAGTTCTTTCCTTAGTGTGATTGCTTGAAGAAAAGAATCACAATATCTTGGCCTTAGCCAATCCTAGGCTAAGATAAAGCTTGATAACAATCATTAATAAGTAGTATTATTATTTGACAATTTAAATATTCAACAGAATGTATAAAATGTCTAAAGTTTTATATTTTTTTTTGTGTGAATCGGGTATCCTCTGCACGCAACTGCGGAGACTAATCCCTCGAGCCGGGTAGGACCACAATGGGCGGTAAAGCTCTCCCTAAAGAGATTTAACGTTGATGCATTCCCAAGGCTGGATTCGAACCCAAGACCTTGGTTGTAGGGGTGGCAATTTCTACCTGCAAGTGGGGATCCCCGCGGGGACTGCCCTATTTGGGAGCCCGTGGGCGAGGAATTTTTCCCCGTGGGGACGGAGGAGAAAATCCCCTCGCAGTCAATTCGGGGATGGGGACGAGGACCATATGCCCCACCCCACAGGGACCCCGCCCTGAATATATTACATAAATATTCTTATTATAGATATATATTATATTATATGTAATATATTTTTTAGTTTCTTATATGTGTTTTTAATTAAAAATATTAATAAAATAGTAAATTGTTATAATTTTTATATTTGTATTCTTACATTTATACTTTTTAAATATTAAAATCAAAGTAAGACTAACTTTTATATTTTTTTATATTTAATGTTAAACTTTTTTTGTTTAATGTTACTTTTATATATTTTTTCAATTTTATTATATTTTTGGTAACTTTGAATAAATATTTGGGGTACCCGCGGGGACCGTAGTGATCCGTGGGGACGGGGATGGGGGAGAAAAACTCCCCGAAGCGTGGAGCGGGGATGGAGGACAATTTCGGAGGCGGGGACGGGGAGCCGAGGAGTACTCCCTGCCCCCGCCCCGCCCAATTGTCATCCCTACTTGGTTAAGCTAGAAGAGACTCATAGCATCTCATTCAAACACTTTTAGGTAAAGTTTTATAGTTAATACAACTAATAATAAATTAAAGTAATAAGTATAATAATACTTAATACTATTATTTAGACTTGGGTCAAAAAAAGTATTATTTAGATAGATTAACTATTTGAGGATTTTATTTATGAAACTAATTGCAAAATTGTTGTTCATAAATTAAATTTGCACTTAATAAAAAGCCTTATGCTTCCTTCACCAACGGATGTGTGTGTCCGTGTGTGCGTGGCACCTACACATTTAACTCTATGTATTATCGTATGTGATATTTCTTTTAGTATGAGTTTGCTTTAGGATTATTTTAAATTACACGTTTAATGGTTTTATGCCTTTGGTGTGTTTGAATTATTATTTTATGTTTGATTAGTATTTAATTGTATTTTTTAGGATAATATTATTATTTTGAAAAGATATTTGAGTTGGAGAAGTGTTAAAATAGTTATTATAAATGAAATGGGCTTTTAAATAGTTATTATAATTTGGGATTTCTTACTCGCATGTACCCTCTTTTCTGCTTATACAACTCTTCATATTACTTCTTGCATCTCTGTTTTGACCATGCGCACCCCTAGCCCATTGACCACATGGCCAGACCCGGCCCATTACCCGATCCAGCGCCTTGTCCCTTCTTCTCCTCGTGTGCACAACTTTCTCAAAGGGAATCACAACTACTCCCTCTTCATCCTCTCATCCCTTCACAAATAACACTCGACACCTATGTCTTGCGCCATATTGATGAATTATGATTATTCATACCGACATTATCGTCGATTTATCGTCTAAAGTTCTTCCTGGTTTGAGAACACAATAGGTCATCTCATCAAAGGAAATGTCGTTTGACATCCGAAACTCTTTGAAGCTCTTCTTTCTAAATAAAATACGTTGTTTTCACCTATTATCATTCTCGGCATACCCAAAAAACCGATTGCAAATATTTTAATTTAAATCGATGAATTTTCTAACCTTTAATTAATTGACTGTTATTATTGCCTAATTGTATATATATGTTCAAGTCAACTTCCATGCTACTAGACTTAGACTATGCCCGAGAGCTCGTGACCTCCCATCATCGAAACATTATTAATTGGAGCACAATTTGATATTAGGTATATGAGAGGTGACGGTTTCTATTCTATATGAGAATAGGGGATAAAACTAGAATATATTAGATTCTCGCTATCCTTTAAAATGTGTAATTCTGTGTTGGGTGTATTGAGTTATTTATTTTGGATGACTGTATGTAATGTTATTTGATGTTTTGCTGAATGGTTTTGGTGTGAATGGTTACTTGTATGAATGATGTCTTTCGATTAACAATTGAAGGGTGAGGAAATTGGACGCAAGGTTAGGACTAAAGGAGAGTTATGATAATGTAGTCTAGTCAATTAGGAAGTGTGTGATAGTAATAAAAAGTAGTATTGACATTTATGGATTATTCTTACAAAAGATAGGAAATGCTTAACGACTAAGCCAAGCTTGGAATGGAACACAGTAATTCAATGAAGCCTGGAAAATTTACTGTAGGTTAACCTCTACAAATTGCCATTTACCTTCAGTTAAACGTAAAAATCGTTTTCTTCATCTCCAACGTCTGTCACCCTGATATTCTATCATCAAAATACCATTTTTATGTTCCTAAAAGCTTTAAAAAGACACACCATCAAACCCCATGTTCATATCAGATAACTTAGTTTTTTTTTTTGACAAAAGTCTTAGATTAAAATTTCATTATATCTATTTTCAATATTTTTTAAAATGATTATATTTAAATCTATTACTTAAAAATATAATATATAATATCAGAAATATTAACTTAACTATTTCAGTTTGCATCTCTTTTTTGTTAGTTAGCTTGTATTAAAACTTTGAAAAAAAGCCTTGGCGGGATTTGAGTTCAAGTAAAAAAAATGTAAAAGTATTATTTTTTTTTGGTTTCGAGTTCTTTGACTCCGCTCGGGTGTCTTGGGGAAATGGATCCTGTCTAGTTCAGAGTTTGGCTGGGAGATAAGTAAAGCTCGACTCCAATCTGTTTTATCGTTGGAGATCGAACTTGAATATTAGTCGAGTCTGTCTCTTAACATGGAGTGTTTTAACCACTCGCACTCAAATTTAGAGTTAATGTAAAAGGATTATTTAATTGTTTGGTTGGTCGGGTGAAGGGAAGAGGAGGGAGTATTTTAAATCGTTTTGTTTGGTTTAATTGTTTGGTTGATTCAAAAAGTGGTCTAAAACACACACCATTCCGAGCTAGCCAGATGCACCAACAAGTTGTCAACCAGATTAAAAATGTAACCTTCTTGGATTTCTCTCTAATACAAAGCTCGCCAAAATGAATAAAATGTTGGTGTAAGTTATAAGAACTAGGCAAAACAATATCAAGCCAGTGCTCCACCTTCCGCCACACCTTCCTCGAAAAAAGTCGCAATCCAGGAATAAATGTTGAGCAGCCTCTCTGTGATTATTACAAAGCACACAAACTGCCCCTTCCTCCGAGAGAATGATATGACGTCTCAACAGAATGTCGCGAATCGGTAAAGCATTAATAAGAAAACGCCACCCAAAAACAAGAACTTTCGGCGGAATTGAAGTTTTCCAAAGAACTTCAAAATCAGAAAACTCGCTGTCACGCGCCTCTGAATGCGTTGAATCTCTTGACATCAGAAAGAGGTAGCAAGATTGCACTGAGAAATACTTTGAGGGCTCCAAAATCCAGCTCCAAGAATCTGATCGATCACAATTAAAACACACCTCCCTTAAAATACCAATCAACACAACACCGTCGTCGCTGGGAAGCTGCGATCCAAACGAAAAGGCAGACAAGTTCCAGCACCAACTGCTTTGACGCCACATACCAAGATCAACAATCTTCACATTTTACTGAGAACAACCTGCAAACATGTTAGGAAAATCCAGCTTCAATGGATGTTTCCCAATCCATTGGTGATGCCAAAAACTCACACCACGACCATCTCCCACCCCTCCTAACATTCGCCTCAAACCACCCCTCCGAAAAACGCTCCTCGCCCGTGTAACACCCCAATTTTCAAATTAATAAATTTCGTATATATGTGCATATATTTGCAATTATGCAATAATTTTGTGTGTACCTATGTTACAATTAGTGTATATTTTGGTGATATATTAATAATTTATTTTTGTATTAAATAGTAGCCTAAATCATTTGATTATGCTTTTATAATAATTATTTAGATAGTTATAGTTGTAATGAATGTTTACCTTATAATTCTTAAAAGAAAAAAAAGGTGAATAAGCATTACCTCACCATCAGTAGCGATGAGGTTAGCTAGATAAGTTTTTTTAATATATATATATATATATATATATATATATATATATATATATATATATATATATTGGATTGCCTTGCAATGCCATCGTGAAAGTTGTCTTTGGGTGTTTGTTTAAAAAAAACAAAAAAAAAACAACAAAAGTAATACCAATTCTGCAGCCCAACCCTTATAATAATATTAACCTACTATGCATCAACTCTATTCTTTCCCTCACGCCGGTAAACACCGCACCGCAGCCACACTCCATTCTTCTCTTCCTCTTAGTTCGTTTTCCTTCCCTAGGCCACGGTTCGGCCTCAAATTTCACCTCCCAACTCAAAATCATCCACTGAATCTGATTTTAACCTCTGTTTTGTCGAAAGAACCACAGTTTGTAGCATCTTTTAAACCTGGGAGGATTGTTATTCGCACTCTCCGGCCACCGTAAACTCCGGTTGGAAAAACGGACTTCGTTTTTGGATTCTACGCGTCGAAACCTTTGAGAAGCACTAGCCTCTTTTTCGTTTCGGTGAAGTTGACGTCGGACCCCCTTTTTCGGTGAGACAATTACCGTAATTCAATTTTTGTTCCGTTAGACTTCGTTTCAGTTTTAGAAATTCTAAAATAATCAGTTTATAATTACTATTGTTTTTGTCCAGCCATATTTCACTCTCTATACAACCTGTGAATTTTTCTTCGCGCCCGTTGAGTGTTGAACTGTCGCTACCGGCATATTTTCTTGCTCTTGTTGATACCGCAGATTACTCTTATCGAGGTAAGGGTGGGGTTCTGACCTTATAATGGTGTATATGAAGGGTTCGTATGTGGGGTTCAGGTATCCTAGGCTATCGGTGTTGTATTGTTCGTTTTATGCACATGAATTGTTTGATAATTTGCCTAGATGTGTTGAATCTATGTGCTGATAATTGAGTGGGCAAAAGATGATGTTGGATCTATGTGTTGATGTTGAATCTATGTGTTGATAATTTTGGAGTGGTTTTGCAGGTGACCTTGTAACAGGTAAAATAGCCCTATTTATGGGCAATAAGTCGAATTATAGGCCTATGGCCAACGTGGTTTATTGTCGCTAAGTCGCTGTAGAATGATTAATTATGTCGTCCTGTGCATTCCTAATTGTCGCATTGCATGGCATCCCAAGCATTTCCAAGTCGCTATTAAGTCGGAGGTTTTGCCTCATTTATAAGTCGTTGATGCCCCTATTTACGGGTATATTTTTAAGTCAGGAGTTCTGCTCCAAATGGTACCACATGCATATGCATAGTCCGAGTCACATACAGCATAATTGTAGAATGATTGTATTGATCAACTGTGTACTGTACTCCGATGGATTCCTTGTTATTGTGGTAGTTGTGGAATGTCTGAACCATACATGTACGTGTCTTTCATTTATGCCTTTATGTGGTTTGATATCTCACCCTTCTGTTTGAATGTTACCCCTATGCGGTAACGTGCAGGTAGTCAAGAGTGAAGGCGAAGGTTCTTCACTAGCTGAGTCGGTGTCGTCTCTGATACGTAACACTCGGGGAGGGGATTGAACTCTATTTGATTTAATTGTTTTGTTGCACGATTTTGTTTTGAAATGTTAGTCAAATTTTGACCTTAGACGAATTTTAATGATGTTAAATGATTCTACGTGTTTTGACGTGCTTCCGCAAATGTTATAAGTCGTTTAGTTTGGTAGAAAGGAAAATGTGGCACTCCAATGCATGTTTTAGTTTAATTCTCGCACTCTAATATTGAATGAATTAAACGGGTAGAATTGGGGTGTTACAGCCCGCCCTACTAAGGTCCCGCCACCATAAAGAGGAGTCCGATCTTCTAGCCGGTGGTATTCCGGTAAAGAAAACAGAGCCCAAATCACTGTACCGGTAAGAAAGAATATCCCTCCACGAAGCTTCCTCATCCGACAAAATACGCCATTTCCACTTAGCCAAGAGGGAAATGTTAAACAACTCAATACTTATAATGCCAAGGCCACCTTCCTTCTTAGGCTTGCAAACCTGATCCCACGCCACCCAATACATACCTCTAGCATCATCTTTTATACCCCACAAAAAGTCTCTTTGTATTTTAATCAAACTCTTCACCATCTTCGGCGCCTTATAAAAAGATAAATAGTAAAGATGAATACTATTTAAAATAGAATTGATAAGAGTTACCCGACCACCCATTAAAAGATGACGCCCTTGCCACAGAGACAACCTTTTACGAAGCTTATCAAGCACAGGTTTCCAAGTTGCGCTCCTTTTTGGATTTGCCCCCACCGGAATACCCAAAAACTTGAAAGGAATAGACTATGTTCGACAATGAAGAAACGTTGATGTCGAATTCAAGAAGTCCTCTGAAACATTAATCCCAATAAGCTTGCTTTTGTGAAAATTGACTTTCAACCCTGAGACAAGTTCAAAGCTTCTAAGGATCATTTTAATACTCCAAATATTCCCCCACGTGCTCTTCCCCATCATAATAGTGTCATCGGCAAATTGTAATATTGAATAGTGTAAAGAATCATGAATCTTATACTCGACAAAGGAACCTAACTCCACCGCCTTAGCCATCATAGACGTCAACCCCTCGACCACAATCAAAAAAAGAATGCTAAATTATAGTTTTGGTCCCCCTATTTTCAAAAATTCAGACATTTGGTCCCCCTATTTTAAAACTCAGACATTTGGTCCCCCAATTTTAAAAAATCAAAGACATTTAGTCCTAAGAGGAATTTTCAGTTTTTTATGGCTAATAATCAAAGACATTTGGTCCCTCAATTTTAAAAAATCAAAGACATTTGGTCCCCCAATTTTAAAAAATCAAAGACATTTGGTCCCTCTTTGGACTAAATGTATTTGATTTTTTAAAAATGGGGGACCAAATGTCTGAGTTTTAAAATAGGGGGACCAAATGTCTGAATTTTTGAAAATAGGGGGACCAAAACTATAATTTAGCCAAAAAAGAAAGGGTGAAAGAGGATCCCCTTGTCGGAGCCCTCTTCCAACTTGAAAATCTTTTGTGAGACTATCGTTAACCAATACTGACATAGAACTAGAGAACACACAAGCCTTCACCCATCGAATCCACTCCGAACTAAACCCCATCCTTTCCATCATATACACCAAGAAATTCCAACAAATAGAATCATACGCCTTTTCAAAGTTCACTTTGAACATCAAACAATCTTCCTTATTTCTATTTGCCAAATCAACCACTTCGTTCGCCACCAACACGCCATCTAAAATGTTACGCCCCCCCTCCCCAAAAAACGGATTGACACTTGGAGGTTTACTTTGGGGTGAACACACTTCAATCTACTACGCTAGCACCTTGGCTATGATCTTGTAAATACAACCAATCAAACAAATGGGCCGAAACTCCCCCAACCCTTGAGGATGATCATTCTTGGGAATTGAGGCAATAAAGGATATCGGAAAAGCTTTTGGAAGAGATGCCTTCAAATAGAATTCATTGAAGATAGCCACTATATCAACACGCAACAAGTCCCAAAATTCCTTGATAAAACGCAAATTGAACCTGTCTGGCCCTGGACTTTTATTATCATCGCAATTCCAAACCCCGTCCTTAATCTCCTCTTCTGTAAAAGGCAACAACAAGAGAGCATTATCATCATTAGAAATTTGCTAGAACTCTACCACTCCAAGCGTTGGGCGATCATGGAGAGGTTCTTCAAAGCACTTCTCAAAATGGTTTTTAACTCTCAATTTCACTTCCTCCACATCCTCAATCCACGCCTCGTTCTCATCCAACAATAACAAGTTACTCCTCCTTCTTCTATGCTTCATAAGGGAGTGGAAGTATTTAGTATTGACATCCCCTTCTCTAATCCATCTAGCTCTAGATTTTTGGCATAACAAGCTCTCCTTCAATCTAATATGTCTCCAAAACTTTGCCGACACCTCCTTCCTCCGCTGCATCGCCTCAATATCAATAAAATCCACTAGAGTATTATCAGGAACCACTTAAAACGTTGAGATGAGATCAAAAAATAAATCAGGAACCAACTCTTTTTTTTTACAAGAAGGAACCAACTCTCGTTGTTGGTAGCCTTCCTCTAAATAATTTCGTTATTTCCTTTTATTTTTGACAAAAGAAAAAGGAAAATAAAAACCAACCAACAACAACGAACATTTTTTCATTTGGAACTTACTTTTTACCCATTGAATAGAACTCACTTTGAGTTTTCTCCATGATTCCTCTGAAAACTTATCAACAACCTTCTTCCTTCATCTCCATAGCCAAACCCAATCCAATCCACACTGTCTCTCTCCAACATAAATTTCTCTCTCTTACATTCCCCTCAACATCTCCACCACCAAAATTTCCTCTTAAACTCAAACCCACATTTTCTCTGTTCTCTCGTTCATTTCCCCTTCTAAGGGTTTCAAAAATTGGAGTACAAATTTGCAGCAATGAAGAACATGAAGGAGAAGAAGACAAGCCAGAACTTCATGACTTATCGCCAAATGGTCCAGTGTACCAGAAAACACTGCAATTGGTTGAGTGCTCCATGTTTGCTGCACTCACTGGTTTGGTCTACTTCTTGAGCAATTCTCTTGCCATTGAGGTTTGTCAATTTCAATATAAAAATTGGATTTTTTCTTTTTACATTTGTTTGATTAAGAAAGTAGAATGATGGGTCTGTTTTTTTTTGTTGAAATTAGTTAGCTTTAACAAAAATTGGATCTTTAATTGGCTAAGAAAGTATAACACTGGTTTTTTTTTTCCTTTGTTTTATGGGATGAGAATTGGTGAGTTAGTTCTGAATGATAGAAAAGTTCCAATTCACGTTTTAGATATTTATTACAATTTTCCCCCTCACTATTTGGCTTTTTAATTTTTAATTTGCAGAATTACTTTAGTTGTTTCTTCTCGTTGCCAATAGTGATATCCTCTATGAGATGGGGCATTGATGCTGGAAGGAAAACTCTGGTTAGACTAATTGCTAGTTGCTTTGCAAAATGCAATTGATATTTGTTAAAAAGTTTTTGAATTAGCAGATTTTTTATTGTTGCCGTTATGTTTTTGTTGTAGGTGGCAACAACTATATTATTGTTTGTTTTGTCTGGTCCAGTTAAAGCTCTAACCTATCTGGTGAGCTAGCTTCTTCATCCACTTCCTTAGTTAAGCAGTATGATTCTCATGTCTCAACTTTTTTTCCTTGCTGTTGCCTATTATTTTAAAAGTAAGCCTTCAGTTTAGTCTCTAAACTAACACTCTCTCTTCTACTTGGTCCTTAAAGTATGCGAAAATAATAAGTAGTAGCTAAAGTTGTAAAAGTAATCTCTATTACAACTAATGTGATGGATTTCACAAAACTTTTTAGGGACTAAGATGACAGATTTCACAAAACTTTAGGGACTACTTATTATGTTTTGAAAATTTCAAAAAATAAATCCAATTTCAGTTTTGAGTTCTCAGTTCTGAGTTTTGGGTTTCATTTTTAAACTGAATTCCAGTTTTTTTAGTAAAACCACTCTCTTTACCTTGTCCAACTATGAATTGACCCCATATAAAAAATAATTAAAAAATGACAAAATAGACCCAAAACAGGACAAATAGAAACAATTATATGTAGCAAAAAAAAAATAAACCCAAAACACTACTGTTTTTGTAATTCTGTGAGTACATACTTTCAACAGGGCTCACACCTAATTTGCTACATCACATGTAATCTGCTGCATGAGAGCAAGATGAAGCATAACACCTACACAAATCTCACTGAATCCACAGCTATAGTTAATTCCATCCTCTCTAGAAATATTCAGTATTATTATGGTGACGAATCATATTCCGTACAAGTGCCACGACCATCTTGTCCCAATTGCACTAATAACAGCTCCCATTCCATATCAGTACGACAAACCATGTCAAGTTTTCTATTGTTCCTCCTTTTCAACACAGCAGTAATTTGATTCTGTTATCTCCCACTTATCTCATTTCTCAACATAGCAGTAAATTTTCTAAGCCCACTTGCGACTTAGTCTAGTATAAGGAAAACTTTCTATCTTTTCAGCATCCCTTTCTGTCTCTGTTTAAGATCTTTCAAGCTGCTTGTCACTACTTCGCTGTTCCAAGCTTTATCCTCCAGCAATGTTGTTTCCTCCTCCATCTAGCTTCATTAGTTCTATATATGAAGAACTCGTTGGTGCTTTAAATGTATTATTTTCTCATCAAGCAACGAATAAAATTACATCACTGTCCTAAGATTCATAATGATTCTTTTCCATTTGTCTGTTAAACAAACAAAATGCTTCTGTGTCATCAAGAGCATGAATCGATAATAATGAAATGAACCGCCACGCAGGAGCGCTTTGCTGGGGATGCACAGACACAGGACGAAATGAACATTGTCGCAAAGAAGCACACATCATTGCAAAGAAGCACACACCGCCGCACGCCCAAACGAATGAAAGAACGCACAGAACAAAATGCACGTCGTCGCACAGAAGCCTTTCACCACTGCACAGAACCACACCACCATCACACAAGCGCACACAGAGATGCAGTACCAATTCCCTCATCGTCGACATCAGAGAATCGTGACTGCTGAGAACAAGCACAGAACATAACACACAAAAACTCTGAGAATGAGAGAACAGAAATAAGGGAAGAAGGAGATCATATCTGCTTGAGAACAGAAGGCAGACAATAAGGGCACGAGAGAATGAAGAGGTTTTCTTTCTAAAACTGAAACGTGAATCATAAAACCAATTTTTATGGTTTTGTGATTTAGATAAAAACTGTTTCAAAATTAAGTAAAAAACCAAATTAATGTGAACTGTTTACCAGTTAGTTGGAGGATACATTTCTTATCAAATAGGGATTCTTCAAATGTGGGTGTTATTACTGTTAGCCTATAGTATAACATAATAGCTATGTGTGTATCCAAATATTTCACCTTGGTAATATTTTCTTCCTCTATAAATGGTAATAATCAATGATGAGGTTTACTTACATTATAATGACATGATAAATATTTATTTGTAGTTTGTGTACTGCTGTAGTGAAAATCTTATAGATGACTTGATTTGTGAATATTTCTTTCATGCAGCTTAAGCATGGTATTGTTGGTTATACAATGGGTACCTTGTGGAGGTACGTTGTTCACTGATTTATACTTGTTCTTTTAAAAATTCGAGTTTATGTGAAATGGATTTCTTCACTGCACTGTTACACGAAATTCTTAAATTGGAATTTGGTAGCACAGCGCTTGGATTATAGAAGTAAATTAGACAAACGGGATCAGATATACTCTCATTGCTACATTAGTAAATTTGAAGTAAACAGACCAAGCAATTGTTTTTTTTTTTTACATGAAAAAAAAAAAAAGTAAACAGGCCAAGATGGACTCAAATAGGAAAATACATGTAATCCCCAGAAGTTCTAGAGTGCCCTGTCTCTGAGTGGATTTGTTTATTTGTGAGACTATTTTGAAGAGCTTATGGAAATAGTTTATGACATGTTCATAAGCTGTTTTCAGCTTATTTCCACAAGCTCTTATAAAAAAAACTAACAATTTATTTAAAAACAGTTTGACTTAAATTTATCTTTTATTATAGAAATAGCTTATACATAAGAACTTAAATGGTAAGTGCCTATGCTATAAGCACCTAAATGACAAGTGTTTATGCTATAAGCGCTTAATTAAGTTGTTTAACCAGAGGGCGTAGTCACACCATTTTCCTCCCTTCCACTTTCCCACCTCTCTTCTCTGTATCCCATGTTGCAGCTTAGGGGCCTTCTATCGGATGTGTTGTAACTTGTAAGATGTAAGACTATGAAATATTTTCTTGTAAGGAAGAAAAATTCAAACAGTGGACCCCTTTTTTATGTTCACATACCCTAAATAGTATTGTAACTGCTTTGCTGTCTTATTTTTGCATCTTTACAGGTTGGAAACCAGTTGGAAGCTGTCAATTTTCTTGTGCACAATTGTAATGTGTTAGCTTCAGCCTCAAACTTCTTAGACCCTATTTGAAGTGATTGTTTTTACTGATTTGTCCGCGAATTTTTGATATTGTTTGCAGGTACGGTCGGTTGGTGCTGTTGGCTTTGTCTTGATTTCATCTTTCTTGATTAGGGAAAACATACTAGCTTTGGTAATAAATTATCCAATTATCTCCAAATTTTTTGGTTCATCTTATACCACAAAATCACTAACATGTCCTCTTGTTTTGCTTGGAATGTGACTTGTAGATCACCATTAACATTCATGCTTCTCTCACATTTGTGCTCACTGCCGCTGGTGTTAATTCGATTCCTTCAATGAACCTCATATATACCCTATTTAGCATTTTGGTAAGTTAGTAAGTTCCATTAGAGTGTCTTTCTATTGTGCTTTTAGGGAGCATTTGGAAGGAGCTTTTGTGACATAAAATAAGCACTTAATTAAACTGTTTACTCTTATTTCTTGAAAAATTGAAACATTCTTGATGTGGTTTTTGCTTTCAGGTTTTGATCAATAGTGGATGTTTCATGTTCTTGCTCCACATGTTGTATTCTGTTTTCCTTACTAGAATGGGGATGAAGTCTTCACTAAAATTGCCAAGATGGTTAGAGAGGGCCATCTAAAGCCATTTATAAAAGGGGTTGCAAAATGTTTAATTTAGATCTCATTCTCTTTTAGGTTGTCTATTATTTACAATCTACATTGGCATAACAATAACAATATTAATAACTTAACATACTACTAGATTGATAAAAAGTCTCTTAGATTTCTTGTGGTTTATACTTTATACGAATTATTGAATCACCATCTTTTTTGGCCATCACTTTTCCCACACCCATCCCTGCTCACCCCCACACCCCCTAACTCCAAATATTTCAAAACTACCCTTAACGAGAGGACGTGTTTACGTGCGATTCGGTTGAGGCCAACCGAATATATTCGGCTAGGCCCAACTGAACGTGTATTTTTTTGAGACACCATTTTTTTTACCTCTTTTACACTATTCGGTTGACCTCAACCAAACTATTTCGGTTGATGTCAATCGAAATAGTTCGGTTGAGGTCAACTGAATAGTGTAAAAGAGGTAAAAAAAGGGTGTGTCTCAAAAAATACACGTTCGGTTGGGCCTAACCGAAAGTTTTCGGTTGACCCTAACCGAATCGGTGAAAACAGCCTGCCTCATTAATGGCCTTTTGGTCATTTCACAGGGTTTGAGGGTGTGGGGTAAGTAGGGAGGGATGTGGGAAAAGCATGGCCTCTTTTTTGAACTTTTGGATTTTTATTGTCAAATATCTAAAATGTAGTTTTTATGTTCATAGAAAAACATGATAAATTCTAGTCAGTTTAAATTTATAATACACTCCTTGTGTTTTTTAGTGTTATTTAAGGTATTAATCCAGAGTAATTGGTCTCTCAACTATCACCTTCTCTCTAGTTTAGCCCTAAACTATAAAAATTTAAGGCTTAAATATGTTTTAGGCCCCTGCAAATATAGGGTGTTTTGGTTTAAGTCCCTGCAAAAAAAAAAATTTTGTTAAAAGCCCTTGCAAAATGAAATATTTTGTTATAAGCCATTCTCAACATATCCAGCAATCATAGCATTCCATGTTATAGGCTAACATTTTAGTCATAGAAGGGCTTATAACAAAATATGTCATTTTGCAAGGGCTTTTAACAAAAAAAAAAATTGCAGGGACTTAAACCAAAACACTCTATATTTACAGGGGCGTAAAACATATTTAAGCCAAAATTTAATAAGTAGTCCCCAAAGTATTCTTAATTCTTCAATTTAGTCTTTGAATCTGAATTACTTTCTAAAACTGACATAAGATCCTTTTTGAGTCAATTGGTGTGGATTGCATTATGGATGCAATGCTCTTAGGATAAAGTTTTGTCTTTCGTAATATTAAAATCTAGCGTCTAATAAGTAAAAAAATATTTTTTTTAATTTTAACTGTGTAAAACTGTCTTTTCTTTTTGGCGAAACTGTCTTAGTTTCACTTTTCTTTTTGTTTTCATAATTTTTACAGAAAATCATTAGTTTGAATTGAGCTTTAAAAATTGTTTTGTTTTTTAAATTTTGATAAAGTATTTTGTTTGGAAAACTAAACTATTAAAAAGGCATTTCAAATGTGCTCTAATTACCCAAGAGCATTTGGATGGAATGGTTCTGTTCTCTTCTAGCTTAACCAAAGATATCCCGTTTATAACCAAAAAAAAATATGCTCTAACAACTTCTTTTCCTTTTTACCGAAGAAACTAGTAAAAATAATAGATAACTTTTTGATTAAAATTAAAAAGCCAACTGTTTTATCGGATTGAATATATTATGTCCTCCACCCTATTGTATTGACAATTTCTGCAATATTGGGACGCCACCTATAGTTCGAACCTAGGTGTGACATGTAATAGTGTGAGGTGTTTATTTTTCATTGCGTTTAAGATGAAAACAAAAACGATTAAACAAACTCTTATCTCTATCACTTGGATTAATTTGTTAGTTTCATTTCTTTAATTTTATATTTTTCTCAATGTTTTTAAAAACCAAATCAGTCGAACAGTTTCAACCATGAACGATTCAGTTATTTGAACAGTTCAACTGCGGTTTCTTTCCAGTTTGAGCAATTTAAAGCGATTGAACTATAAATTAGAGATCTCATTGGTTGGATGCTCGGTCCAATTTTAAAAGCATTGATTGTTCCAAAATAATCCTCGTTATTAATTAATTAGCTGAAATTAATGCATAATGTTTTTGAAGGTGTAATTAATAAAAATCAGTACAAAAAACAATCGATTGACATTGCCAATTTATTTTTTAAAATGACATAAAATAAAAAATACTGTTGTGAAATGGACTAAAACTAGAGCAAGAATAAGAACAAGTAAATGAGACCATGAGAGAAGAATAAGTATCTCTTGTATATTACTCTCAAAGATGTCACACTACAATGATATATGAGTCCTATTTATAGGCTCAAGTTTTGTAACTTATGACATACATTTAATATATACAATAATGGAAAAGAATAATGCCTAGACATCCACTTTATTCACAATACTCCCCCTTGGATGTCTATTAAGGATATGCCTCATTAAAAACCTTACTAAGAAAAAACCCAGTGGGAAAAAATCTTAGAGAAGGAAAAGAGTACAACATCCTTTGCTTGAGGGCTGCCTCGTTAAAAACCTTACCCCGGAAAACCCATTGGAACAAAACCGTGGTGAAGGAAAAAAGAGTGCAAAACATGTTTATTTCTCCCCCTCAACTATGTAATCATCTCTGAGACGACGAAGACCAATCTTCCGTATTAGCTGTTCAAAAGTTTTGCTTGAATATGACTTTGTTAAAAGATCTGCTAAGTTATCACATGAACGAATTTGTTGAATGTCAATATCACCATTCTTTTGAAGATCATGAGTGAAGAAAAACTTTGGTGAAATATGCTTTGTTCTATCTCCTTTGATATACCCTTATTTCAATTGAGCAATGCATGCAGTGTTATCTTCATACATAGTTGTTGCCATCATTTTCTCAAAAGATAAACCACAGGTTTCTTGTATATGTTGAATTACTGACCTTAACCAAATGCATTCCCGACTTGCTTCATGTAGTGCTAAAATTTCTGCATGGTTAGATGATGTGGCTGTTATGGTCTGTTTTACAGACCTTCATAAAATGGCTGTATCACCTCATGTAAACAGATAGTCTGTTTGTGATCTACCATTATGAGGATCAGATAAATAACATGCATCTGCATAACCAGTTAAATCTGACTTTGATTCATTTGAATAAAATAAACCCATATCCATTGTACCTCTAAGGTAACGAAGTACATGCTTGACTCCATTCCAATGTCTTCTTGTAGGGGAAGAACTATGTCTTGCTAATAAATTGACAGCAAATGATATATCAGGACGTGTATAATTAGCAAGGTACATTAGTGCGCCAATTGCACTGAGTTATGGTACTTCAGGACCAAGTAGTTCCTCATCATTTTCTCGAGGTCTAAATGGATTTTTATTCACATCTAATGATCTTACAACCATTGGTGTACACAGTGGATGTGATTTGTCCATGTAAAACTGTTTTAGTACTTTTGCTATATAAGTTTCTTGATGTACAAGAATTCCATTCCTTAAATATTCAATTTGTAATCCCAAACAAAATTTTGTCCTTCCTAAGTCCTTCATCTCGAACTCTTTCTTTAAGCAATCTATAGGTTTTGGAAGCTCTTCAACAGTTCCAATAATATTTAAGTCATCTACATAAACAACAATTATAGCAAATTCTTTTTCAGATCTTTTCATAAAAATGCATGGACATATGGGGTCATTTTTATATCCCTCCTTTAACAAATATTTACTAAGACGATTATACCACATGCGTCCAGATTGTTTAAGTCCATAGAGAGACTTATTCAACTTGATTGAATAATCTTCTCGAGAGCCTGGATTGTTTGTCTTAGGAAATGAAATGCTTCAGGGAGTTTCATACAAATTTCACTATCAAGTGAACCATATAAATATGCTGTAACCACATCCATCATATGTAAATTTAGCCCCTCACGTGCTACTAGACTAATTAAGTATCGAAAAGTATTTCCATCCACTACAGGTGAATAAGTTTCTTCAAAATCGATGCCAGGTCTTTGTGAAAATCCTTGAGCAACAAGTCGAGCTTTGTATCTCACAATTTCACCATTTTCATTTCATTTTCGAACAAAAACCCATTTATATCCAACTGGCTTCAAACCTTCAGGTGTTCGGACTACAGGTCCAAAAACATTTCTCTTACAAAGTGAGTTTAATTCCGCTTCAATTGCATCTTTCCACTTTGGCCAGTCATTTCTTTGTTGACAATCTTTGATGGACTTTGGTTCATGATCCTCATTATCACTCATCATATTTAGCGCTATATTATATACAAAAATATCGTCAATATTGATTATGTTTCGGTTCCATCGTACTCCATTCATGACAGTTTATTGAGATCTCTTCATTTTCAATATATTCAGGTACCTGATCAGTCTCTTCTGGAACTGATTCAACAATTATGTCTGAAGAACCCTTTGGAGTTTTTGTATCCTCACTTGGAGTTTCTATATCCTCAGTTGAGCCGTTTATCCTTTTAGCTCCTTTTCTTGATCGAGGATTTTTATCTTTAGAACTGATAGGTCTACCACGCTTCATGCGTGGTTGAGACTGATCATTTGCAATGTTAGGTTGTCCAAGAGGGACATCAACTTTAATTGGAGCATTAGCAGCTGGTATATATGATTTAGCCAGTCTTTTAGGATCAGTGAATGCATCTGGTAATTCGTTTGCTAGATTTTGCAAATGTATTATCCTTTGAACTTCAAGTTCACATTGTTTTGTACGAGGATCAAGATGAGAAAGTGACAATTCATTCCAACGAATTTCCTTGTCCAGTTGTTTATTCTCTCCCCCTAATATTGGGAAAATTGATTCATCAAACTGACAATCAGCGAACCTAGCTGTGAATAAATCTCCTGTTGATAGTTCGAGATATTTTATTATAGATGGAGATTCATATCCAACATATATTCCCAATCTTCTTTGGGGACCCATTTGTGTGCGTTTTGGTGGAGGGATTGGAACATATACCGCACATCCAAAAAAATTTATATGGGAAATGTTAGGCTCTTTACCAAAAACCAATTGTAAGGGAGAATAAGTGTGATGACCTGTTGGCCTGATGCGAACTAATGTTGCAGCATGCAATATTGCATGCCCCCATAAAATATCTAAATGGTCCACAAGGTGGGTGTATTGGCCCATAGATATCACCTTGTATCCGTTCTAAAAATGCAAGAGATTCACCCTCAATTTTTGTTGGTGATGGTCTAATTATCAACTTTCCTTGGGAACATGCAGTACATGAAAAATTATTGGATTTAAGAATCTCCTGCGGCAAGTCTCGTGATATAGAGATATCCTATATCTTCTTCATTTGTTGTTTCAATATGGTAACCATTTAAGCGGATATCTTTGAAACTCAATAAGTTTCTACGAGACTTGGGAGAATATAGTGATCAATATCTAATTTTGTTCCTCCAGGTAACAATACACTGGCTCTTCCAGAGCCTTCAATTATTTTTGTAGTACCAGATATAGTACTAACATTGTTTTTTTTTTTGCATTACTAAGTAAGAAAAATAATTCCTCTCCTTGAAAATCGTGTGGGTTGTTCCGCTGTCAGCGAGACAGATATCTCCATTATTGTTGCTAGTGCCAATACTCATTCTAGCTTTCAAAAGGATAAAAATAAATAAATAAATAAATAAATAAATAAATAATAATAATAATAATAATAATGAGTATAATAAATTTTTGGAAACATTATAACTAAATTTTTTTTAAAAGTGAAAAGAAACACACCAAAACATAAACTCCAACAATCACTTAAACTTAAGTAATTTCAAACCAAGCAACAAAAACATAATATTAAAATGGAAGGAAACTATTTCTTAAGGACCCCATCTCCAATGAGGTGATCAATATTCTCATCTGGATCAGCAAAGAAATCAGCAACATATAAGTGAGTGACATCTATAGGGCCATAATCAAAATCATCATCTTCATAAGCAAAATGTGTCTCTATCTTTTTCCCTTTATTTTTCTCTGATTCTTGGTAAAGGTCAACAAGCTTCTTTGGTGTACGACAGGTATGTGACCAATGACCTTTTCCCCCACAACGGTAGCAATTGTTTTCATCCTATGTCACCATGGTTATGTGGCACTGACATGTGCCACGTCAGCTATTTTGCCCACCCTTTTTCTTTTCACTATTTTTCCACTTCTGGTGGGAAAATGTGTTCTTGGAAATTCCACTACGGCCATGTCCACGACCACGACCACGGACAAAACCACGACCACGACCACGACCAAAACCACGACCACAACCAAAATTGTGAGCACGACCTCGAGCTTGCCCATCAGTATAATGATCGTGTTTTGCTACATTTGCTTCAAGAAATGGAGCAGTACCAGTTGGACGGGCCTCGTGATTTTTCATTAAAAGCTCATTATTTTGTTCAGGCACAAGAAGACAAGAAATTAGTTCAGAATATTTCTTAAATCCCTTTTCTCTATATTGCTGCTGTAGGAGCACATTAGATGCATGAAAAGTAGAGAAAGTTTTTTCTAACATATCTTCATCAGTGACATTTTCTCCACATAACTTCAACTGAGAAGTGATTCTGAATAGTGCAGAGTTATATTCACTTATAGTTTTAAAGTCTTGTAAGCGTAAATGCATCCAATGATAACGAGCTTTTCGAAGAATAACAGTTTTCTGATGGTCATATCTTTCTTTTAAATTATTCCAAAGAACAAGTTGGTGTTTCACAGTAAGATACTCACTTTTGAGTCCTTCATGAAGATGATGGCGGAGAAAAATTATAGCTTTGGCTTTATATTGATTTGATGTTTTGTTTCCTTCTTTGATAATGTCTCCAATACCATTTGCATCTAAATGAATTTCAGTATCTAGCACCCAAGATAAATAATTCTTTCCAGTGATGTCAAGAGCCACAAAGTCAAGTTTTGTAATATTCGACATATTTAGTTTTATCATGAAAATGTAAAATTAATCAAGTTAGATAAAATAATTATAATAATAATAGTAATAATAATAACGTAACACAATAAAAGATTCAAAGACAATGAATTCATAACGGACTTGAATTTATTTGAATTCATAATGTAAATTCAAAGACAATGAATTCATAACGGACTTGAATTCATTTGAATTCATAATGTAAATTAAAAGACAATGAATTCATAACGTAAATTATTATAATTTATATTGAATTCATAACGTGTAATATAGAAACTAAAATTTTATAAAGATAATCACAGACCTTAAGATAATCATGTAAACGATCTAGTTATTCTAAAAACATGAAAGATATTCTCTCATTTGATCTTCAGGAACTATATCTCAAACTTTCATATTTTGAGCATGTTGCGCCCGAAAAAGTCCCCGAGGGGGAACCTTCCTCGTTCACAACTTTTCCTAAGACAATGAAGCCGCCACCAATATTTATTAAGGAAAATATTAGGAAAACATTTTTTGGAAAGCGATTGGTCTTGCGAAACTAGAGAATAGGGTTCGGGGGTCGGTTACGCACAGGGAAGGTGTTAGCACCCCACACGTCCTCTCTACTGAGAGGGAACCTTTAATTAAATGTGTGGTTTTAGTGTGTTGACTTGAAAATACTTAATTTTGCCTCTCTACTTCTTATTAAAAAAATTCTTAATGAAAATCTTTATTTATTATGAAAAAGAAAAAGGGGGAAGAATGGTTTTTTTAGAAAAAAACGCTTGACGGGACAAGGCCCGCTCCTACGTATCTCCTGGTGCGATGGAGAACTCAAAGCTACGTAGTTCTTCTTTATCCTGAAAAAAGGTTTTTGTCTTTTATCTTTTTAGTGAGTTTTCGAAATCGGACGAGCATTTAGTGAATGATTAAACTAACCGAGGTTATGGGTAATCACCGCTAAGTACTCTTGAAAATGAGAGTCACTACCGCCAGTCAGACGAACAAAGGCTCTGATTGACTACTAGTAGCGACTCGTTTTTATTTGTTCTTTAGAAAGGGGTTTTCGAAAGAGATTGATTGGCACGAATGATCAAACTAACAAAAGTTATGGGTGATCATCGCTTGTTGTTCTTTTGGGAAAAAAGACATCGCCACCAATGGCTAGACGAACAAAGGTTCTGATTAACCACTAGCGACGATGGGTTGAAAATGATTTTAGAAAGGAAAAGGTTTTTGTTCTGAAAATGATCTTGGTTTGTAAAAGTGATTCTTTTTTGTTACGAAAAGAACTCTTTTTTTGTTATGCAAATGCTAATTTTTATGGTTGCGCTTGACGAGAATGTGACTCGCTCCTACGTATCCCAAATGGGAATCAAAGCGACGTAGTTCTAACTAGCCTTGAAAGTGAAAATCTTTTTGCTTTGGTTTTGAAAAGTGAGGGGTGCTCATGATGATCAAACTAACAAAGGTTATGGGTGATCATCACTAACACTTGCTATGACTTTTGATGCTTAGGAAAATATCTTTTGAAATTGAAAGCATTCATGATAATCAAACTAACAAAGGTTATGGGTGATTATCACTAGTAGCTTATGCATATGAAAATATCCTTTTTTGAAATTTAGGCTCTTAGGACAACCAAACTAACAAAGGTTATGGGTGATTGTCACTAGTCACCATTTTCATGCTATGCCATTTAGAAAAGAAAGTAATGAATGCAAATCGAATCCTTAGGCAAACAACAATCTCATTTGAATTCTTGAGCAAATATTAGCCTAAACTACACATGTTAGACCACAACACATGAATTGGGCATTAAGCAAAAATACAAGAGTGGGCAAGATTGAACCTAAATGCACATCTAGTGGAAGATGCTAGGCGAGAACCATACTCAAATATTTCTACAAAACGCAGGGGAATCTAAATGCACATCTAGTGGAAGATGCAATATATGGAATTGACCTATCTAAGTGTTGATGATATTCTTATATGAGAGTGGACAATGAAATTGTTAGATTAAGGAAAAGAGTTGCCTCAATCATGATCATAGGCAAGCGAGTTATTTAGCAACCAAAGTATCAAAGAATGTTGAATCCCTTTGGTCAATCCTCACACTTAAGATTAAGTGCACAAGTGCACAAGTGTGAATCACCTTGCCAATCATCAACAAAAACAAGTTTATTAAAGAAAACCCAAACCCTAATTTTTTATGTTAAAACCTAGGAGCATACATACCCTAGATCAACTATTATTCATCCTCAAATCATGAAATAAACAAAAGCATTCAAGAACCCTAAACCTAGGCCCATGGCCGAATGCTATCATGCTTGAAATGGGTTTCTTATTTTGTGAAAGTTATGCCAACAAGAATGAATATGCAAGGAAAGGAGAGAAAACACAACAACAACTAACACATCACATTTTCATGAGAATATGCGAAATACAACATGCCATAAAACAACATTTTATTTCATGAAAGGTAAGGATTAAGATCCGAATCAACACAAATCAACATTTATTAAAGGGTGAGAAGCACCATAAGCACCCAAGCCTCCCTAAGTGCTTGTCAAAGTGCTTATGACACCTCTCACCAACAACAATCAACAATATGAGAATATGAAGATGATAGGATGAATGTTTTTTATATTTTTGAAAAAATACTCAAAGATGATGCAAGGTTTTAAGGATTACCTTAGCTTTGAGCTAGAAAGTGAGATGAGAAGATGAAGCTAGACACAACTCAACAAGACTCCAATATTCTTCAAAGAAGTACCCACTTGATGATGATGCTTGAACTTTGAATGAGAAAATGGAGGGAGTATGTGAAAGAGGGATGCAAATGAGGTGAGTTGTTTGTTAGGGTTTTTGGTGTAGGAGAAATGGGAAGGTTCCTTTGAGATGAAAGAAAACACAAGAGGAAGTGAGTGAGTGGAGAGGGGCTACGAATTTGGTCTCTTTTTATAGGGAGGAGAGGAGTGAGTTGTTCTTATTCAAATCCTTGGGAGGCCAAAGATCTAATGGGTTTAAGGTTGTGAGAGGGAAATAAAGAAATTAGTGTGTATTTAGTGGTGTAGAGAGAAGGAAGGTAAAAATATGTTGTGTATTGAATGTTATTGGACTCAAAGGTGTGCTTGTCATGATGAAAGGCTTTTTGTGATGTGTACTTGATGGGGGCTGAAGTGAGGGGAGAGGCGTGGGGCATGAGGATGGAGTGAGGGAGGTGAAGAAATTAGTGTGTATTTAGTGGTGTAGAGAGAAGGAGGGTAAAAATATGTTGTGTATTGAATGTTATTGGACTCAAAGGTGTGCTTGTCATGATGAGAGGCTTTTTTGTGATGTGCACTTGATGGGGCTGAAGTGAGGGGAGGTTGTTTGCTTGTAAAATTAGTGCTTACTTTAGCCAAAAATGGATAAAAGCAAAAAGCACCTAAAAAGAAATTAGCCCTAATTCTAAAAATACAATAAGCATCCAATATTATTTTGTTATTTATTTTTTTATTTTGATTTCAGATTTCTATTTCAAATTATACATATTTTTTAGCCTTTTTTGAAAGTGAGAGAAAAAAAACCGTTGTAATTGACCAAAATACCCTTTTTGGCTCTAAAACCCTAATTTGCCCGAAAAATGCGTTCCAACTCTAAAAATGATTTCAAGAACTTTGGAACGCCTTCTAGGGTCCGAAATACAGTGCATAAGGCTTTTCGCTCTTCAATTTATTTATTTTTTTGTGGAAAATTAGGGTTTTGACCTAAGCCGGACAAAATTGGGGTATGACAGCTGCCCCTCTTTATTTGGATTTTACCAAGAAATATGAATTGCGCGAGACATATTTCGAAGGTAAAATAGAAATAAAGAATTCAGAAATTATACCAATTTTGTCCATTTGGAGAAATCCAAATTTTCTTTCTTCTTTTTTTTTGGGAAGATAGACACTTTCGTGTTGATGCGAAAACAATAAATGAACATTGACGTGCAAACAGAAAGGTAAAATGGGCACTTGGCGTGCAGACAGAAAAGTAAAATGGGCACTTGGCGTGCAGAAAGCGGTAAATGGGCACTTGGCGTGCAGACAGAAAAGTAAATGGGCACTTGGCGTGCAAACAGAAAAGTAAATGGGCACTTGGCGTGCAGAAAGCGGTAAATTGCCCAGGCTGCCTAAAACCTGTAATCCTTAAACGAACTCTTGACGAATCCGAGTTTGCGCGTGGCTTTGAGGAGCACGCTCTTCCTGTTGGCCTTTTCGAGCGACCGGGGGGATCGTTATCAGCTCCGGAACTGATATACAGATCAATGCACGGCGTCCACTGTATCTTAGGCTTGATACAACTATTCCGTTGCGCCTCGCATGGGGCTGCGGTCCATCGCGTTGCTCGTACACGATGTGAGACCTGGGCAGAAGGGAGCGATGATCTCTGTGCTCCAATCCGCAATGCGCGCTTGAGCGCTCTCTTTTCTTTTCTATTTCTCTCTTTTCTTTTTCTTTCTGAACTCCCAACTTGGGGGAACATTTTCTGGAATCTGGGGGCGAGGGCTAACACCGAAGTGCTCATTCTCTCTTTGTACCTGTAGCTGAAAATGAACAAATGCATGCAATGCAAATGCCATGATTGCTGTTTTCTTTTTTATTATGATGAATGATGAGTTTCTTATTTCCTTTGTCTATGTCGGATGGATGCATGATCTTCTACTGTTCTTATATGCTTGATGAAGGTAATGATTTTCCTTTTCTTCTCTTGTCTGTACGCAATGCATGATTTTCTTTTTCTTTTGCTTATGTCTGATGAATGCATGATTTTCTCCTGTTCTTATATGTCTTTTTCTCTTTCTCTAGCTTCTCTTCTTTCTTTTTCTTCCCCTTTTTTTTTCTCTTTTCTTTTCTTTTCTTTTCTTTTCTTTTCTTTTCTTTTCTTTTCTGTTTCTTTTTTTCTTCTGAACTCTCCCAACTTGGGGGAGCATTTTCTGGAATATGGGGGCGGGGGCTAACACCGAAGTGCTCATCCTCTCTTTGTACCTGCAGCTGAAAATGAACAAATGCATGCAATGCAAATGCCATGATTGCTTTTTGATGGGATGAATGTGATGTGATGCAGGAGTTTCTTTTTGCTTGCACGAATTTTTCTATGTTTGATGAATGCAATGTATGAATTTTATTTGTTTTGCTGTTCTTTTGTTCTTTTATTTCTAATCCCCTTTTTTTGTTTTCTAATTTCTTTTCTTTTGCCCTTTTATGCAGTGCTGGTATGCAAATGCAAAATTTTGGTATGTAATGCTCTTGCGTTTTGATGAAATGGCAGATGACATGCAATGGAAAACTTTTTCTTCTTTGCCTTTTTCCTATGAAATGTGAATATTGCTATTACGCGAAATAAAATGATGAACAACATGGGATGTTTTAGCTTTCTTTTCTTCTATGAGATGCCAGTATTGATGTGATGCAACTGTATTGCTTTGATGTTTGAATGCAAATGTATGCGGTGATTGACGCTTTGATGAATGGAATGCTCCTGTTCTAACTTCTGTTTGTTTCTTTTTGCTTCTTCTATGAAATGCAAACATTAATATGATGCAATGCTCTTATGTTTGATGATTGAATGACAAAGGAATGCTTGTGAAATGATGAATGATATGGAATGATGGATGACAGGGAATGTTTTTGTGTTGCTTTTGTGGTTTCTTTTCTTTGTTTTCTTTTTGCTTTCTTTGCTTTTTCTATGAAATATCTGATGCAAAATGTAATGCTCTAATGATGAATGACATGCAATGATTTTGTTCTTTTCCTTTTTTATGAAGTGCGAACATTAATATGATGCCAATGCAATGAAAAGATTTCTGCTTTTTCTTCTTTACTATTTTCTTCTATGAAATGCAAGTATTAATATGGTGCAACTGATGTGGAACGTTTTTTTCTTTTTACTATGTGATGAATGCACAAAATGTGAATATGCAAATGTAATGTTTTGATGCATATGCCATAATGCCTAGATGCATGAGGTAAACATTTTTGTGATGATGAGATGCGAGACTTTGAATGCAAGGACTTGAGATGATTATTGACCATTCTGTTGAAAAATTGAATTTGATTCAAACTCTGGTGTTCTCAAGGTTTTTATTTACAAACAACCTCACTTGTTTTCTCTTTTTTTTTCATGATGACTGAATTTTAGATATCACGTAAACATCTTGTGTTCTCTCCTTTGAAGCATTATCTAGTAAGCATGCATAGGAGTGCAAATGTGAATGAATGAGACGGTTAACTTGGAATTGGTTTAGGGCATGGACATTTATGGCAAGTGAAGGAGTGACAGACATGGTTATTGCCGAAGCTTATGAGGGACCAAGAGATACAAGATTGCCCTAATTCAGGTCTTTGACGAGTGAATAACTTGCCCCTGTCTAGTGGTGACAACAACTAGGGGTGTAGAAGATGATGAATTGGGAACGCTTCAGCTCTTGGGATGAAAGCCGGAATGAAAGGGGTTTTGCTTCAACCCACAGGATTTGATGTTGCCCCAGTCATAACAAGGACAAAGCTGCCCCAATCAGAATGGCAAGGTCTTGTTTAGGATAGTGAGTTGAGAGATTGCCCCGGTGAGGTTTTTATGGGAATGAATGAGGTGAAGGAATGGGAATGCACTTGCCCCACTTTGGAATGACATTGACAACTGGAGTGACATGGGATGGGCATTGAACAGACTTTCCCGAGACTAGGGTGTGTGGGTGGTGAAGAGAATGCCCCAACTTTTGGGTCTGAGTGGTATTCTCAGTGCAAATCTTTGGTTCTCTACTGGTTTCTTGACTTTTGGTGCGAAAGAATCCTTACCTGGTGATCACTAAACCTTGTTTTAATGCATCTTGAATGTGTTTTGGAGTGCAAGTCCCTCTTTTTTATTTTGTCAGCTTTCTTTTTTCTGACTGTTCGTTTTTGTTTCCTCAGTTCTCTTTTTTTCTGAGGGTTTATTCTTTCTTGATCAGCTTTCTTTTTTCTGATCGTTTGTTTTTCTTTTGAGCAAACACATTGTACATAGATAAGCTTGTTCGTCCTAAGATTAGAATTTGAGAGAACAAAAGCAACCGGTCATTGATCGGAATGGACTTTTCGGGATTGTGGTGTTTTGTGGAGGAAGGAGGGTTAGGCTTAATGAAGTGTTTGAGGCTAATGGGAGGATGAGTTTTGTTCGGCGTTGATTGACGGTTAATGGTCTACGAGGAAGATGGTTATTGGGCTTGTTTGGGCTCTGTTAAAGCAAATTCGTGTCTCATGGTAGAATGACTAAGGGGTTTGATGTTGAGGCCAAAGGAAGTGTTTGGAGGTTTATGGAACCAGGTGATGGAATGATGGAGTGTTTGAAGGTTTATTTAGACAAGTATCTCTTGTATTTTGTGGTAACATGTACCAGCTCACCACTTACATTTCTTTTGTATTTTCTTTTGTTTTGGGATTTTCATTTTTGAATCCCCTTTTTTGATTTTCTCTTTTTCCCTTTTTTTTTTGTTTTATGATTCTTTTCCTTCTTTGACTCGGGTGAGCTGATAAAAAGTGATGCACTGCTTTTTTTATTTGGGGTGATCCTTGCCTAGGGTGATCTTTGGATTTTGGTTTTTCTTGGCTCAAGGTGGGTAGGAAAGAGACTTTCTGGGATTTTGGGGTTTTCGAGGAGATGGCCAAACTTCATTTCAAATCCTGATTGCTTATTTCTATAAGACTTAACTTTAGAACAATAATTTATTTATCTTCATGTGTTTGCTCTTTTTTCCTTTTTTGTGCCCTAATTTTTGCCTGGACCGCTCTTTGCGAGTTTTCAGTCCACCGGGCGCTCCTTTTTGCCTAGGCCGCCCTTTGCGGGTTTTCAACCTAGCGAGCTTGTTTTCTTGTTTATTATATTATTATTATTATTATTATTATTTTGTTTTTGAGAGACTTGCACTGAAGGAATATGATATTAATCAAGGGGAATTAATGATCACAGACCTGCCCCAGCATGGAGGACTTAAAGCATTAGAATGAACCAAAAGTCAAATACGCACTGATGGGGAGAATATGCACTTTATGGGTGGACGGGGCGGGACTAGACTTGGACGGGAAACTGTGGTAAGGGAGGAAAACCAACGGACCCAAACAAGAGAATGTACTCATAGCGTGCACGCTCATTAGAAGAATGCTTCACAGAGAGTTAACATCAGTTAAAAATTTGTTTTTTCTTTGATACACTATTTCAGTCTTTTGTCATAGAATGGATGGGATGCAGTGCTTTTGAAAGAAATGCAAATGAGCTATTGATTTGAAAAACTGAGTGCCTTGGAACACCTTGAGTTTGCAACCAAGTAAGGATAAACTTTTTCAAAAAGGATGATTGTTTCGCAAGAACGTCTCGCTTCTCATCACAACTCTTATTTTATGCAATGAATGAATGAACAAATTATGATATGCAAGTATGATGCAAATGCGTGGAGAATGACCACTCGAAGAGTGTGGCTTATTCTAAATAATTTTGTTATTTTTAATGCAAGACAAAATATGGAATGCCAAAGCGAATGATGCAAGAATGATGCCCCTTTTTCAAAATGATTTTTTATTTTGATTTTTTATTTATTTTTAGAGGCGAGACAAGGTACGAAATGCCAATGCCCCCTTTTTCTTTTGAATGATGAAATATGCAGGAATGATGCTTTTTTCTAAATGATGATTTTTTTTAGAGGCAAGGCAAAGTATGAAATGTCAATGCCCCTTCCTTTTTTGAAAGATGTATGTATGGAGGAATGATGTATTTGAACCAAAGTGATGAGGTTAATGAAATGGTGCATGAATGCTACATTTTGATGATTTTTATTCATGATTATGAATGAGATGCTTTCTTGTTTTCATTTTTTGTGCAATGAAATGTATGATACTCACAAAAAAAACATGTGTGGGAAGACATGGTTTTTATTGAATGGAAATGCATGCAAAATGAGAGGTTAATGTATTATTTTTCATGATGTGTGAAAAAGGACAACAATAATGCATGAGACGCGCTCCTAATAAGACACGATTTTTGGATCTTTCGAGAAAATTAGGGGGAAAAGCCTTAGTGAATGGAAGCGCACACGTGCGGAGAATGCACTCTTGACAAACCTAAATGAGATAGAGAAAAATGCATGTATGCAAACATGATGAAAATGCAAGGAAAATGACCACTTGGGAAGTGGAATTGTTCTAAAAGACTTTCGAGTGTTTTTTATGCAAGATGAAAAATGAAATTCCTAGGCATGCAAGAATGATATTTTCAAAATGGTTTTTATTCTTTAGAGGCAAGACGAGATATGAAATGTCGATGCCTCCTCCCTTTTTTTTTGTAGAAATGATGACGTGAGGCAACCAATTGTCGTTACTCTGAGTAACTTGCATGAAACATTGAGTGGATCCTGACTCAATACTTCACGCAATATACTGAAATGCTTCGACATTTGGTTAACTCAAACTTGTTCTCTTATTTGAAAACAAACCCCACTTGATAGGGTTAAAGTGCCCCGATACCGTAGAGTAACATCTCAAATTTGTAGTGCACAAACAAATTTGAGATATTACCCTTCGTCATTCGAAGGTGCGCTTTTACTTATTGAGCTTTTACATGAAGAGCTTTTCTATTTTTTTCTTTGTTTAGATAAGATGCATGCATTGGAAACTTTTCATTTTTTTTTTGGTTTTGGAACATGATTTTGAAAATTATTTGGAGATGCAAATGATTTATTGGAAAAAAAGGTTTTACAAAAAATGTGCTTGACGGGGTATGACCCGTTCCTACGTATCCCCATTGTAATGAGGAATCAAAGCTTACGTAGTTCTACTGTGTATTTTTTGAAATAATGCTTGTGCATGAATGTCTCATCTTGGATGAACTTGACGAGGATTTTTTTTTTGCGTGATTATAAATGAAATGCTTATGCTATGCAGATGATAATTGTTTTTTGTTTTATCTTTATGTAATGAAAGGGAATGCAAGATGAATGGTTTTTTTCTTTTCAAAATTGGAATTTTATGCTATGCAAATGATGCGATAATGCAGTGATGCAATGATGCAATGATGCTTTTTTTGTGTTTTTGCAGAAAGAGGATATTTACAGGTGGTGATTTGAAAATTTTCACACTATATGCCGCCTCATATAGGCGAAAAGGAAAAGCATATCTTTTTTGATTTTCGAAAATTTTGAAGGGAAAATTGATTGAACTGAATGCAACAATGCAGCACACAATTTGGGAAGCCCTTGTGACCTAAAAAGGGGGTAGAACCTATGATCTAAGGCACTTTAGGGATAATCTTCTCATCTAGCTCTATTCACACTCTCACAAAGGTCATCAGAGCCACAGTCCCTTTCAAGAAAATCCCCGTAAATGCAGCAAACTGCTAGATACGAAGCATCATGAAAGAGCACAACTCTGATTGAAACTTTCGCGAGTAGCCAAACGGACAAAGGTCCTGATGGGCTCCCACTACTCGAATCCACTCATCCTATGGTATCCTAATAGACCTGGGTTATGGTCTCTTTCTCTAATCATATAGCCTCAAGGTACAAGTGTGTGTGTGCGAAGGGCATTTCCTAAAAAAACTACCCCACCTGCAAATGAAAATCCGGAACAGTCCAGACAATAGAAAGCAAAAACATGTCGTCTACCCTAGGGTGCAATACCAATCAAATACAACTAATCTAGGGTGCCGACAACAATGCACTACTTACCTCAAGAAAGCGAGCAAAGAAGAAGGGGACATGACAAGAGAGGGGAAATATGCATGAGGGAACTAAGCATTTAAGCAAAGAAGTAACTATCTATTATTTTAAACAAAAGCAAACATGGAAGAAGAATGCATATGGATGCAACATGCTTATGAAAAAGAAGAAGAATAGAGGCAAAGCAAGAAGAAGAACCACACACTTAATTAATTAGGCTTGACCCATTTTCGAGAAAAAAAATGTTTTTTATCCCCAGTGAAGTCGCCAGTTGTTGCGCCCGAAAAAGTCTCCGAGGGGGAACCTTCCTCGTTCACAACTTTTCCTAAGACAATGAAGCCGCCACCAATATTTATTAAGGAAAATATTAGGAAAACCTTTTTTAGAAAGCGATTGGTCTTGCGAAACTAGAGAATAGGGTTCGGGGGTCGGTTACGCGCAGGGAAGGTGTTAGCACCCCACACGTCCTCTCTACTGAGAGGGAACCTTTAATTAAATGTGTGGTTTTAGTGTGTTGACTTGAAAATACTTAATTTTGCCTCTCTACTTCTTATTAAAAAAATTCTTAATGAAAATCTTTATTTATTATGAAAAAGAAAAAGGGGGAAGAATGGTTTTTTTAGAAAAAAACGCTTGACGGGACAAGGCCCGCTCCTACGTATCTCCTGGTGCGATGGAGAACTCAAAGCTACGTAGTTCTTCTTTATCCTGAAAAAAGGTTTTTGTCTTTTATCTTTTTAGTGAGTTTTCGAAATCGGACGAGCATTTAGTGAATGATTAAACTAACCGAGGTTATGGGTAATCACCGCTAAGTACTCTTGAAAATGAGAGTCACTACCGCCAGTCAGACGAACAAAGGCTCTGATTGACTACTAGTAGCGACTCGTTTTTATTTGTTCTTTAGAAAGGGGTTTTCGAAAGAGATTGATTGGCACGAATGATCAAACTAACAAAAGTTATGGGTGATCATCGCTTGTTGTTTTTTTGGGAAAAAAGACATCGCCACCAATGGCTAGACGAACAAAGGTTCTGATTAACCACTAGCGACGATGGGTTGAAAATGATTTTAGAAAGGAAAAGGTTTTTGTTCTGAAAATGATCTTGGTTTGTAAAAGTGATTCTTTTTTGTTACGAAAAGAACTCTTTTTTTGTTATGCAAATGCTAATTTTTATGGTTGCGCTTGACGAGAATGTGACTCGCTCCTACGTATCCCAAATGGGAATCAAAGCGACGTAGTTCTAACTAGCCTTGAAAGTGAAAATCTTTTTGCTTTGGTTTTGAAAAGTGAGGGGTGCTCATGATGATCAAACTAACAAAGGTTATGGGTGATCATCACTAACACTTGCTATGACTTTTGATGCTTAGGAAAATATCTTTTGAAATTGAAAGCATTCATGATAATCAAACTAACAAAGGTTATGGGTGATTATCACTAGTAGCTTATGCATATGAAAATATCCTTTTTTGAAATTTAGGCTCTTAGGACAACCAAACTAACAAAGGTTATGGGTGATTGTCACTAGTCACCATTTTCATGCTATGCCATTTAGAAAAGAAAGTAATGAATGCAAATCGAATCCATAGGCAAACAACAATCTCATTTGAATTCTTGAGCAAATATTAGCCTAAACTACACATGTTAGACCACAACACATGAATTGGGCATTAAGCAAAAATACAAGAGTGGGCAAGATTGAACCTAAATGCACATCTAGTGGAAGATGCTAGGCGAGAACCATACTCAAATATTTCTACAAAACGCAAGGGAATCTAAATGCACATCTAGTGGAAGATGCAATATATGGAATTGACCTATCTAAGTGTTGATGATATTCTTATATGAGAGTGGACAATGAAATTGTTAGCTTAAGGAAAAGAGTTGCCTCAATCATGATCATAGGCAAGCGAGTTATTTAGCAACCAAAGTATCAAAGAATGTTGAAGCCCTTTGGTCAATCCTCACACTTAAGATTAAGTGCACAAGTGCACAAGTGTGAATCACCTTGCCAATCATCAACAAAAACAAGTTTATTAAAGAAAACCCAAACCCTAATTTTTTATGTTAAAACCTAGGAGCATACATACCCTAGATCAACTATTATTCATCCTCAAATCATGATATAAACAAAAGCATTCAAGAACCCTAAACCTAGGCCCATGGCCGAATGCTATCATGCTTGAAATGGGTTTCTTATTTTGTGAAAGTTATGCCAACAAGAATGAATATGCAAGGAAAGGAGAGAAAACACAACAACAACTAACACATCACATTTTTATGAGAATATGCGAAATACAACATGCCATAAAACAACATTTTATTTCATGAAAGGCAAGGATTAAGATCCGAATCAACACAAATCAACATTTATTAAAGGGTGAGAAGCACCATAAGCACCCAAGCCTCCCTAAGTGCTTGTCAAAGTGCTTATGACACCTCTCACCAACAACAATCAACAATATGAGAATATGAAGATGATAGGATGAATGTTTTTTATATTTTTGAAGAAATACTCAAAGATGATGCAATGTTTTAAGGATTACCTTAGCTTTGAGCTAGAAAGTGAGATGAGAAGATGAAGCTAGACACAACTCAACAAGACTCCAATATTCTTCAAAGAAGTACCCACTTGATGATGATGCTTGAACTTTGAATGAGAAAATGGAGGGAGTATGTGAAAGAGGGATGCAAATGAGGTGAGTTGTTTGTTAGGGTTTTTGGTGTAGGAGAAATGGGAAGGTTCCTTTGAGATGAAAGAAAAAATAAGAGGAAGTGAGTGAGTGGAGAGGGGCTACGAATTTGGTCTCTTTTTATAGGGAGGAGAGGAGTGAGTTGTTCTTATTCAAATCCTTGGGAGGCCAAAGATCTAATGGGTTTAAGGTTGTGAGAGGGAAATAAAGAAATTAGTGTGTATTTAGTGGTGTAGAGAGAAGGAAGGTAAAAATATGTTGTGTATTGAATGTTATTGGACTCAAAGGTGTGCTTGTCATGATGAAAGGCTTTTTGTGATGTGTACTTGACGGCGGCGGGAGAGCCCTCTATAATGATTCAGTATATATTTTAGTATTTTTTTAATGATTCAGTATATATTGAGGATAATTTTTTGTATGTTATTAAAGATTAAGATTGACAGGATGCAAGTTGTAATTGCTGCCGTTTGAAGGTATGCATCAATTCATTCTAAAAAAGAAGAGGATTCAAAGGGATATGAATGGAAAATAATAGACCTGATATGAATGGTATTTCTATTTTAGCAATCAAATGTGAATACCATTACGTTGATAAAAGTCGAGCAAGTTTATTACATGTTTTTAGTATTAATATGCATATATATTGTTGCTCTTTATAGAGGGCTCTTTATATATATATATATATATATTATTTAGTTTCTGAATTTGAAAAAAACTGAAAAACTGAAATTTATTTTTTTTGTTAAAAAGTATTTTTATAATTATCCAATGGATTTAAAAAATATATTGAATGGATCACAACCATCCACAAAATTAAACAAAAAATTATGGGCCTTGGGGCTGGCCCTAGCCCACTGGGGCTTGGGGCCATGTGGGCTTATGAAATGTGGGCTTTTTGACCCATGGGCCTTTTGGCCCATAGGCCTTTTGGCCCTAGGGCCACGTGGGGCTGGGGCTGGGCTGGCCCATATGGGCCAAATTGACAGCTCTACCTAGACATCCACTTTATTCACAATAAATACATTATTTTAAAAGTCAAATAAGAAGGAATGAAATAGCTAATATAAAAAAAATCTTTTAATATAATGATCACATTGGCATGTTATATCCGATTTTTAGAACCTGTTTTTTTGTTACAACAATTAGTTAATATCATTTCAAATCTTCATACGTTTCCTTAATTGATGTACAACATTAGCTTAATTGATGTACAACATTAGCTTAGTTTTAATACTATCTGTGTCTCATTTTTTTCCTGTATTTTTAATTAAGAAAGTCGAACCAAAAATCGATTCAACAGTGGAGTGGAAGTGTATCTACTAAAATTGTTTGAACATAACTAATATATTTGCCGAATATGATGGTTTAAAAATGAAATTAACTCCTTCCAAAGTAGTATGTCCAATGAAACGTGAGTTAACTCCAAGTGTAAACAACTAACTATTGAAAGTAGTTGGTAAATTGTTGTTGGTAAGCTAAAGAAAACCAAATGAGTTTAAAATAGGCCTGGGATTCAAATCATGAAGACTAAGAGCCTATTTGAATTGATTTTAAAAACCTGTTTTCTGTTTTGTAAAATTTAAGAAAAACCATTTGTTCTTTGAAAATTTTAGAAAACTAAAAACTGTTTTGAAAAAAGATTTCAAACAAGCTCTAACAATTCCTCTTTTTCTTAATTAATTAACCACTAACATTTATCTATAAAATAACAATATAAAAAATTTAAGGAACTCACTTAAAAATATATGAAAAATGTAGTACTGAGATACTGCTACGCTTGCATAAGAGGCCGAAAAAGTGTACACAATGTAGACAACATATATACTTCAAAGTTCAAACCAACAACAAATACTAGTACTTGAAATTATATATGGCAAAATTTCAAAATAATGATTGAAATTGAGTAAAAAAAATTAATCATTGAAATAAAAACAACAATCACATTGAATCAATAGCTTAGTTAAATTATTTCTTAAAATTATCCAGGAGGAACTAATATGATGTTGAACTTTTAATTTTAAATCATTTGGAAATTCATTAATTTTAATGACGAAATTTTTATTGATTGAGAAAATTTTATTAATTAATTTTAATTTTAAATCATTTGTGATTCATTCCATTGAGTACCAGCAAGATATTGATATTATTGATTGAGAAAATAATAGTGAATATTTAATGACAATATATTTATTAGAAAGTGAAGTATTTAATAAAATATCAGCAAAACCATTAGCATATTTTAGCCGCTACGTAGATAAATAACCATGTCAGATCCACATAGGAACCTATAAAATATTATATTATATGATGAAAATACAGAGACCTTTTTTAAATTAACATATAATGCAAAAATTCCAAATAGCAAAATTAGTACTGATCAAAGCCTTGCCAGTAGTTTTCTTGACTTGCAAAGCTGAAATGACAAAAATAGTATGGCTCAGAAAGACAGGGAGAAAGGTAATAGACTGTATGGTCAAACTAATTGTTAGCTTATAAACTGAAATTGAAAGATCAGAAAATAAAGAACATGTCCAAAAACAAGTAATGAATTAGAAAAGGGCATACCTAAAGGAAATCTAGAGTAGATTCAAGCTTCCTTCCGAGTTATCCTGCGATCAAACAAAAGTTAAGGCAGTGAGAATCAAAAGTCATTGCTCCTAAAAAGACAAAAAAAAATACTAGAGAACAAGTTATGATGCCTAAATTTCCAAAAGTACAAGTTCAACAACAAAAAAACAGCTTCATGAACTAATTTAACCAAATAATCCACATATACTAGCATAGAAAATCAATTTTCTATATGCACTAACAGAATTAATCAAAGGGAGCAACAAATGTAAAATTTTGCAACAAGTACATTAATCTAATGCTAATAATTTACCTGAAACAGTAAATTCCAAGGGCATTTGTAATTTCATGGATGACAGCCGTTGCGAAATGCAAGTAAAGCGACGCTGTGTTTACAGAAACGGAATCATCAAGAGAAAGTGAGAATATAGAAAATTACACATGTACTCATTCCATCTCAAGGGTAAGCCAAAAACAAATTTAACTCCAAAATACAGCAGTGGCGTGTGCATCAATTTCTTAAGTTGGAAGTAAGTTGTTATTAGTAGTTACCTAGTGAGATGAGTTGCCTTACGTTACAAGCAGAAAGATAAAGGCCGGAATCCATAAATCGGATCCAACATTGGATAGAAAAGTAATTTACAAACCTTTTTGGTAATCTTAATGAATGTTAGATCCATTCAAATGTTCGTTGGATTTTTCAGTTCAGAAGTTTTGAGGGCAAGAAAGAGTTCTTTGAGAAAATGCTATATAGTTGCTGCTACTGGATTTATTGTGGGCAAAGAATGACAAATATTCAAGGATCATTAATGGTTTTGTCTCTTGTTATATGACAAGGTGATCTCTTTAGCCAATTTATAGAGCTCGGCTAATAGCTATTTTAGAGGTTTATCTTTGCTAGTCACGTACTGCCAAACCTTGACTAGATACTAGTTGCTGAGATAACCCTAATAATCCTAATAAATATACAACAAATATTCAAATCCCTAAAGATATAATATCATAATAAATACAAATCGAAATCATATCAAATTTTAGTCATAATTTATAAAATATCTCAACTCTAACTTTTCTATTTGTTCAGGTTAACGTCTTTTTTGGTTTCCTCTGGGGGTATTTACCCTTTTCTATTGAACTTATTTCTTTCTCTTCTAAAAATATTGTCTTTGTTTGCAGAATGGAAAAAAAGGGTAGCCGTACCTGTAAATGCACAGTAGCCAAGAAGAACTAGTCTCTCATTTACTAAAGGAACCCTGCCAAAAATATACCAATGGATTTCCATGAGAAAATACAGGCCACAGTCACATATTCACATAATAACATCTATCAACAGAGTTAAGAACGCAAAATCATGGTACGTACCCATCGTTTAGTCTTGATGCAAGTGCATTAGCAATGGCAAATGGGAGATACAGGAGAGACTGTAACAGATAAATAATGCTTACATCAATTATCTGTGCAATAAAGTTTTAACAATAAATCACTTGAATGTAATTGGCTAGATTAATCGAAGTGTCTTCATTGAGCTAACATGTTCTTTGCCATTCAATCTTTTCTGGATTCGTTAGGAATGATGAATCTAAATAATGATGTAACTCTATTATTATACAAGATGCACTACTGTAGTGAACACTCATATAAGATCAAAAGTACCAAAGCTTTCCCTTGTTACATGAGGTCAGTTACATAGATCAAACAATACCATAATTTGCTATCATGTACTAAATTTTGAAGAAAGATCATTGACCTTTAAATCTCTCTTAATGGATTGGTATATAGTTAACTTTGTCTTTCTCCACCTCAATTTTTGGACTATTTTCCATTTAGCCAACCAAATGAAAATTCACTGTTGATATTTTATTTGAAAACTTGAACTAAATATGAAATGTTTAAAAGATTTCATTGTCTTAAATGCATTGAAGGGAACTATTGTCATTTAAAAACTGGAAAGAGTTGATGCTAAAAGTATTTAGTGACCTCTCATATGGAGGATATTTTCAGCCTTGTTTAAGATATTGAGAACCACCAAATCAGGATAAGACATTATTGCATTGTTTGATCCACATAGTCAACCTCACCAAATGGCAAAAGACTGGTTGTCGTTGTATTATTAACATGCATATGTGACACTTCCTGTGTAAAAGTTTTCATTTTTAAGCACTGCATCAGATTTTGAAAAATACTTCTGAGCTTCAGCTTAATTGGATGTAAATAGATAAAAGATTAAGAACAGTACAGAATTCAAAACATGAAAAAGTAACTATTTTTATAAAAAGGAATATTGTTATGGATTTGCTTTGTATGATAAGGAAAACAAAATTACTCTAATGCTACAAGGAAATACCATTCCATATCTAATAAAAATGCTTTGCAGCCCTCAAGATGTTCATCAAAATGCCATACTGCTACTAAAATAAACTTGCAATTCAAAAGCTTAAAAAGGACAGCTAATTTTAACAGCATACACATTTATAGACTATCATTAAAAAAGAATGACAGTGAAAAGGTAGGCATGATGAACAAGACAACAAACATGCCTTTTCTCACTGGTTGGGATCAGCTACAAAGATGAAACGGCACCTTAGTTTCCCATCATATATTATGTTCAAAATTTAACCATTTACCCAAATTTATTTTCTTGCAAATACAAAAAAGTTGAATTCTCCTTAACTGTCGTGCACATTAGATGTGGTATCAAAAAATTAGCAACTCCCTGCGTCAAAATTATTATGAGATCTACATTGGGGAGTCTCACCTAAGAAGTAAGGCTTATAAGCCTCAGGGTTCTCTCACCAAATGGACTAGTCCTTTGGAATGGGCTCTCCCTTTGGGATTATTTTCTTAACATTGGTGCTTTCATTCTTTTTTTACAGAACCATTGGTGCTTTCATTGAGAGGCTTACTTCTCGAAAAGGGCTACCCACAGAGGGTTCTAACTGATGAAAAGGTTTTAACCAAAGAGAAAGTTGAGTGAAGTGTGTGGTGTGAAAGTTGCCAAGGACATTAGCTCAGAACGCATTACATACTTCTTACCAGATTACGATAATTTCATGATAAGGCTACACTACAGAATAAATTTAGACACTATTTACACAATAATGTTATCAACATAAAGGATATCAAGAATCTTAATGATTTTAGAGTTGAGACTCCTGAATATGAATAAAGCCTCCTAGCTACATCAGATAACACACATATAAATGGAGGTGAAGACGTCATTGAGTGCTCATAATTTTATTACGAGCGATAACAGCCAAATGTGACAAAATAATGCATCTTAAATTAGTTTTGAGAAAGCAACATCGGAAAAAAAAAACAGCTCAATACCATGCACATTCCAGTTTTTAAGCCCTTCGGTTCATCACATAAGTGGGCCAAAATCATCCTTCCCTGCAAAAGTATGTTTCTCTTAGTAGAAGTTATTATGTAAGGAATTATTGACTACATAAGGAAGCTGAATATGAGATATATAATTTTAGGAGTATGCTTACCAAGAAACCACTTAAGAGGAACAGAACCTACCCCAAGCATATAGTGGCTAGCAAAGAACTTTTATTTCAAATTATAGAAGTTAGTGAATTTACTAACGAAATTACTGACGCTAATCGTAAAATACAGTTTGCATTATTTATTTCACATATTTAGTTTACTTTTAAAAAAGCTTGATTTGATAACTTCATGTGTATGTCAATTTTACCTATACCAAGCAGCCAAAGAAAAATTTTCCATTACATGGGACCTTATGTTCCTAAATCCTAACCACAAGCATATATTGCCATCTGAGGACAGATCCTCAATTTGACACAAAATGTAGCAGAAATCTCATTGTGATAAGCATTCTAAGAATTAATTTATGCATAATCTTAGTAATCGTTTCAATGAAAACATGTTTTGAAAATTTTATAATCCAATACTTTTTATAAAGAATAGATATTACAAGCACCAAAATTAGCATTCTACCGACTGAACCCAATAATAACATGTCAAATTGTCAATACCAGATAGTAGAATGAATATCTATCCTCTTAAATAACAAGACTGAGGATAAAATAATAGTTTCAAAATGGACAAAACTTAGGTACAATACCATTCGTGTGGTTGGTGCTTCCATTTAAAAGAGGTTCAATGATATATTCAAAAACATGAAAAGAATAATTTAATGATTTTGAAGACAACATAATTATTGATAAGACAAAAAAAAGTGGCTTCTCAAAACCAGATTGTACATGAATCAATAAACCCATAAACTATATTAAACAATTATAATATCCAGAAAGCCATCTAACTTTATTCAAATCTATTCATTTTCCATAGAGCCAAGAAAGTGACACTAATGGACGGTAACAGCTAAAACAAGCACCAAAGATAATGAAAGGCAGTCTGCAATAAAAAGAAGAAAAGAAAAATGAAGCATTAAACAACAGTTTTTCAAATTTAAGACAGTATCTTACCACAAGATATCCGAAAGTAAGTCCTGTTCCCATAACAACTAAATGTGGATAGTTGGCAATGATATCAGATGGTGACAAATAATCCCTGCACCAAAATCACCCAAGTAAGCTTATATATACAAAAGAAAAATGGAATGTGCATATCTTCTAAACAAAACTGGAACCAAAAATGATGCATCTTGAGTTGAGTAATACCACACAAGCACTCCTCCGACAAGGACAAGAAATGGGTAAAGCTGCTCAAAAAAAGAACACGTCAATAAAGCAACCGGATTATTGGGGAGGGGGGATTCCAATAGGAAAAGGTGTTACCATTGCCAATGCAAGTGGCATACTTCCATTTCTTGTCTTCACAACCTTGTAAACATTAAGAACACTGCATGGAACCAAAAGAAGATGTTGAAATTGAAAAGACCACCATTAAATAACTTAGAAAACAGTATACTGAAACACAAGGGTCATTTCCTACTTAAACTGATGGTTGCTAGAGCTATCAATGATGCATTACACTGAATATTATAACCTAGATGATTTAACAAACCGAATTCTACAAGCACGGATCCTCTGTTGCGCGCAGAATGGTATTGCGCAACAAGGACTGTCAGATCTAGAGAGAGAAGTGCTCTCACTCCAGATCCGAATTCTACACATCTAAAAAAATCAAAAAATATGAAGTATGCCATAATCCTATAACTGTGTTCAGATTAAAGGGTTTTTAGGAAATAAAGGGGGAAAGGAGAGTACAGAGACTCAAAGAACTAAGATATTAAATTGATACATAGTAGTAAGATGTGATGCAAAGTTCAAAACACTAAGCCCTATTTATATTAGTACCAAACTTCTAATATTCAAAAAAGAATATAATCAGATAATATAATGAAATCTAGAAACTACTCCTAAGATGCAATGAAGATATTAATGTACATGTACTATAATATCATTTTTGCAAATTTAAAATAGCACTCTGCCTAGAACTAAAACTTATTAAGCATTAAGCTTGCTACAAATAAGCCCTTAAAAAGATAAAATAACGCTCATGCTCATCTTTATAGTGACTCTATAAAACATGATCAGAAAGGTAACTCAAGCAGGCGGTAGACGTCAACAAGATAAGCATTGCTGGAAAGATAATGAGATGGCTAGAATGATCATCGACCAGATAGAAATTCCTTAGCAAGAAATCAAGCACAGCAAGTCCCAAACTTCTCCAAACTACATTCGGAAGCACCAAACAGCAAAAAGTTGTTGAAAAACAGACAACTTAGAGATTACAAACTTAGATTGGTGTGCACCAGTCATGGAGAAATCATCACCGTTCACCAGCACGACTTATAGGCTGTTTGGATCCGCGGTCAAAAAATAGGATCTTAAATTGGTATGACGTGATAACAAGTAACATAATGAAAAGTAGACTTAAAAATAAGTATCTCAGGTTTAAGAGTTAGAAAAGAGTGCAGAGTGCAGACCCTTTATGCCAAGGACTAATGGCGCAACTGTGCAGGCTAGTATATATTGAACTTCAAAAATTTAGCTATACATACTTGAATGTGACTGTTGGTATAACCCCAAAAGCTATCATCAAACACAATATAGCTCTGAATGTTGGGATATCTGAAATTCAGAAAGAAAATTAAAAATCAAGCACTAAATTATCAAGAAAGGACTTACAAAAAAAATGAGACTAACTATAGATAGACCATAATCATCTTCAAGTTGAGCTCTACTATATCACTTTATTGAGACACACCCCACTTATTTATACGGGAGAAGTATTGAAACACACCCCACTTATTTGTGTACCAGAACTGAACAGCCTTCACATTATTCTTTCAAGTACATGAAATAAGTGAACAATACATAAGGGTCGGCCTACTTGATTTGTGAAAAAAAAATTTAAATTTTATTTTCACTTTTATTAATTACAAAAATACTATCTTGTTTTCACACTATTTCCTGCTTTTAAAGCTTCCCATAGGAAACAAAAAAAAGTTTTCACTGTTTGGTAAAAAAAACTTTAAAAATAGGAAAGAGTGAAAAGAAATTAACATATAATAATGAAAAGTGAAAACAATTATTTTTTTCTTACATTTATATACAAAATTTTGTAAAGAGGAAACAAAGTAAATACAAAGTAGCTCTTTTATAATTAAAAGTGAAAAAAAATAAATGAAAATAGAAAATAATTTCATAAACCAAACAGACCTTACGGTGCAATTGGTTTGGTTTTTTTGTTTTCAGTTTTAGTTATGTTTTACTAGATAAGCAAGCATCTGAACTGACAAGGACGTCAAGATCTTCAGTGAACAAGCAAATTTAAAAGTTGGACAGAAAATGAAGACTAGGAAATATCAATCTAATATTTCTTAGGTAGTAGATGGTTAGTTATACAAAAAACTTGTATCATTACTACACAAGAAGCATTCAGTGAAGGAAAAACAAAAATACTTACTAGGGGGCGTTATATTTAAAGCTAGGCTACAGGTATAGTAATTATCATAAATAGCATTAAGCAATGAACAAGAGACATAGAAAGAACACCATATAATGATGGGCAGTCTTACCCCCAATGAAAGGCAACCAACTCAAAAAGGGCAAAGACTTTCCAAATTTCTGAACCCACCACTCAGCACCTAGAACACCAACATCAACAATAATGGGATTTGGATTTTAAGGATATATGATAAAAAAACTGAGAGATAGAACATACCCACAATAGCAGTGAAAAAATGACAGAGGTATATTAGCATAAGGCCCTCTGTAGGTCCATTTACAACAGGCAGTATAAGTGTATTGGTGAAAAAGCTGCGCCCAAATCATCATTTAAAAGAAAATCAATATTCCAAGTATATGGTATTACAATTGTATTTAAATGCATAATCATGCAAAATTGCCAATATAACAGAAGCAGGCTTTAGAATATGATATTTTCCATTCAAATACAAAAGTACAAATAGGGCAAGAACGTATAATCATTTTCCAGAGTCATTTAAAACTAATTTTGACCGAGTATTCCAACTCGGTTAGAACCATCTTTTATTTGACTAAAGGGTAGTTAAAACAAATTTTAATGTTCCATAGACTGAAATTGTATAAGACTGAGATATTTTAATAGAAGCTTAAATACATTGTTAAAAACAATTTACTATAAGATGTCATCTACCATACATTAATTGAAAATGATAACTTACTGCTCCCAGGTTGCACTATAAAATGTAACTGCAGATATTAACCACCACCAGAAAACACTTCTTCCACACATTGATGTGCTCCCAAAAGCAAGTGCTTCAAACTGAAAATAAGTTCTCATAAATGATTGTCTTTATTTTCTTTTAGTGGTTTGAAAACAATAGCCAATGCTAAAAGAGACATACGGTACAAGCAAGTGCATCACACCCTGCAATGCAATTGAAAGTATCTTCATTAGTGACATTCAGGTAGACGTAATTGGAAATTGGAAACTGGAAACTAATATAATGACAAACATGGTGCAGAAAAATAACCATGATCAAACAGCTCCCCCAATGGGCTTGAAGAATTTGTTCGTCTAGCTTGCTTCCCATCAACGGCATCGAAAGTCTAGCATGTATTAGAGTATAGTCAGTATAGCTTGTTATAAGTTATGTAGGAAGTTGTACATAATACAGAATGTACAGAGTCAGCACTTTCTATTATGAGTGGTTAAGTAGTTATTTGTTAAATCTAACAAGCTCATGTATATAAACCCATCATATGCTGAATTCAAGTGAAATAGTGAATCTCACTCTCACAGAACACAAAATCGATTATTTTATATTCTCTCTTCTCTCTGCAACTGATTGCCTCTATCGTGGTATATAGAGCATTTTTTGGGACTGATTTTCTTCTCCAATGGCTGGTTGTTCGAGATCAAACCCTTGGAATCCTTTCGTAACCATGCAGCGCCAACTGGAACTACTTTTGTCTCTCTGGCATCGACAAACTTTATTCATGTGCATTTGGTGAAGCTCGGTGAGAAAAACTTCCTGCAGTGGCAGCACCAAGTTGAAGCAGTTATTACTATACACAAGCTTCAACAATTTCACGTCAATACTCTCATTCCATAGAAGTATGCTTCTGAAACTGATCAAGAACTTGATCTAGTTATCAATGCTTATTAACGCTGGCTGGTTCAGGATCAGATGTTATTTTGGTAGCTCTTAGGGTAAATTTCAAAATCCATGCTCCCCTGTGTCTTTGGTTGTAAACAATATTGGCAAGTTTAGCAAGGTAGTTAAATTCGAGTTTCTACGTGAACTCGGGAGGGGATCCAAAAGTCGTAACTCGTAGAGTCGTAACACGATTCGTAATAGTCTACATATTTACAAACTTATAGAGATGTGGATATAAATTCATATATATGCATATAAAATACCATTAGTAAGCTTAAATTCAAAATACTAATAAGAAAGTCACACATATAATAAGTAACACAAGTTAACAAGGGAAACAGAGCTCACTCCCTCTGTAGAATGGAACAAACAAAAGCGAAATAGAACGAGAAATATGTGAAAGGAAGAAGAAACAGAGATGAAATGATGAAGTGGAAGTGAAATAGAGATGAAAAGATGGAGCTGAAGTGAAATACAGAAAACCTAAAACAATATGCAGTTTGAAGAAGAAGCTGAAGAATGGCGATAACTTACGTGGAAGAACAGAGGCGCTGTGAAGGAGCAGCAGAATCAGTTGTGATTTGTGAATGGAAGAAGAAAAACAGAGAAGACACGAAGGAGAGAAGAAGAACAGTAACATAGGCTTTATTTTTTCATTTCACTTAACTTAATGAAACACACCGTTTTGAAGAAAATGTATGGAAATACCAATAGTACCCTTAATGAAACTCTGCGTTTTGTAAAATTAGGGTTTTTACGATTGTTACTTCATCTTCAACCTCTGCGCCGCAAAGCCTGCAACGGTACCCGAAATTATTGCACCATCCCAAAAACGGGTTATAACATTTTGACCCGCAATTCACGCGTTTACGGCACGCCGCTTCCACCGTTTTCACGCTTCAGCACGCCGACTCTACCGTGCTCGCCCAGGTGCGAGTTTCGCCATGGATGAACTCGGAAAGGCCTCTGAAACACGTAAATTCGTGCGAGTTTGCGACTTAGCTCGCGTTTTTGACTACCTTGAAGTTTAGGACTGCGGAGATTGAGGCTGCAGTGGCAGATGTCGTGGTTATGGTGGTCCTCGACCTACTTACCAGCTATGCCACAAGTATGGGCGCACAAAGCCTTCAATTGTGTGTGATCGTAGATTTAAGAAAAATGGTGCTTTGGTCCCTAAAAGCATGTGCTTTTAGTGTCTGGTGAGGATTAGAAGAGCTGCTGAAAAAGAGTTCTAACCCAATAAGGAGTCCACTCACGTTGACTCAGATGTGATTCCAGATATTGAGAGTCTTATACCCAAAAAAGGATGAAAGCACACTATTTTGTTAAATGTAGAGACTAAAAATGTAATAGGAACTAGTTCCAACGGACGTCGTTTTCAATGGTCAAATATACATTTAAGTATAAAATTTCTTATGATCAGTTACCAACAGGACAGCAAAACAGAGCTATCAAACAGTAAGCTTGAGTGTAAGTGAGCAAAACCAACCTGGTATAAAAACAGAAGTAGCCCATGTGCAAAATGAACCCATCTAGGAGGAGCCGAGTCCAATTGAGGTGAGTATATCTGGATAAATAATGAAATATAAGTATAATGGTTCCAGAAATCCACTGTTTTAACAGAATCATTCCCTTCCATGATGATGTGTAATTAACACTTCCACAAAAGAAAATATCAATAAAGCATCAAATGGACCACTAATCTTGAAACACTTCATATTCTTGTTTCTAAGAATTGTAAATTCCATTAATCATTTGACAAAATTAATGTGAAGCATTTGAAAATTATCACTATTATGACTCCAACTTCATGAAGCAAGAGGATTAATGAACAGGTTCCACTTACATAGCCAAGCAATGCAGATAATAGCAAGAACATAAATCCCATCAAAGTTATCTGCAAACAAAAGAAATATCAGTCCCAAGGATATAGCTTATGATTTACAAAAGACAAAATTACAGGTGATACTACAATAAATAAGGAAGTAAGGCGTACCATGTTTGGACTGCAAAATATTGCATAATGCCAAAATGCCAAGTGATGAGGATAAATAAAAGAAAAAGGTATGAGTTAGTGAATTTAGAAATTAAAAACTAAGACTGCAGAATAAGTAAACCAGAGTATCCGCCAAGAGTAAATGATAGTATTGTCTCCATGAAAAAGAGTGTATGTGGTAAAAGCCAAAAATGCAAAACAAATATCTTCTAACAATCACGAGGTGAACTACAAACTACAACATATTAGCGGATGATTTCAATCTAACAGACGTCATCATGTACTTTCATTGTCAATTGTTATTCTTGAAGTTATTTATTACAGACAAAAAGGCCAATGACAGTGTATCCAAGTTAAAAAAAAAACTTTTATGTTCTGATAGGGGATACTTCAACTTCTGATGATAGATATAGCTATTTAAAAAATTCTAAGTCATAAAGTGTACACAAGCAAAGTAAATGAACCAATCATTTTGCATATAGACCAAGAACCTAGATTATGGATATGGGAAGAGGTTATGAAGATATCTAAGGGTATGTTTGAATAGAAGATTTTGGAGATAAAGCAAAGGGAGGATAAAAAAATTTATTTCAAACAAATATTCTTTAATGTATCATTTTTTTAGAATGAAAGGAAAAAATGATTTATTATCAAGAAACTTGATGTTCTAATCCTTTAATCATTTATAAACTTTATATCTCTTGATTCAAGAATGAGAAACTTTATCCTCCATACCTTAAGGCTTTGTTTGGGAGTTAGGAAGGAGGGGAAGGTTTTGGGGAAAAGGAGGGAGGAAAGGGAAGGGGAAGGGAGGATGGTCCCCCACCTTGCATTGGGAGTTTATTTTTCCCCTCTCTTTCCCTCCTACCTCCCAAACTAAGGCTACAGCTAACTTTGTATTTGCTCATTCAAATTGGAAATGGTAGTATTACAATGATAACATATTGTTTTATATAAATAGGAGAAAAGTTTCCATAGAATAATAAACCTCAATTTTGCCAAAGTTCGTATAATTTATCATCCTCAAAGTGAAGAAATAGGTTAATATAAATAACTAATAACTAAGTTATAACAAAATGAAATATCCTTAGTTTGAAATGAAAAAAAGTACTCACGGCATCCATAAGGGGAAGAAATTAACGAAGCGACTCCAAAAAGGCTGTAGTACATATTTGGCCACATAAGAATGATCAACGCCACTATATTTGTATCTATGCAGAGCAGCAACCCCATGAGACCCAATATAACCCATTCTCTCTCTGCAAAACTATGTAATATGTTTCAAGGACGGTTAAACCTCAGCACAACCTGCAAAAAATTGAACAAGAAATTGTCCAAATAAATCTAGGATTAGCCAGATAGCCATTTAAAAATCAAATGAACAAATTTAAAAGCATATGCCAGATTTTATGATGTATCTTAGATTGAAACAATACATTGTTGCAAGAGGTGTCCAGATCACACACAATCAATCGTAAGTTATGGGGGGGTCAATATTTTATATTAAAATAGGAAAATGGGAAACAATTATCAAATAAGTGAATAAGCACCCATGAATAGTGCAGAATAAAAGCAAAGAATTGAAAATTACTTTGCAGTTATCTTTGAAACAAAAAGGGGATAAAAGAGCTTAAAACCGTAATAGAGACTTAGTTAGTCATTCACTTAGTTATTGAAGTAGCACATGTGCCTAGTAACAACTCAGCCGTTACTCACTGCTGAGTCAGCATTCTGTTAGTGCAAAGTGTAACCAACTCTTGTAACTACATACTGTATAAATACCTGAGCTCAACACTTTGAGACTTAGAAAATCAATAAAAGAATATTCAACACAAATTCATTTTAGAATACTTTGATTTCTTCAAATTGTTATAATTAATCCTGTAAGGCTGTAACTGTAACTAAGGCAAGGTTTCAGATTACAGATTGAGACAAGTATCTCAGGCATGCCTTTAGGCTTAGACACTTAGTACTTACTGATAGCAGAGAAAGAAAAAGGAAAGAGAAGATAGCCACCCAAACTGCTTACTACAATGCTAAAGGGGGATTTAGCAATAAAAATGTAAAAAAATAAAAAATACAATTTGTCTATGTTTGGGGCTCTTAGCCAAACAACGTGATTAAGAATAAATCCTATTTTCATAATTGAAGATGCTAATTACTCAACTTTTGAAATTACTTTCAAACTCCAATCAGCAGAAGAATTTAATCAATCTCCCGCTGAAACAAATTCCAGTAATTATTGAAATCACTTACGTAAAACACACTCATAGACATACAACACCATTTTTAATCGCAAACCCCCATAATGAAATAAAACCATGAAGCCCCCATAACGGCTCAATGATCATAGACAAAGAGACATTAAGTGATTTACACTTCATGCAAGATTTGATTACTTAAAACAACACAAGTGGATATATGAAGTTCAAATTACGTTTGGAAGTTATGCTAGCTAGTTCGAATCGGCCCGTGTCATATACAAAATCAGTCAATATCTTCGAAAAAACCTAAAAAATCAAGGTCTGCACTGGTATTTAATTACAAACACGCAAAAAAAAAGTAGCACACAGAAGGCAAATATGTTGCATTTCATCAATCAAGTAAGACATAGATGGTGTTTCTGTCTATAAATAGGCACTGAACACAATGAAATGCAGTGGCAACACATATTAACAAATAAGTTAGTCGAAGACTTGTAGGCTGTTGTGGTTTGGAGTGTGAGTTCAGGAGGTGGTGGGTGGAGGTTGTGTGGGGACTCTCAGGTGTTGCCCTGCCTCCTTTCGGGTTTTCTGTTCGCCTTAGAATTTCTTCCATTAGAGTTCTATGGTTGTTTATTTTAGAGGCCTTGTTGGGCATTCTATTATTGTCCTTATTACCAAGGGTTTTGGTTTAGTCCCCCCTTGTGCTTTTTATATCTCTTTTTATTTTATTAATAAATTCGGGCTGACTGTCTGTTTGATTAAAAAAAAAAAAGAAGACTTGTAGGAATGATTAAAAATGGAATAGTTCCACACTGTAAACTCACTGACCCTGTCTTCTTTCATAAAAAGTGCAAACATACAAGCTTTTAAGGAAAAATCATCCACCAAAAGGAATATTCCAGAACAGCAATTTAGCATGACCTAAACAACCCATCAATCAATTCCATTCTTTAAAAGAAAAACATGAACAAAGTCATAACAACTACACAACACAGGTACATAAACTACTGCCCATTGCAGCATGCTATTTTTACAATTCTGCAAAGTCTTAACTTCTTTTCCGACGCTCATCTTCACGACTTCACCCTATTAAACCCTAGAACATCTTCCGCATTCCCCATCTCTGTCCCCGTCCCCACCATGGGAAGTTTTACTACCTCTTTCGCCCTCACGGATGCCCACAGTCCCCAGAAGGACCCTGTTGGAATTGGTGTTGTTGGAAATAAAATTAGGAGTGTTGGAAATAGATATAATTAATGTTGCACATTCCAAGTATAATTAGAATTCATTGTATCATAGAGTTCATGCATTTTTTAGATTCATTGTATCTTAGGAGTTAGTGCTAGTCTTAATTACTCTTCTTGTAAATTGTACTAATCATGTATATAAATAGATGCTTCGGCTAAGTGTGTTTATCACTCAAACATTTCACCAAATATTCAGTCTTTTCACATGGTATAAGAGCGGGCTCTCATCTTCTAACCTTGTCTCTGTGTTTCACCACCGCTGTTGGTGGCAACATTTGCCGTCGGCAACACCACCTTTGTCAGTTTTCAATTTATTTTCTTTTCACCATTGCAATAACCTTTCTAGTTTTCCTGTTTTTGCTTCCCGTGTTCCATTTTTTGGCGTGTTTTTCCGACAAGAACCACTTCCTGTCGCCGTGTTCCTCTTTCTGGCAAGTTTTCCGACCATAACCACAACATGCCATCGTGTTCCTCTTTCCGGCGGGTTTTCCAACCAGAACCACCACAGACACGTGTTCCTCTTTCCAACGTGTTTTCCGTGAGAAACCCCCATATGTGGCGGAATCCTCCGATCTTCCCAACTCCTGAATCCCTGCTACCAGATGTCCTCCCATGGGCTCTCATGCGCTGGTTCTTATCTGGGGGGTTTATCCACCGTCGCGTCTCTTAGCTGCGCGTGGCAACGAGTGGCGGCTCCCCTCCAGTGGCGCTTCCACCCACAGAATCGGTTTTTCCTCATGGTTCTAGATCTAGTCTTGTTTTTTGGTTCCGGCACACGAACACCTACATTACACTTCAAAATGCCCTTTCTCTCTCCTCTTCAAACATCAAATCTGCCCATCTGGTTCTGTTATGTCTTTCTTTCTCATTAATGACATATTCTGTGGTGATTTTTCTTCCCACAGACGACCATTCCGGTGGTGACTCTTTCCCAAGGATTAATCATTAATAATGACTTCTCTTCCCGTCGACAATCATACCGATGGTGTTTTATGTTGGTTATGACTCACAAATATCCATGCCAGATTTAGTTTCAATTTCTGAGGGAAAATGCTTTATTAAGCTTGTTGCAAGGCTTGATATTTCTTTTGATGTTGGTTGCGCTAGAGAAAGGGGGCTCAGAATTCAATTTAATTGCTTCAGCCTCCAACTTGAGGGGGAGTGTTGGAATTAGTGTTGTTGGAAATTTAATTAGGAGTGTTGGAAATAGAATATAATTAATGTTGCACATTCCAAGTATAATTAGAATTCATTATATCATATAGTTAGTGCATTTTTTATATTCATTGTATTTTAGGAGTTAGTGCTAGTCTTAATTACTCTTCTTGTAAATTGTACTAATCATATACTACTCCGGTCTCATTTATAAGCAAAAAAGCACTTTTTAGGTTCATCTGTATCTTGACTATATTATAGACCAGATACATCAATTATTCAATGAATCTAAAAAGTGGTTCTTTTGCTTATAAATGAGACCAGAGGGGGTATATAAATAGATGTTTTGGCTGAATGTGTTTATCACTCAAGCATTTCACCAAATATTTAGTCTTTTCACGGACCCCGTAATAAAAAAATCAACAAATAATCAAAACAGCTTTCACCAAAATTTTCATGTGACACTGTTTTGATTATAGTTAATGATAACATGGTTTTACTTTTCAGAATCACAACCAAACAACTATTTAGAAACAAAACACTGAAGATTCAGCAACCAAGTGAGTACTAAAACATAGCAGTTAGCACAATTACAATTGACAAAGTACCTAAACAACATAAAATCTATGATTAAGATTTAAGAATCTTGAATTCTACTAAAACAAAACAAATCTACGATTCCACGACTACAAACAGAGACAGATCAATAGATTTACTTTGTGAGTTGCAAATCCCTATATAGCAGCTTCTTGTCGCAGATGCCAGTGGCATGTACACAATCCCAATTTCTAGATAGATCAATCAAAGTTCTTGTTTTTCAATTTCGTTCACAAATATGTTCGAAGATGGTAAAGAAACAAAACAAGTGCAGTATTTCAAAACAAATAGAAAAATGAAATTTTATATTAGGTTTCAACCTGAATCACCAAGCACATCTGATTCAAAATTTCAATTGTTTTATTAATAATTACGAGTGGAAAAAACCCTAAGCGAACAGAAAAGGCGAATAAATGAGTGACATACTAGGAATGAAGGAGAACGGATCCTTTCTGATGATCCTGCCGAGCAAGAATTGCAGCTCTTGTTGTGCGTTTGTTTTAAGGGAAGTAGCCGAGAGAGAGAGAGAGAGAGAGAGAGAGAGAGAGAGAGAGAGAGAGAGAGAGAGAGAGAGAGAGAGAGAGCAAGCAATGTGGGGAGTTGGCGAGAAATAACGAATCGCAGTTTGGTTGGGCAGCCAGAGAGTGAAGAATGAAAATGTTGGTGGTTAACTGCTTCCTGCTACTACCACCTAACTAACTACGCTCGGATTTCCTTCTCTTTATACTAGATGGCGATTTCTATCGTCAGTCACCGTAGCACAATTGTTAGGGTGTGTCAATAATGAAAATAAAAATTCAAACCCACAAAAAAAAAAGGAATCATCGATACCTTGATGAAATTGGATAGGGTTTGGATCAGAGTTTCAAATTGCACAAACACTATCAAAACAATACTAACACCAAAGCAAAAACAAACAATCACATAGCAGCATGCTCAAAAAAGCAAGTTTGCTAAGCAACCGGATCCGAAAATTAAAAGCATTTTCAGAAATTAGGGAAACACACAAAAAAACAAAAAAGTCGAATCTCAATAACAAATCATGATGCGGAAAGGTGAGTGAGTCAGTGAGTGTAAACTGACTGACCTGAGAAGAGAATGGAAATGGAAACGATGAACTTTTTCACAACACGATGTAAAAGGAATGGCGTAACTGTTGATGCTATGATGACTTGATTCACAGCGTAGCGTATCTTTTCCCAAACGCGCTGCGCTTCAATGATTTTCGTCGCTGTTGTATAATTTAAACACGAGAACTATGTAATATATATACGTCGGCATCTGTCCGACAAATATCTTTTATTTATTCTGCACTATCTTATTTTTCTGTTGCCATGTGCGTGGTTTCCGATTTTACAAAATCCGGTGACTAACCTACGCGGGAGAACTTGACTGACTATGAGTTTCCGACTTTGTCGGTCCGTATGGTTCTTTCTCTTAACAGAATTTTTGTCACACTCAAAATTGGAATCCAAGACATTGACGTTCAAGTCAAGTTACCATCGTTATGTACTTTAAAGTTCTTTTTTATTTTATTTTATATAAAAAGAAATATTATGTACTTTAAAGTTCACAACCCCAAAACATTAACAAGTACTTCAATGTGATTTAAACCAGCTACTTTTAAAAGTAGGAAATCAAATCACTCAATTTTGTTCCTCACAAAAAATTTGATGCTCAATTGAGTTCTCCATAATAATTAATAGGCTAAATTATAGTTTTAGTCTCTCTATTTTAAAAAATTCAGATATTTGGTCCTTCTATTTTAAAACTCAGACATTTGGTCCCCCAATTTTAAAAAATCAAAGACATTTAGTCCTAAGAGGAATTTTCAGTTTTTTATGGCTAATAATCAAAGACATTTGGTCCCTCAATTTTAAAAAATCAAAGACATTTGGTCCTCCAATTTTAAAAAATCAAAGACATTTGGTCCCTCTTTGGACTAAATGTATTTGATTTTTTAAAATTGGGGGACTAAATGTCTGAGTTTTAAAATAGGGGGACCAAATGTCTGAATTTTTGAAAATAGGGGGATCAAAACTGTAATTTAGCCTAATTAATATCAATTTTAGTAGTAATAAATATTAGGCTAAATAGCACTTTTGGTCCTTTATGTTTGCTCCAGATTTCACTTTGGTCATTTATCTTTTTTTTGGTCCGTTTTGGTCCCTTATGTTTCATTTTTGTTTCATTTTGGTCCCTGACGTTAGTTTTGACTAACGGACGTCACGCTGGCAGTTAACTACTGACGTGGCGTCCATATTTAATTCTAAAATAATTACACATCATCTCTAATTAAATCAACAAAAACTAAAAACATTAAAATCAATAAAACAATTAAATCAAATCCCTAATTTCTACCTAATCCTAATTTCTACCGATTCCAGCAAACACCAAATCCAACGTTCTCAGCAAACACCAAATCTACCAAATCATTTCTTCATCTACCAAATCTGGGTTTCTTCATCTCACCGTACTCTCTCTTTTCTTCAACCCAGATCGCAACCCACACTCCCTCTCTCTTCATCACTTCGTCTTCGTCTTCATCCAGATCGCAACCCACACTGCCTCTCTCTTCATCACTTCGTCTTCGTCTTCATCCAGATCTGCGTTCACCATGTTCATCACTTCGTCTTTCTTGGTGCGAAGGGTGGTGCGACGGGTGGTGCGACGAGGAGGACGACGGGTGGGAGAGAGATCTGAATCTGTGTTACGGTGAGAGAGAAAGAAATTTTCAGTGAGAGAGAGAGTACGAAAGAGGGAGATCTGGAAAATGGGTTGAAGAAGAGAGAGAGTACGGTGAGAGAGAAAGAAGTTTTCGGTGAAGAAGATCTGGAAGGGGATGAGGAACTTTGATGATGATGGGTTGCGACGGTGATGTGGGGGTTACAGTGGTTGTTGGGTTCTTCACTATTGTTGGGTTCTGGTTGTTGTTCACTGTTGTTGGTTGTTGTTGGCGGTTGTGGGGCGGTGCACGGTGGTTGCGCGAAGAGACAGACAGAGGGAGTGTGGTGGTCGTTTGGCCAAGAGGGAGGAGTGATGGTGATGGTGATGGTGATGGTGGCTGACGGTGGTTGACAACTGGGGATGGTGATGGTGGCTGACGAGGGGAGATGGGTTTGACGGTGGCTGGGGATGGGTTATTGTTATTAATTATTTGTTAAATTATTTTTTATGTTTTTAAAATTTAAATAACATAAATAATGATGTGGTAATTATTTTAGAATTAAATATGGACGCCACGTCAGCAGTTAACTGCCAGCGTGGCGTCCGTTAGTCAAAACTAACGTCAGGGACCAAAATGAAACAAAAATGAAACATAAGGGACCAAAACGGACCAAAAAAAAGATAAAGGACCAAAGTGAAATCTGGAACAAACATAAAGGACCAAAAGTGCTATTTAGCCTAAATATTAATAGGGAACTTTGGTAAAAAAAATTATAAATAGGGAACACGTTAGTCCCTCTTTAGTCTTATGTTGAGTAAAGATCATCTCCATTAACTATATCTTTTGTTACTTTTAATACTATAGTTTTAAAAAATAAAAATAATAGTATCACATTAAATGTGATGCAAATACCTTTTATACACATAAAACATCCTAAAATGATAGTGTAAAAAGTCAAGGTAATCAAAACCGGACCGGATCGGGCGGTTCGACCGGTTGAACCGGGAACCAGACCCCTATCCGGTCCAGTTGAACCCCAAAACCGAATTGCATCAGAACCGGGGCAAGAACCGAAAAACCGCCCCAAAATCGAGAAAATCGGCGGTTCTGAGAAAAAGCTTTATTTTTAAAATTGTTTGTTGTTCGGGGATCGAACCCCTTCCCTCTCTGTACAAGCTTCAAATATTAATCATTAGAGCAACCACGTTATGTTGTCACTTATCTGTAATATTATGTATATAACCATTCTTACTTTTATTTCTAACAAAAGCCATTTTTCCTAATAATTTTATTTATTTACCATTTACTTTTATACTTATATATGTGTTATTATATATTACATATATATCTTAACTATTTAACATCTAATATTTTGTATTACATTCTCTAGACTTTTGATTCTATACATTTATTGATTAGAATATTATTAAATATGAATAATTATTATTTTTTTGAAAATATTGATTTATAATATCATATATTTTTCTATTTCTCATATTATTTTAATATAAAATTTATTCATACTAGATATGTTGTTGTATTATTATGAGTATTATGGTTTTTTATTATTTTTTATCCTTTATATATTTAATAAAAATATTAAATAATATATTTAATTAATTCCGGTTGAACCCCGATTCAACCGGTTGAGCCTAATAACCTCTGAACCGCTACCTCTTCTGTTTCAATGTCCAGTCCGATTTTGATTACCTTGTAAAAAGTAATAGAAAGCATAAATGGAGAGAGAAAATGGGGAGGATCAGAACTCTCTTATGTTAGTGAGTTTCATTTATCAGTTGAGCTAGTTTGCTGTTTATATAACGTGTCTCATTATTTGTTCTAGGTGTCCGCAGTGGCGGACTCAGGACTCTGGGGTCAGGAGTGTCAAATTTTTTAAGACCGGTGTCAAATAGGTGTAAAACTTGGTCTACTAGTACAATTTAAAATTTTCAGGGAGGTCAAAATTAAAATTTCAGGAGATTTAGGCTATTTATATAGAGTGTTTAATGAAAAAAAAATTCCAAGTTGTATGCTAGGTCCGCCAGTGTGTGTCCGATTATTTTTTTTATTAAGTCATGTCACCACTATTATGTGATACAAAGTTAAAAAGAAGACACATTAGTCCTCCATGAAATTGCCTTGCAATGTTAAACTTCACCCAGAAAAATCAAAAACACATAATACCCTAAGTTGCTTTGTCTTCCTCCTGTTGCTTCTCCCGGGAAATCAAACCCAAAATTGCGTCTTTGGAAGCACAGTTCGTTCTTGCTTATAGCATAATGGGTGGTTTTTTGTTGGGAGCTTCGTTAATGGTTATTGTTATTTGTTGTTTCGGTGATGCTCTAATGGGGGTTTTTGTTGTTATAATTTGTTGTTTCATTATTGCATGTTGATTTTTGTTGCTTCTACTTGTTGCTTCGCTCTTGGTTATGCATTATTCATTTTTAGTAGGGGTGTTTAAAACCGAACCAAACCAATAGGAGAACCGCAAACAAAACCAAACCAAACCGAAAACCACAAAAAACCGATTTTTAGCGGTTTTGTTCATTTTTTTTTCACTGAACCGAGCGGTTCGGTTCGGTTCTCGGTTCTCATTTCAGAAACCGAACCAAACCAAACCAAACCGCTAAAATTTTATTTATTATTATTTTTTGTTATTACCCAGCCCAACAACGCAGGCAGCGCACAGCCCAACAACAACCAGCCCAGATCTCATCTCACTCAGACACTCACGCACACCAAACCCTATCAGATTCAGATCTCATCTCACAGCTCACTCACGCAGTCACGCACAAACCAAACAACTCTATCTGATCTCACTCAACGCAGCGTCGCAGACTCGTAGTCGCAGCCTATCACTCAACGCAGCGTCGCCGTCGCAGACTCGCAGTCGCAGCCTCTCACTCTCAACGCAACTGATCTCTCTCTCTCTCTCTCTCTCTCTCTCTCTCTCTCTCAACGCGCAACCGTGAGTCACCACTCACCACCGTTACTGATCTCTCTCTCAACGCGCAACCGTGAGTCACCGTTACTGATATCTCTCATCTCAACTCACAGGTTCGATTCATGGACTGCCTGATCTTGTAAGTCACCGTTGATTCATCTTGATTCATTTGTTCGTTTCTTTCTCAGTTCATTTTACTCATCTCAGTTCGCATTTCTTTCTTTCTCCACTGCGTTGTTGTACTATTTTATATGTATGAACTGCTCGAATATATATGCTCTGTTGTTATGGAATGAACTGCTTGATTTATGGAATATATATGAACTGCTCGAATTTTTTCTCAGATTGGAATTTATTTATGGAAATTTTTTCTCAGATTGTGAACTGCTCGAATATATATGCTCTGTTGTTATGCTAGTCAGGTTTATATCTTGCTTCATTTTTGATTCTATGTTTGAATATGCTCAGATTTTCGCATTTCTCAGATTGTATCAGTTATGTTCTGCTTCATTTTTTATTCTGTTGTTATGTCCAGATTTTGACATCTTGAATTGGTGGAAGGTAAATTCTACTAAATACTTCTACTAAATACCCTACTCTTGAAGTGGATATGTCCTCACTTTCATCATATTTATTATGTTTCATCCATAGCTTTCTATGTCAGACAAGTACAGAATAACCTTTCTATGTTAAACAAGTACAGAATTGTTAAACAACTACAGAATAACCTTTCTATGTCAAATAGCTTATTTTTCTTGAATATCATTTTTTTAATCTGATGCAAAGTGCCTAAAGTCAATAAATTGTTAAGTTTTTGATCAAAAGTGTTTTCTTCTAGCACTTGTTTTACCACATACTGATGTAGTGTTGCTTGGTTTTTTTATATCTACATACTTATTGACATCTTGAATTGGTGGAAGGTAAATTCTACTAAATACCCTACTCTTGGTCTAATGGCTAGAGATATATTGGCTATGCCCATATCTACTGTTGCTTCGGAGTCCGCTTTCTCTACTGGAGGTAGAGTTCTTAGTTCTTATAGGAGCTCTCTTACACCACACACTGTTGAAGCTTTAATTTGTGCACAAAATTGGCTAAGATCCTCCCCTTTGTCGGTGGATATTGAAGAGCTCTTGGAAGACTTGGAAAAGCTGGAAGAAGGTATATATGGTTTGTAAATTCTGTTTTGTGAAATTACAATTATTTCTTTTGTCTAATGTTTGTTAATATATTTGATATATTCGTAGAACTTGCTCCGATCCCACAACTGAATGAAGGACTTTCTGATATTGAATCAGATGACGATTAGATGTATTTTCGAGCTAAATCAAATGAAAAAATGGTATGTACTTGAATTCGGTTGAATCTTGTTAGATTTTATTACTTTATTATTTGTTGATTTTAGTTACTGATTTTATTTACTGATTTGCTTTGTAGGACACTTCCTGGAGTAGTGGATACGGATAATGCCTTTGGAGACTTGCTGGAGATTGGAATTATGTTTGAATATGTTTGCTGGAGAGTGGAATTATGTTGGAATTATATTTGTACTATGTTGTTGAATTACATTGGCTGAATTATATTTGGAGAATTGATGGAGACTTGTTGAATTAGATTTGCTTTGTTGAATTATGCTGAATTAGATTGGAATTATATTTGTATTATGATGCTGAATTAGATTGGAATTGGTGCTGTGGAGGCCAAATTATGTTGAATTATGTTGAATTAGATTGGAATTATATTGGTGCTGTGCTTTTGCTGTTAGATTGAATTATATTGCCAGGACAAATTATATTGGTGCTGTGGAGGCCAAATTATGTTGAATTAGATTGAATTATATTGTCAGGACAAAACTGAACCAAATTATGTTTGAATTACGTATAAATCATGTTTTGTCTCGTCAAAAACCGAACAAAACCGAACCAATCCAAACCGCTTTGGTTTGGTTTGGTTTGTTTTTTTTTTAAGCCAACCGAACCAAACCAAACCGCATCTATTTTTACCTCGCGGTTCGGTGCACTTTTTTGCTCAAAACCGAACCAAACCGCACCGCGAACACCCCTAATTTTTAGTGCTTGTTGCTTCTACTCATGCCTCTTCGTATATGTTTATGTTATGGGTCTCTATAACCGGATGAAGAGGATTTGCTCATCATGAAATTTTCACAAAAACACACGAAAATGAAGCTGATGAGAATATTTTGCTTTGCTAGAAATGGATCAGATGTGAAAAAAATGGGGGTTGGGGTTCAAATGGAGAAGAATATTGGGTAAATATAAGTCAGGCTCGAGGGACCAATTTGACTCAAAATTGGAAATGTTAGGAACTTAAATGGGTACTTTAAAAATTGACTCACCAATATTGCCACAAAAGTGATCCTAATGGCCACATCATCAATCTAACGTGACTCATTGGAGCTCAAACGGCTAAGTTTCAATGGAAATTGACACGGTGACTAATGTGTCCCCTATTTGTAATTGTCAAGAACTAAAATTGATATTAATTATTCTAAGGGACCAAATTGAGCACCAAAAATTTTGTGAGAGCGAAATTGAGTATTCACTCTTTACTTTTCCATTTTAAGAAAAACTTTCCATTTTTTAATTATCATCTATATCTTTACATCTCTACATGTTTATACATATCTATATCTATATCTATATATATAACATTTGAGAATTATCTCTCATAAATGCTATTACAAGTGTCGGCTCATGGATTGCTTAGCATTAATGATATTTTTTAATTATTTTCATTTTTAAATAATTTAGTGTAATAAATATAAAGGATCCCACAATAAATATGCAACTTAAATTAAGAAAGTTATTAAGAAATTTATGTATTTGATATTTGATATTCTCATTTCATGGGTATTATTATTGTTCATAAAGACATTTAATTTTACAATTCTCATTCATTCTCATCATTTAAAATGTGAGTGATTCTCCCTAATATATACTTGGTGGCCAATAAGAAATATGAATTATTTTAAACTACCATGACGTTTCAGGTTGTTTAGAAGCATTTTCCGCATTTTGTTTTGGTCGAAATTTTCCTCAAAATTTTGAATTGAATGTGATGATGATATCTTGGATTATTTGTCATTTCTCTTGGTCATACTGAGTTATTTATTTATGGTTGGAAAGATTTATTTCTAGGTGCAAGAATTATTTGTCTTTGCAAAAAAAATTGTTTGTACGTGCAAGGATACAAAATAAAATATGAGAGCGTCTTTTCATCTAATCTAATAATCTAATCTAATTTAATAAAATAATCTAATTTAATAAAATGATATGCTAGCAAATTGACATTTTTAGACATTCCACTAACGCGCCACGTGTCCAACTTTTTTGGGAATTTTAGACATTTTGCCACTAAAAGACAAAAAATCTTAATATTTTAAATTACGAAGTAAAAATTTAGAAGAAAAATAAGGGGATTTTGCTCAAAAAATATTAATATATAAATTAATAATGATAACTATTTTAATAGAAACTATGCATTCAAATGATACAAATATTTGAACCAAATGTCATACAAATATGTTGATGGTTTCGCTTTTAAATTTAAATTTAAAAAATGTATTACATTTATATAATTGAAGTTTTATAAGTCGATTCTTTTACAAATTAAACAAATAGCTTTTTATAAGTAAGGTATATTGAAACAAATTTGTATATTCAATTTTTCATATAATAAAATGTAATAATGATTTTTTTCTAAAAAATATATCTTTTTTACAAATAAAAATTAATAACCAATATTTGACTTTATAAAAAGTTTCGATTATAAATTTAAGCCATTTATTCCCTGACATGGAATTAGAAACGCAACAGCGTTAAAACTTTTGAGGGACATAAGCTACCCTGGGACACGAGGGGCAACTCGGAGCTCCGGGGTTCAATTTCTGCTATGGACAAACTCGGTGTGCGAAATGGGCCAAACCATAAATTAAATGTGACACTAAAAAATAATTTTTTTTGTTCGGACCATCGTTGGCTACCCACGGAGTGTCCCAACGCTTTCAACGAAAAACTAATCTCCGCTCGTGCTTAGGATCAAATTTCACACTGGCCAACACCGAGTTTGTCTACTGCAAGAATCAAACCCGTGAGCACCGGGTCGACTCCCTGTGTCCTAGGATAGATTAAGCCACTAGGCCAACGGTGTTGGTTGACACTAAAAAATATTATCAATGACGAAAGCTCTCAAATTGAAAAAAATAATAAAATTGTTTTAGTTACTATATTTATAGTTATTCAATGGTAGAATATATTTTACTTAACACTTTGACCCCTTTTTTAAAATTCGCTTAAGATTCACAGTTGTGTGCATATTAATCAATATTTATTTATAATTACATATTAATTTTAATTAATATATAAAAATTTAAAAAAATGTACACAGATTTCTCAAGTTTTTCTGTCATATACGATTAATATTTATATAAATATTTAATTACTATCATATTAATGACATTAATATTCACTTTTTTAGTATTTGTTATTGATGTTTATACGCAAACATATATAATTTAGTCCCCCAATGTTGGTTGCCTTTCCAATTTCAGCAACATGGGGACGTCGGCTCCCAAGTTCGAACCCAGGTGTGACCAGTGGCAGAGTATGTGTGTGATGTTTATTTGTCATTTCATCTAAGTAGACAAGAAAAACGTATATATATATATATATATATATATATATATATATATAATTTGCATTGGATAACATATTATATAGTTCTATTATATTTACATAAAATTACATACAACAATTAGTAAAAAGAGTCTACGTGTAAGATCGTACAAATTTTGTATACAATACAAATAAATTATTGATTCATCCATCAAGATTATATCTCCGTGCATGGCACGGGTACGAATACTAGTTATCTATACATTTATACATATATACTATCATGAAAATATCCTTTAGTAACCATCACTTTAGGAAAAAAAATACAAGGTTAAATTTAAAAACAAACAGACTAAAGACTAATATTTTTGTGACCGACTGAAAGTTAATAAATGATTCTGCTAATAAATCTCCACAGTGATTTCTTTTTATTCAATTAATTACGCTAAAGAAAAACTTTGTGTCTCAACTATAGTTCTCTAACAACTCCAGAGAGTGTTAGGCTAGGCGATTGATTGTTTGATTTGTACCCGACTACGAAAAAATATAAGTAAAGAGCAAATAAAAACAAAATTGTTTGAGATATAAAATTGTTTGAGATATAAAACTTATATTGATTGATAAAAACAAAAAATATAGTATTTACAGGTTGTATTTATAGACAAAAATCGAAGTCTATTCTCTATTGTCCACTACCATCGCCTAACAATTGACCTTGCCCTTAGTACCTCTCTTTTGCACTCACGCGGACGGTTTCAATTACTAGCTAGCTTTGTGCACTATCTAATTTTCTTAGTTTTTAGGCACTATTCACCTCTCACTACAAAAAAAAAGATATATTAGCAACGGACTCATGGTTCGTCGCTATAAACATCATTAGCGACGGAACATGCTTTAATTGTTTACGAGGTGATTAGCGACGGATTTTGGAGCATTTAGCGACGGATTTTACAAGGCGGGAAAATGCGAAATTTTTGTTTTGAATTAGCGACGGATTTAGTGAGGGATTTTCGTCGCTAATCATGGAAAAATGCGCCACTCTGACCGTTGCAGAATATTGAAGACCGGGCCACATTTAGCGACAGAAATCCCTCACTAAATCCGTCGTTAAATGTCAAAATTTTTATAAACCTGAATTCTTTCTTTCCTCTTTCATTTCTTCCTCTTTCCTCTTTCATTTCTTATTCGTACCCGTTTTCATTTCCTCTTACCTCACGAAAAACCCTCTCTTTCTCACGAAAATCTGTCTCTTTTCACCACCACCACCACCACCACCACCATCATCTTCTCCATTTTTTCTCTCTCACCAACCATCTCTCTCTCGTTTCACCATATTTTACACACAAACACACGAGTGAAATAAATAACTTTAATATATTTAAATTCACACACAACATTTAGCACAATGGGAAATATTTATACTATTTGAAGAAAAAAAGTGTTTTTGCTACATTACACAGTTGTTTCACAAAAGGCAAAAAGTGTAGCAACCAAATTTAGTAAAAGCACGTGACAACCCTAGTCACATTTTGACACTAATATCATCACTTGCATGATCCTCTTTCAAAAAGACATAACTTACACCAACCTCCCACCGCAAACTGATTGGAAAAACTGTATAAGAGACTGTGGCCCCACCCTTCCAACTCTTGGAGCAGTATTTCTAAAGTGAGTATCTGTTAAACGTACATCAGTGGTATGAGGCGTGCCTAGCATATGATGTTCTTGTTTATGATGTAATAGTTTTCTTTAGGTTTAAAGGTACTTTTAGTCCCTGCAAATGTCACAATAATCCAGTTTAGTCCCTGCAATTCCAAAACTTTTAAAATAGTCCCTGCAATTACTAAACGTTACTACTTTTAGTCCCTGCTGTTAGTTAAGGGTTAACACTGTTATCTTTTGATGATGTGGCACACCCCCCAGGCTCCACCTGGCACACCCCCCCACCCCCCCACCCCCCCACCCCACCCCCCCCCACCCCCCCCTCCCCTTCGCACCTCCCCCTCCCTTCGCCTCTCCTCCCCTTCGCCCCTCCTCCCCTTCGCCCCTCCCCTCCCCTTCGCCCCCCCTCCCCTTCGCCCCCCTCCCCTTCGCACCTCCCCTCCTCATGCGCTGCGTTTCACCCATAAACCAAACCGAACCCTAAGTTTTGCGAAAACGTTGGGGTTGAGAGAGAGAGTTCGAAATTTCGAGAGAGAGAGAGGGGGGATATGGCTGAGACGGAGATGCGATGAGGGAGGGGAAACGAAATGGAAGGAGAGACGCGATGAGGGAGAGAAAAGGAGTTGATTTCGGTGCGAGAGAGAGAGAGAGAGAGGAGAAAACGAGAAGGGAAACGAAGGAGGTTGCGACGGTGAGGGAGAGGGATTGCGCCGGACCAACTCCGATTTCACGCGATTGCGACGGTGGGAGTTCGCGGTGAAGGAGACGGTGGTGTTGTGGTTTTCGCCGGAGCTCAACGACAGCGCTGTTGGTGACTGACGCGCGTACGGTGGGGTGGGGTCGGTGGTGGGGGGGAGGGGGGTTCACGAGGAAGAAGAAGGGTGGGGGTGGGGGGGGTGGGGTGGGGGGGTGGGGTGGGGGGGGGTGGGGTGGGGGGGGTGGGGGGTGGGGGGTGTGCCACATCATCAAAAGTTAACAGTGTTAAGCCTAAACTAACAGCAGGGACTAAAAGTAGTAACGTTTAGTAATTGCAGGGTCTATTTTAAAAGTTTTGGAATTGCAGGGACTAAACTGGATTATTGTGACATTTGCAGGGACTAAAAGTACCTTTAAGCCTTTTCTTTATATGTATTCGCGTTTTCAACTTGTACCTTCTTTATATGTATTCGCGTTTTAACACCCCGGTATTTTTATCAAGTAAAAATACCCAAGTGTACCATCATAAAATAATCAGAGATATATTTCCTGTTTAAATACTGAACATCACTATAAAATTTTCACTGAATAACAACAGAACAGTCTTAAACATAAATAAGACCATAAGCCATCAGTGAAATACAATGTTCAATATCGCACAAGAAAGCGGAAATAAATACATAACTTTTACAACAGTTAAAGTCATAATGCCGTAATACATGACTAACAAGGGAAAACATAACTTAAGCATAAAAGCTAAGTCTTCAGCAACCATCCGAGTACCACCTACTCGTGCCTCTTGGATCTCCACTTTCCCTGTTTATATGTAAAACCACAACATTTAAACAGTGAGATACAATCTCAGTGAGTTCTACCGAGACCCCTAACTACACTCTCGGTTCATTTATGAATTCTCGTACATTCGTAGTTTACTTTATAAATTACATTCTTTTAATTTAGCACGACACCGACCCCAGCTTTGGTAATCCCGGTGACTCGTACTAGTCAACATAGTATGATACCAGCCCCAGCTTTGGTAATCCCAGTAACCATACTATTGATATCTTTAGAATGACACCGACCCCAGCTTTGGTAATCCCGGTGACCATTCTTTCTAAAATTTAACACGATACCGGCCCCAGCTTTGGTAATCCCGGTAACCCGCTCTCGGTTTATTTATAAAACCTTTACCTGGCAATCCTGTTATTGAATTGCAATTATTCACTGGTAATTCGATATGAATTACAAACAATTACTGGTAATTCAATTAATGAATTACAAACATAACCTTTTAATATTTAGCACGTCACCAACTACCGCAAGCTTAGGTGAACCCCGCAGAGCCAATAGGTGTACAATGTCTAAAGGCAAAAGTAACAACATAGGGGCCTAGGTCAAGGGCTCATGACTTCCCTCACCTAGTATGCTATTTAATAGAGGTCGTCACCTCGACTAGATACAATATATACATATATCAAGAATCATAGACCGGTTTAGATGATTTAACAATCATCCCGCGTCATTTATACAATATCACATAGGACTCATAGTCCGCTTTCTTTTCGATAAAAAAACATTAAGTCCGCATTCGCTCTCGCATACTAACTCGACACTTTTCAACTTAATTTTCAATGTCAAAAACAGTTCATTTTGCCTTAAAAATAGAATATTCAGTTAGGCCTCTGAATAAGCTTTCCAACGCATCTTAGAACACCTCAATCGGGTTCCCGGATCAAAAGTTATCGCGAAACGAAAAACAGTGTTTGGTTGCTGAAATCTGCCAAATGGCGCGCGAGTGGCGCGTGGCGCACAAGTGGCGCGCGAGCTGACAGTAGGTTCTGTCAACTGGCGCGCGAGTGGCGCGCGGCGCGCAAGTGGCGCGTGGACTGACAGTAAGTGGGTCTGTCAAGTGCAGAATTTGGCGGTTTCGCGCGAAAACCGCGATTCCGCTTAATTCCGATTCTCGTTCCGACTGAAAACAGATTTAACAACCAGCAAAACAAACCCAACCAATACCACACAATCAATCAATTCAATCAAAAACTCAATCGAAACGAATTGTATCAAAAACGACGTATTTTTCCAAATAGCGGTTTTCAACACAAAATCTGTCAAACTAAATTTCCAAACAATATTCCAGTCCAGCGAAAGCGATAAAACAGTTAATTAATTAATTCGAAACATAAAAATCGTAAACGTGAGTAGAACTCACCCTTGACGCGTGTACCACGATCGAGCCGAATTAACCGAGTAGCCACACGAACATTCCTCGCTCCGGCGACACCCAATCCGCTTTCAAAGCTTTCCACTCGATCGCAAAACCTCTATTTGACCGAAATACCGAATTCCCCGAAATGCTTCATGAGCACTATTCATCATCTTCTTCAACCTCAAGTCACTATTCACAAAAACCCCAATTTGCTCCCTAACCCCTTGATTCTTCACAAACTCCAAATCGGACTTCAATATTTGCGCTATCCACCTTGAGCTCGCTCCCAAACACCATCCAAAGCTTTCCTTTGAGCTTGAACAACAAAACCTCCACTTTACTCCACATTTCGAAAATGGTGGATTTGAGGAGAGTGAGTTGATGATGAAGATTTTGGTACCAAGACGAAGAGGAAGGAACACCGAACATTTTTCGTGTTGGAAGGAAGTCGTTTTGATGAGCCGAAGTCCTCCCGTTTTCCTCTTCTTCCTCCTCACCCTTTCTTTCTCTTTTCTTTCTTTTCTCTCATTCTCTCTGTTTCTCCTCTCTGTCACTCTCTCGCATCCTTTCTTTCTCTTTTCAACACACAACACACACTTATATTTATTTATTTAATATATACGCAGTAACGTGGTCCAATTACCATATTGATCGAAATCTCCTATTTCGATTTTGAAACTTCCTTGATCCGTATTATCCGGTTAACGATCCGATGACAACCAATAATTAATTTTAGCACTCAATAAATTTACCAGTCAAGTACTAAATTAATTTAATTGGGTTAACATCTAAATAATTCTATTAATTATTTTGCGGATGTTACAGTACCCGTTTTCATTTCCTCTTACCTCACGAAAAACCCTCTCTTTCTCACGAAAATCTGTCCCTTATCACCACCACCACCACCACCACCACCACCACCACCACCACCACCACCACCACCACCACCATCTCCATTTTTTCTCTCTCACCAACCATCTCTCTCTCTCGTTTCACCATATTTTACACACACACGAGTGAAATAAATAACTTTAATATATTTAAATTCACACACAACATTTAGCACAATGGGAAATATTTATACTATTTGAAGAAAAAAAGTGTTTTTGCTACATTACACAGTTGTTTCACAAAAGGCAAAAAGTGTAGCAACCAAATTTAGTAAAAGCACGTGACAACCCTAGTCACATTTTGACACTAATATCATCACTTGCATGATCCTCTTTCAAAAAGACATAACTTACACCAACCTCCCACCACAAACTGATTGGAAAAACTGTATAAGAGACTGTGGCCCCACCCTTCCAACTCTTGGAGTAGTATTTCTAAAGTGAGTATCTGTTAAACGTACATCAGTGGTATGAGGCGTGCCTAGCATATGATGTTCTTGTTTATGATGTAATAGTTTTTTTTATATGTATTCGCGTTTTCAACTTTGTACCTTCTTTGAAAACATATGAGTCCCCTTAGAGCGATATTTATGAAAAGTTTTGTTGAACTTTCAATATGTGTTAGTTTGCCATCATGTTTCATAACTTGCATTACTCTGATTGCGATTTGGAAAGATCGAAGTTTCAAAAAGAAAAACAATATGACCCTCTGAAAAACAATATGACCCTTTGCCATCATGTTTGTTTCATTTTGTATTTAGAGTTTGGCTTACTTCGTAACCCTCTGAAAATCGGGGTATTACATTGTGGAATCAGAGCAGTTCAGCATAACTGGCCTAACCCTCTGAAAGTCTTTTAACCAAAATATGAATAGTATCCATCACACAAAGTGTTAAAGTGGTAATTCGATTGGCCTAATTACTCCCTCCATTCTTAATCTTTAGTACTTTTGGCCTCTTATTTTTGTTCCAAAACAATAGTACTTTTAAAAATTCAATGTACAATTCACCAAATTTTTCCAAATACAGCTTTTATATTTATTGAGTCTTTTAGAGTTCTAAAGTATGTATTAATTGTCACAAGATTTTTTTATTTTGATTTGAATTTTCCAAGACAACTACAAATGGGGTATACTATCAATCAACTATGAAAAAAGAAGAAGTAAACAGAAGACGTTGGAAGAAGGAAATTGGCAGACGGTAAACAAGAAATGATAGAAAAGGGAAACTAGAAATAGATCGGTCACTGTTTTCAAGTCACTGCTTTCACTGCAATGTCACGACGATTTTAAAAAATTGTCAGCTTCTCACTCAACGGGAATAAAGACTTTCACTTAAAATAAAACTAAATGTTACCCCGTGCGATGCACGAGATATCATTATGAAAAAATAGATAGTATTATGCATATTTCTATTAGTTAAGCGTTTGAACTATTTGATAGACACTTTAGTATTTTGTCAAGAAATTAATTTTTCCACAAAATTGGTTATTGAGGAACAAAATTCGTGTATTTGAACATTTTTAAAAAATTCTAGACCCTAAAGTCCCTCATAACACACTTCTTAGTGTCACACCTTACTTATTTTCTCGCCAAATAATTTTTTCCAGCAATCCAATTATTAAGGAATGAACTTCAGGTATTTGAACATCTAAATTTTTTTGGACCTTAAAGTACCCCAAAACACACTACTTAGCGTCGCACTTTACATATTATGCCATGAAATTAATTTTATTTTTCACAAAACCGATTATTGAGGAATGAACTTTGTCTATTTGAACCCTAAAGTACCCTAAAACACATTGCTTAGCGTTGCACTTTACGTATTTTGTCACGAAACTAATTTTATTTTTCACCAAACTGGTTATTGAGGAAAGAACTTTGCGTGTTTGAAAAGTTAAATTTCTTTTCCGAGTCAGAAAGTACCACACAGTTTAGCGTCGCACTTTACGTATCTTGTCATTGAAGTAATTTTTTTCACCAAGCTGGTTATTGAGGAGCGAGCTTCGTGTATTTCAACAATTAATTTTTTTTTTCGAACCCTAAAGTACCCTAAAACATAGATTAGGATCGCACTTTACGCACTTTGTTGAACAATTAATTTTTTAAACTCTAAAATACCACAAAACAAACTCTCTAATATTAATTTTGCCTTAAGACTAAAACTAGATTTTACCATAGCTGAACCCACCCAATGCACCTGCCTTATTTTCTTGTAAATTAAATATCTCTCTTTTCTTACTCCCACATTAATTGTGGGACTCGGTAAAGATTGTGGAACCCACTTAAAAGGTATTAAGATAAGAAAATGGAGGCTTGTTGAAGAAGCCAGAGACTCTTGTTGGTTACAATAAAAAGCGAGAAAGAGAGGAAAAGTACCAACAGAAAGCAAACATAAGTAGAATAGCACGGTAAGCGGATTCGTGAGAAAGAAAAGAAACGGTAAGCATAGGCATTGATTTGTGAGAAAGAAAAGAAAAAGTTTGAAACGAGGACGGCGGAGGGAGAAGAAGACATCGACGACAGGCTCAGCAGTCTCCCCGACGGTGTATTGAGCCACATCCTATCATTCCTCCCAGCAAGAATCTGTGTGACAACAAGCGTTCTTTCTCGCAGGTGGCGACACCTTTGGGAGTGTCTCGATGTGCTTGACTTATTCGACGACTCTCACATATGGCTTCAAATTCAAAACACTCAAAAAAAACATAATGTTCAAATGCTTTGTCGTTTTCGTCAACGGCGCACTCACACTCCGCAAGTGCCGTGAAATTAGAAAGATGCGTCTTGGGCCCTTTATGTGCCTACTCCGTCGACACGTGGATTCACTCCGTCATTGGGCCCCACCTCGAGGAACTCCACCTCACACTCTTTTCATCTAACGAAGAACACACATTCCTCCTCCCACTCACCCTCTTCACTTTATCTAACCTCATCTCCCTCACTCTCTGTGGTGCTGTATATCTGCAAGTGGAAAACACTTCTTCGATTCGTTTACCCTCACTCAAGACACTGAAACTTGAGGTGGGTTATGTAGATGCAGATTCATTGGATGTTGTTCTCTCTGGTTGCTCTGTACTAGAAACTTTGGAACTGTGTTTCTCTCCTGAAGAATTGGGTAACAACAAAACGTCTTCTGTTGGGTCGTTCAACAACAAAGGTAATAATTTATTATATTATATCACAATAAATAGTTTGTTGTTGTATTCCTATAATACTATTACGTACATTACATTAATCATAACTTTTTTTTTTGTGTTAGTGGCTAGTTGGTGCACCTGTTATCAATTTTCCTGAATTTGGCCATTTACTTCATCTTGAGTTTATTGGGTGTTTCTTTCAAGTGTAGAATTAGCCTGGGAATACATAGGTAGGAAATGAGTATTCCCATGTTTGTTAGAAGTTTAAAAAAAATATTCCCAGGTATCAAGATTCCTATGAGTGAAATAACTTCCATCATTCCCAAGGATTTATTCCCAAGGAAAAGGGTGGGGAAAAAGTTCCCATGAATATATGAATAAAAACCATGAGTAACTACCTATATTCCAACTCTTGGAATAATTCCTGGGAATGTTATAAATATTTGCCAAACACAATTTTCACTAATACATTGGAATAAGATTCCCATCATTTTGTTCCTAGGAAATTCATTCCCAGGAATGAAATTACTAAACTTGAAACAAACGCCCCCTAGTAGTAGATAGAGTTTATTTAAGGAGAAAACTTATGTGTGTCGCTGTTTTAAATCACACTATAATTAACTATAAATTTTATCCATTTTTATTTATTTATTTATTTTTTAGACTTTTATCTCATAGTAAATTAATTGATCAGATTCAATTTGATTTTTCTTCACTCTACTACTAAGATGGTTTTTTTGACAATAACTACTAAGATGGTTTATATTCATGGTTTTAGAACCTATTATGCTAACGAGTCTGTTTTTCTAGGTTGCAGCACTGGTGGAAAAGAAAATTCCATGATGCTTTAACTGATACTGATGATCGACTAATACAAACAATTAGTCGGCCATATGGTCAACTGATGCCTACGCAAGCTGTTGGTGATATTTGTGTGCTTATTCCTCTGAGTTTTTGTTGCTTCTTCTATGAAGACGTTGCTACTGTAAAACCTTACGATCCTTTAGGTGACATTTCTTATCATGTGATGTACGTATATGTGTGACAACATTTATTGATTAAATATTTGTAGTACCTATCTAAAGAATCATCAAAAACAATAATGTCATTCCATAATATATTAGATCGTGTTATTACACCTCAAACAAAACATAACTTCAGCAAATTTCTCCCTGTGCATTGCACTGGTTCAAACTACTAGTGTCTAACATGCAAAAACAATGACTTAAATAGAAAGTTTTACAAATTGTGTTGTTTTCTTGGATTTGTCTTTTGAACCCACTTCTATGTGATGAGTGAAAGAGTAATTCTTCTTGAAAGGGTCACTAATCTCCATTTCATAGTCACCATGATAAAGGGAGACTTTAAGGAACCCATTTTTATCAGTAGTTGTTGATAGTGGTTTTAGCCCCCACTCATGAAGTAGTTTGTCAACAACATCCCCAGCAGGCAAGTTCTTGAAATTGTTATCTATCAAGCAAATTCGACCGCAACTATCTTGTGGTGACCATGATGTCCACATTATTATGCCTTGAATCTTTGGGTGGGAGTGTGCTTCTCTAAGAACTTGCTCAAAGTACTTTGCCTACAAAAATGAAAAACTTTATAATAAATTCATCTCTAATGTGTAAAATATTAAAATCACATTTGATGTTGAGCTCTTAGTGATGTATCCATTTTAGCATTTATTTTCGATTATCCAACAGATAAAGGTTAAAAAAAGACTCACAGCAATTATACACATAGCTAGGGAGTTGCATGTTTCATTTAGATAGAAATAAAAAGAGATGAGTGAAATTTTTCTAACAAATAAAGGTGGAAAGTGTGTGCATCATTTAAGCATACTAAACTAGAGGTGATCAAAATTTTCTTAGTGACATTACCTGATTAGGTTGGCTTGCAACATCAATTTCTGTAATCCAGATTGGAAAACCAGTGGAAGCAAGAGTATCAATGGAAGCTCTCATGTAAGGTAAATTAGGAGGGAAATTTGGAAAATGAGACTCCAATCCAATTCCAATAGGCAATTGACTATTCCCAGGATAACTTAGAATCTCTTTGATCTTCTGAATATACTTTGATGGGGTTGCTAAACCATCTCTATTATCCTCAATAGTATTGAATTCATTTAAGAACAAAGTGGTTTGTCCATCAATCTTGTGAGCCTCATTAAACATCCTAGCTGAAAAATTTTGTCCAAGTTTATTTTCAAAGAATGAAAAGTGCAAATTTTCATTAACAACATCCCATGCAATAACTTTTCCCTTGTATCTGGCCACAACAGAATTCACTCTCTTTTCAACTGCTGAGTTAAGTTGAGTTGGTGAAAGTGAAGGAACCCAACTAGGTTGATAATTAGGATCATCCCAAAATATATTGTGGCCTCTAACAGAGATATTGTGTTTCTCAGCAAACTGTAGCATGAGATCAGCTATTGGATAGTTCTTCTTTCCTTGCTTATATTCTGTGCTGTACCACTTCATTTCATTTCCAAATGTTGTTACTGTGAACCTTGAAGTGAACCAATTTTGATATGCAATATTGTTTAGGATGTTACTGTTTAGGGCACATCCAAATGGGAAACTCTTCCTCTTCAATTTAATAGATATGCTTGCGTTTAATAAAGGGTGTCCTTCTTCATTAACTGCTTGGACTAATACCTTCTTCTTGCGGGTCTGATAAGTTAGAATAAAACTTTGTTAATATAAATATATATATATATATATATATATATATATATATAAAAGAAAAAAAGTACATGTATCTAGTATACAAAATATAAGCAAATAAGTAATATCTGATCAAAATTTAGATTAGAGTACTTTTTTATATTTTGTTACGACGAGAATAAATTATAACAAATGTGTACCTTCTCAATGCTTTGACGTTGATGAGACATCCATTGTTTTGTTGTGAATGGCTGCAAGGAAATACTGTCTATCCAAATTTCCACAGAAGTATCATTGCTCTACACAAAATTCAGCATTTTGAAATGTTAAGAAAGTCTTGAAAAATAGTAATGAATAACTTTCATTAAATAAAATTACACTTATGAAGAGCCTTGAAATTGAAAGTACCTTAAAATAAAGTTCAGCTATTCCTGAGGTATCTGCTGTAAGACCACCCTTGAGCATAGACCAGCAATTAGTCTCAGCATAAATGGAACCAGCAAATTTTGTTCCTTTAGATGTTTTCACATTTGCTGTTACTGGAACATTTCCTTTGCTCACTTGTATCCAAGCTGCATAATATTTTTAACCCATAACCATATCTATAACATATAATGATATTTCATATACATATATTATACACATGGCCGGATCCAAAAGGGCCTCCAAATTTTTAAGTCCAAAAAGACCTAAAAAAGCAATTTTTTAGTTATATATACTTTATACGTTACAAAGAAGTTTGGATCCCCAGAAGTAGTTGTGGGAGAAGTTATCATAACTTGTCCCACAAGTACTTTGAGGATCCAAACTCGTTACGGAGTTACAAACAAATCGTCATTAATTTGTTCTCATTGTAATAACCGCGAATTTTTACAGTTAGACTAGGGAATCGAATCCTAATTGTTATTGTTCTTTTAGATTTTTCTTTTTTTTTCGTGGTGTAATGTGGCCGCTCCACCATACACCTTTTGAGTTTGTTTAATTTATTTACTTTTTACAATCACTATTTAGTTTATTTGATTGATTTTTCTTTTGCATCAGTTTATTTGATTGATATAGATACATACTTTCAAGTTTATTATTACGTTAACAAAATACAGAATATATATAGAAAAAATATTGCAAACAAAATCAAATACATTTTCAATATTTATTTTGTACGTGCTTTTTTTGTAACTAGTAAAATATGGAACTTCTATATACAATAAAATATTATTACATTCAACAAAATACAGAATATACTTTATTATTACATTTAGTAATATACAGAACTTATATAAAAAATGTAGAAATGTAAATTCAAATTTAAGTTTTTTCTTATTTTGGATTGACGGATTCTAATTGTAAATCTTTTACTAAAAAAGAGTTAAATTTTTTATCCGTATTTAAAATATTATATATATATATATGTATATATTGTCAAAAAATATCTTTAACATATGTAATAATCATCATATTTTAATTTAAAGATTTAACTTTTGTTATCCTATATATATATATATAAATTCCTCATATTAAACTCTGCTTTAGCCCTCAACTTGTGTTGGGCTGGCCCTGATCATTTATACAACTTGTGAGAAATAATACAGAACATTTATAATATTTAAGTACAAACAAAATCACATTTTTTAGTTATATGTACTCTATACGTAACAGAGTTACAAACAAATCGTCATTGTTCTTTTAAATTTTTCTTCTTTTCTCGTGGTGTAATGTGGCCGCTCCATGATACACCTTTTGAGTTTGTTTAATTTATTTACGGTTTTACAATCACTATTTAGTTTATTTGATTGATTTTTTTCTTACATCAGTTTATTTGATTGATATAGATTCATATTTAAATTTCAATACTTTATTATTAAGTTCAACAAAATACAGAATATATATAGATAAAATATTGCAAACAAAATCACATTCATTTTCAATATTTTATTTTGCTCGTGCTTTTTTTGTAATTAGTAAAATATTTAACTTCTATATATAATAAAATATTAAAAACAAAAAAAAAATTGTTTTCAACATTTTATTTTTACATTTAGTAATATACAGAACTTATATAAAAAATGGAGAAAAGTAAATTCACTTTCAACATTCTAACGGTAAATCTTTTATTAAAAAAAGTTAAATTTTTTATTTATATTTAACATATATATATATATATATATATTGTCAAAACAAATCTTTAACATTTGTAATAATCAATATATTTTTAATTTAAAGCTATAACTTTTTTTGTCCTATATATAAAAATGCCTCCTATTAAGTTCCGCTTTAGGTCTCAACTTGTGTTGAGCCGGCCCTGATTATACAAATAATATAGCACTATAGTGAGAAATAATACAGAACATCTACAAAATTTAAGTACAAAAATTTACCAGATAAAGAATAATGATTCCCCTTATGAAGATAAACGTTCTGAGAGACACTATCATGTGGTTGATTTCTGCTATGAGCTACCACATATTTGTTGCCAAATGATTCTCTATGTTCTATTATTGCATTTCCAAAGGCTTTCCATCCATTTAGTCCATCGTTCAATTTTGGGTTTTGAATGATTCCTCCATTATATTGAGGCTTCAGTGGGTGTGTCAAACACTGAGATTTAAAACAAGTTACACTTACTGTAAGAGTGAATTTTTTAGAAAATATAAACCTAAAAATACAAGAAATGCTAAAGAGAGTACTTACTTTAATGCTGGCACTGTAATCGTAGGATGATGATTCAACTCCAATACCTGTGGTGCAATGCTTTTATATTAGTAGCTTATATTAATATTCATCAAAAACATAGTCAGTAACTAAAAAATCTCATTTTATTATAAATATTGATAGAATAAATTCAAAAACTAAAAACTAACCTGTGAGAAGGAGGGCACATATGAGAAGGACGAAGTTCATTTTTGATTGTATCAAAAACCTGCTCCAATAGAAATAGAAATAGAAATGAAAACTAGAACGAAAATAAGAGGCTATATAATGTGTTGAAGCAAATCATCTATTTTTTAACCATAATTAATGTTTCCGATTTGATTTGGTGTAGTTAATTTCATTCCATTTGAAATTGGTGTAGTTAATTTCATTCCATTTGAATGTCATAAAAACGCGTCCTGGATTTTGGCATAAAGAACAACATTTTTTTTATTTAAGGAATGAATTAACATTTGGAACAAAAAACTAGTAATTTCTTTTTTTTTTTCAATGAAAACTTGTGATTTCTCGGAAACAAAGAGTTTTGATTCTCTTCATTTCCCTAAAATTTTTTTGTTTTTTTACAATAGTGTGTAAAATTTATAAATACCTAAAATAAATGTCATATTTTAGGAATGTGTGTATTTATGTACTAATTAAAAACTATAGTAATAATCATCCATTTCTTTTGAGAAGTGAGAATATCCATCCCAGCCTAATTTGAGTACCATTACATTTATTACATATTAAAATTGTAAATAATTTCATTCCATTTGAATGTCATAAAACGCGTCCTGGATTTTGGCAATAAGAAGAACATTTTTTATTTAAGAAATGAATTAACATTTGCAACAAAAAACTTGTAATTTCTTTCTTTTGTTCCGACCAAAACTTGTGATTTCTCGGAAACAAAGAGTTTTGATTCTCTCCATTTCCCTAAAGTAATGGAAGATTTCACTATTATAATTTTTGGTGTGTAAAATTTATAAATACCTAAAATAAATGTCATATATATTTTAGGAATGTGTGTATTTATGTACTAAATAAAAATTATAGCTAGTAATAATCATCCATTTCTTTTCAGAATTGAGAATATCCATATCGATCCCAGAGTCCCAGCCTAATTTGAGTACCATTACATTTATTACATGCTTTTGTTTCTTTTCTTTTGTCTTCCACTCGTTACCAAACAAATTGTAAAGAATTACATTAATAGAATTGATTTTTTGATGTAACATTAATAGAATTGATTTCAGTTGGTATTTCTTTGGGATGTGAACATAAATATGAGGTGGATTTGGCGCCTCAAAGTCCCAGCTAAGGTTCAACACTTCATTTGGCTTTGTCTTCACAATGCCCTTCCAACTAATGCCCGTAGGCATCATTGCAATATGGTAGCTTCTTCAAGCTGCACCCGTTGCTCCTCTCCCATGGAAGACCTTCTTCATTGCCTTCGCGAGTGCCCTCATTCTAAAGAAGTGTGGCTCCGTTTGGGAATGGGGGCTCATCCTAATTTTTTTCTCTCAAGCTGAGACTAACTCCTGGATTTATGATATGATTCACAGTACTTCCATGTACATTTTTATTGCTGGTTTGTGGCAGGTGTGGTGCTGGCGCAACAATATGATTTTTGAAGAACAACCTTGGAGAATTCATGAAGTCCTTAGGAAGGTCTATGTGTCCCATGACGAGTTTCTAGACTACTTCCTTCCCCAGGGGGTTGACGTTGCCTCGGCCAAGCTCACTTCTCACTGGACACCACCTCCTATTGGTTATGTTAAAGTCAATGTGGATGGGAGTTTTTTGGAGAATTGCTCTCGTATGGGAGCTGGTGGTATTCTTCGAGATCACACAAGTGGTTGGATTGCTGGTTTCTCCTACCCCCAAACTGGTGGTGACGCCCTCTTGTCTGAATTACTGGCGATCCAAAGGGCTCTGGAGTTGTGTCATACTAAGGGTTTTGAGCAAATTATTTGTGAGAGTGATAGTTTAGAAGCGGTGCAACTTTTCTCTATGGATAGCACTCATGCTTTACATTCCCATGCTTCTCTCATCTTGCAGATATCGGAGGCTTTGCAGCGAACTGGAACTATTAGCTTGAGCCATGTTCCGAGAGACCATAACAGATGCGCAGATTTCTTAGCAAATGAAGGTTCCCGATGGCCGACATGCTCTGGGATCACCCACCGCCGGGACTGGAATCTCTCATTCTGAGAGATAAGCTTGGATCTTAGTTTTTTTGCTCTGTTTTTTCTTTTGTCTTTGTCTTTGTTACATTGTAACACCACCAAAAAAAACTAATACTACCAACCAGGTTGGTCCAAGTGGTTAGATTTGGATCCCATCCCAAGGTCTCGGGTTTGAATCTTGGGTGTGGCAAAAACTCTGTTGGGAGGGGAGAACCACACGGAATAAAAATTAAACCTAGTGTATCAAAAAACTAATTTAGTTTTATATGTTCTTGTTTTTTTTTAGAAAAAAATTTTGCTCATAAAAAAATTAATTTAGTTTTTCTTAGAACTGAAATATTTCTTGCTGTGATCATTTTGTTTGCATCCCCGTAGTAAATATTTATTTTTAAATTAGACCTCATTTATTCCATGATCCATGGACTAAAATTAAAATGGTCTCTTTTTTTTTGTTTAGACCATTCCTTGCTACTCACGGAGTGTCTTAACGCTTTCGACGAAAGACTAATCTCTGCACGTGCTTAGGATCAAATTTTGCACTGACCAACACCGAGTTTGTACACTACGTAAATCAAATTCGGGAGCACCGGTCGATCCCCTATGTCCCAGGGTAGATTAAGCCACTAGGCCTGGTGACCAACGGTGTTGGTTAATTAAAATAGTTTCTAAATTCAAAGACTTGAAAACATAAACAACATTATTTATAGTGACTAATTTTTTGGCGTGAAACTGGTATCCTTTGCGCGCAACTGTAGAGATTAATCACTCGAGGGTAGGACCACAATGGGCGGTAAAGCCCTCGCTCAAGAGATTTAACGCTGCTGCACTCCAAGGCTAGATTCAAACTCAGGACCTTGGTTAAGCTAGAAGAGACTCACACCATCTCATCCAAGTGCTCTTGGGTTATTTATAGTGACTAATTAAAACAAAACAACAATGACTAAAAATAAAAAATTATATAATGAAAGGGCAAAAAAACAAAAAAAGTATTTTACAGGGACATGCAGACATTAATTATGATAAGAAACTTATCTTCTTTGTTTTGAGGACATTAGTTAAAATATGGTAATTTATCTTCTCTAGCTCATTCGAAGTTTGAATTAAACTGCATATTTTTCATGTTTTTTTCTTACTAGTAGCCAATAATGTTAAAATCTATAATCCTCATTTTTATATATAAGTATTTATTTCGTATTAAAATTTGTATTACCCTTCACTAAACAGTATTTTCTGTTTTAGTGCAGTATTAAAATTTAAAGAATATTCCATCAATAAACAATATTCCATTTTATTATCCAAAAATAATAATAAACAATAGTCCATTTCAATAGATGATATTCCAGGCAATGTTTTAAAAACCGGACCGGACCGGCCGGTTCAACCGGTTGAACCGGGAACCGGACCCCGGCCGGTTGGTTCAATCCCATTTGAACCGCAGTCCTATTGAACCGCCTAGAACCGGATCAAACCGGGGAAGAACCGGGGAAGAACCGGGTTGAACTGCGGTTCAACCGCTTTGAACCGGAAACCGAACCGGATTGAACCGCCCGAAATACATTTTTTTTATTTTTAAATTTACTTTTTTCTCCAAAATTTAATATTTTTTATTTTTTATTTAATAAATTACTCATCCGGTTGAACCATGGTTGAACCGGTTGAACCATGAACCGGAGGCCTCGCCGGTTCGATCTCCGGTCCGGTTTTAAAAACATTGATTCCAGGTTGCTGCCTTTTCAAGTAGACTTGGTTTTTTGTAAAAAAAAAAAAGTAAACTTGGTTGTGATGTGTGTGCTATTTGAGGCTAGGGGGCATGCTAGCGGTATTTGGATACCAAAATCCCATGCATGCACCTATAATGTTGACACTATAGATATCTTTTTTTCAATCTATCACTTATTTATTTAACCACAAGTATTAAGAATTGGATTTTTTCTTTTATCTATGCTAGCCCTCAAGCTAGCAGCAGAAACCTTTTGTGGAGTTATGAGATGGACTTACGAAGACATGTCAACTTACATTGGCTTCTCATGGCCGATTTTGATGATATTGTTCTTCCTTCTGAAGTTAAGAGAGGTGATTTCCCTACCACTAGATTCTCTAAATTTGCTAATGTTATTGACAGGTGTAGATTGATTTCCTTTGTGCAACGAGGAGCTTCTTTACTTGGTAAAAAAATGGAAACAAATTTCAATGCTATTTTTAAACGCCTTAGTAGCTGCTCAAATGGTATGATTGACTCGGGTGGGCTGGTTAGTGATGACCAAGGGCGTTGGTTAGACGATTTTTCTTCCAATGACAAACAAGGGGGTGTCCATTGCGCAAAGTTGTTTGCCATTTTCCATGGATTGTCTTTGCTGATCCATATCGAAAAGACACTTGCAATATGTGAATCATATTCCAAGGATTCAGTTGTGATTTTGCAAGATAGGGATCACCACCAGATTCATGCTTATGCATCCCTCTTGATGAAGATAACTGGCTTGATGGATTGCTTTCAGGATTTGACTCTCCTTCATGTTTACAGACAAGCAAACACTTGTGCAAATTGTTTAGCTAAGCTTGCTAATAGGAAAGTCAGGGGATTAGCTTCTAGGACTCGCCTCCTAGTGATTTGAATTCGTTCTTGTTAGCTGATGCCCACTACAAAAATTACTGGTATTAGCGACGGCCATTAGCGAGGGACTTGTTGTCCCTCGCAAAAACTGCGATTAGCGACGGCTTTAGCGAGGGCATAGGGCTGTCAATTTTTTTGCGATTAGCGACGGCTTTAGCGACGGCAATGCCCTCGCTAATTTTAAGTCCCTCGCTAATTCTCTCGCTAAATTTGTCGTTCAGATGATGGGACTCAGCGCAGTGGTTGGTAAATGTGCAGAAATTAGCGAGGGACAGTTCCCTCGCTAAATTTAATTTTTCAGATGATGGGACAGTTCCCTCGCTAATTCCCTCGCAATTTTTTTTCTTTTTTTCTTTAAAACCGTTTACACGCTCCCTCTTCTTTCTCACTCACTCACTCTTCACCCTTCCTCTTCCCTTCCTCTTCCCCATTCCTCTTCCCTTCCTCTTCCTCTACTCTCCACCACCACCACCATCATCACCACCTCCTCTCACACTCTTCTTCTCTCTTCACTCTTCCAACACCACCACCACCACCACATACCTCCTACCACTCTCACTCACTCTCTCTTACTCTTCACCACCACCACCACCCCACCACCACCACCACTCTCACTCTTCTCTCTCTCTCTCTCTCTCTCTCTCTCTCTCTCTCTCTCTCTCTCTTACTCTTCTCCTTCTCTCTCTACTCTAAACCACCCATCACCACCACCACCACCACACCACCACCACGCCACCACCACCACCACTCTCACTTCTCTCTCTCTCTCTCTCTCTCTCTCTCTCTCTCTCTCTCTCTCTCTCTCTCTCTCTCTCTCTCTCTCTTCTCCTTCTCTCTACTCTAAACCACCCATCACCACCACCACCACCACCACGCCACCACCACACCACCACCACCACACATCACCACAAAATTAATAATATAATATAATATTCATTAATTAATAATAAATATATATAAAAAACAAGCCATTCAGCACGGGACACGTGTCATTTTTTTTTGAAAACTGTAGTCATTAGCGAGGGAATTAGCGAGGGAACTGTCCCTCGCTAATTCCTGCGCATTTACCAACCCCTGCAACTGAGTCCCATCACCTGAAAAGCTGCAGTTATTAGCGAGGGAACTAGCGACGGCATAGTCCCTCGCTAATTAGCGAGGGATCCAAATTCCCCCGCTAATCTCAATAGCGAGGAGGGATTCTGCGAGGGAACTGGTCCCTCGCTAATTCCCTTGCAAATGACCATTAGCGACGGTTTTATGTCATTTTGCGAGGGAAATGTCCGTCGCTATTGGCTAATTTTTTTGTAGTGGCCTCAAGCATCTATAGTTTATTTTAGTTGTTTTTTTTCTTTGTTTCATTTGTATCAACCAAAAAAATAGACGAAATTCCATTTTACCCTAAAGAAATTCCATTTATAATTTACTTCCTTAAACAATATTAAAATTTTAAATCTATATATACTCCAATGGAATATTCAATAAACAATATTTTCATAAAAAGAATTATTCTAACATGTGCAATTTGGTCAGGGATTCAAACCCTGGTCGATGCGTATGGAAAAGTACCTAGCGGGAGAGGTCAACCCATTAAATGGATCTCAATACCTCGGAGAATTAGTCTCTGCAGTTGCGCGCGCACGGGATACCTTGTTTTACCAACAAAAAAAACTAGTCAGAGAGCTTTTTTTTGTTGATAAAATAGATCGAGAGCTTTGATTAGCAATATCTCTGATCTCATTAATGGGGACTGTGGTGGTCAACAACATCTATTGAGAAGCTAATAGCGTCGCAGATTGATTAGTAAGATGGGGTCATCCCAACAACGGACTAGGAGTCTATGTTGTAATACTCCTCACAATGTTGTTTGTAATTTCTTATTAGGTGATGAGTGGGACTTCCATACCTCGAATTGTTATGAGGTTTCTTTTCTATACCCTATGACTGCTGGCAAAGCCATCGTTGTTAAGCTAGATATTTTTCCTGGTTATATGTTCGAACACGGTATTACGTGTGTGTGAGTTTACATGTGGTGCTTGTCACTCTGTCTACAGACCCAAAATAATAATGACGACATATAAGGTTCTCCATCTTCACTCAAAACAAAATTATTCATTTATAAAGGAAAAATATAAAAATAATTATACCAATAGCATGTATTTTTTCGGTCTTCGAGACTCTAAATAAAAACAATCATTTATAAAAAAACAAAGACACTATTCTTGAAGACAAAATATATAAAAAAAATAACTATACCGACAATAGTAATAATTTCCCATCAGGTTTCAAAATAATCAAAAATTTAAAAAAAAGTATAAAGGTAAAATATAAGAAATAATTATAACGACACCATGTAGTGTTTTCCGTCGGAATTCAAATAAAATATTAATTTGTAAAAAACAATGACATTTATAAAATGAACGCCCATCCAAATTTGTAAGCTTTACATAAAGCTTCCAACAACGTATGCCAAAGACTTCTTGTTGTGATCACACCATGGCTACTACTTCTTCTCCTCTAAGTCACGTTTTTTCATTACAACGACAGAACCTTCACGTTTGTACATATTTGAGAGTTCTAAATTGCACAGTAAAATATTCCCCCTTAATTCCTCTAGTTAGGATAACACATTTAACATTCGGTATATGAAAAGTAAGCGTGGGCTAGATGAAGATTATTAGAATAATCATTGCTTATTCTAGGAAAATGCCTTATTATTATAAATAGAACCCATGTTTGATCATCATACACACAATAATCCAATATCATATTTTACATGGTATTAGAATTTGCTCGATTTCTGTGACCAACAAGGTTTGTTGTTAGTGCCTTCCAGAAAAAAGTTATCCAACAAATGTCATGAATACCAATACTTTTTCAACGATTTTGCTCTCACTCCTTCTGATAACTACTTTGAACATTGATAATGTGGTGAAGGATATTAACGCACCAGACCAGGTGGTGGAAACTACGAATAGCGCAGCCTTATTGAGGAGGAAAGATGTAACGGATAAGTTTTGGAAGGATATTCGATTAAAGGAGAGTTTATTGTGCCAAAAATCAAGAGCTAGATTGATTAAAGAGGGGGATGCTAATTCAAAGTATTTTTGACTCTATTTTGCATTGTAGAAGGAGGAGGAGCAATTTTCTCTCGATGAACAACAATAGGCAATTGACTGAAGATGTGGATGAAGCGGTGGTAAAGCGCCATTTTTAGGAGTGTTTTGAGGAGTCAAACTAGAATCGGCCAGCTCTTGGAGGTATTAATTTTAAGCAAATACCAAGTGATGATAATGTTTTGTTGTTGAGGTCATTTTCGGAGGAGGAAATCAGGGCGGAGATTTGGAGTTGTGAAAAGTCTGGGGCCGGATGATTTTAATTTGAGATTTATCAAGGAGTGTTGGGAGGTGTTGAAGGATGATATTGTCGACTTTTTCCATGATTTCCACTCTCGGGCAACCTTGCCTAAAGCTATTGTGGCTTCATTCATAACTCTTATTCCTAAGATTGAACATCCCTTGGGGTTGGGCGATTATAGGCCGATTTTTTTGATTGGGTGTATTTATAAAATTCTAGCTAAGGTGTTGGCTAGTAGGCTCAAGAAAGTTCTACCTAAGGTTATATCCAATTATCAATCTGCTTTGTTGGGGTGGGGGGATATCTTGGATGGGGTGGTGGTTGTAAATGAGGTGGTTGATCTTGCGAAGAAAAGGAAGGAAGAATGTTTGTTGTTTAAGGTTTATTTCGAGAAGGCCAAAGATTCGATTTCTTGGAATTTTTTGGTGTATATGATGGAGAGAATGGGTTTCAACTCTATTTGGATTAAATGGATGAAGACATGTATCTTTTTCTAGTTCGCTTTCTGTGCTTGTGAATGGTAGCCTCACGAAATATTTTTAGGTGAGAAGAGGTCTTCGGCAAGGGGACTCCTTATCCCCGTTCTTGTTTCTTATTGTGGCGGAAGATTTGTCAGGTATGGTGGCTAAAGCTATTGAAGTTGGTTCATTTGTTGGTCATAAGACTGATGGTAACCTCTTTTTTCCATTCTACAATTCGCTGACGACATTATTTTGTAGGGTAAAGCATCATGGGAGAATATTTGGAGCATCAAATCTATTCTTAGAAATTTTGAACTTGTCTCGGGTTTAGAAATCAACTTTCATAAGAGCAAGCTTATTGGCGTTAATGTGGCGGAAGATTTTATGCATTCAGCCTCTTCTTTTTTGCTTTGTCGCACCGAATCTCTTCCATTTAAATTCCCGGGGATCTCCGTGGGAGCCAATCCTAGGAGCGCAGCTACTTGGAAACCGGTGTTGGACTCGCTTCGCAAGAGACTTGCTTCATGGAAGGGGCGTAACTTATCCATTGGAGAACGGGTAACTCTCATTAATTCTGTTTAAAATAACATCCATTTATAATTTGTTTCTGCGTTTATAAGACCCCGAAGGTAGTGATTAGTTCTATGATCATGATTCAAAGGGATTTCCTTTGGGGTATTAAAGATAATGGAAGGGGAATGCATTGGGTGGCTTCGGATAAAGTTTGTAAGTCTAAGAAGGAAGGCATAAAAAATCTTGAATTTATTATTCAATATAGCTTTTTTATCTAAGTGGAAGTGGCGCTTATTAACGGATGAGAAAGCTAGTTGGAGAGGCATTTTAACACATAGGTATGGTGACTTTCATTTTACTCACTACAAGAAAAACGGGGATTTTCGGCGGACAAAATCTGTCGGTAACGGCCAAAATCCGCCAAAAATTGGACATTACCGGCGGATATTTGCCGCAGGAAATCCGTCGGTAATTCGCCCGCAGGTACGGTTACCAGCGGATTTTCCGCCGGTGATTTCCGGCGGATTTTTTAAAAATATTTATTTTAAAAATTCCGCCGGTAATTTAATAAAATTCGCCGGTAATTTAATAAAATCCGCTGGTAAATTAATAAAATCCGCCGGTAATATATTTATTTTAAAAATATTATTTAATTTTTTTAATTTGTTTTTAACTTATTTCTTTTTAAAAATTTGTTTATTTTAATTTATTTCTTTTTTTAAAATTCGTTTATTTAAAAAGTTAATTTTATTTTAATTATTTAAATTCGTAGACTGAATATTTGAGAAGAGAAGAGATTAGAGAAAACAGAAATGTGAGAAGAGAAGAGATTTGAGAAAAATGATCAGTGTATGAATGTGTGAAGATTTTGAGAAGAGATTGAGAAAAATGAGGTGTATGTATGTGAGAAGATTTGAGAAGAGATTGAATGAGAACGAAGAAAAAAGAGGAAATATAGAAGAGAGATATGTACAGAAATTTATGGAGATTGGAGAGTATGAGAAGGAAATAAAGATTGGAATGAGAGAATGAGAAGAGTGTGGGAGAAAGTTTTATTTATAGGAAATGAGGAGAGTGGAAAAAAATAAATAAATAATTTTTGAAAAATCCGCCGGAAATGTGCATTACCGGTGGATTTTTCCGTCGGAAATTACCGGCGGAAAAATCCGCCGGTAATACACATTTCCGACGGATTTTTTTTAAAAAAATTAAAAAATCCGGCGGTAATGCACATTACCGGCGGATTTTTCCCTTGGAAATTACCGGCGGAAAAAGCCGCCTGTAATGCCCATTACCGACGGATTTTTTTAAAAAAAATTAAAATAATTTTAAAAATCCGCCGGTAATGCGCATTACCGGCGGATTTTTCCGACAGTAATTTTCGGAGGATTTTTCCCGCCAATAATGCACATTTCCGACGGATTTTTTAAAAAAAAATTCATATTTTTTTTTAAAAAAAATCCGACGGAAAACCTATTTTTCCGTCGGAAATTTACCGGCGGAAAAAATCCGCCGGAAATGCCAAATTTCCGCCGGAACCGTACCGGCGGAAAAATTCCGCTGGTAATGCGCTTTTTTCTTGTAGTGACTTTATTCAATCAAGATTCTCGGTCGAAAAGAGGGATAGATTCTTTGTGGTGGAGAGATATTGTTTGTTTGGGTAAAGAACAGCTTAATGAGGGGTGGTTTAAGCCTTGTGTGCGTAGAGGTTTGGGTGACGATCGTCGAGTAGATTTTTGGAATCATCACTGGATTGGTCACCAACCCCTTAGATTGGATTTCCCAAACTTGTTTGCAGATTGTCATAACCAATCTTTAGTAGTAAACGAAATGGGAGGTTGGATCAATAGTGTGTGGCTTTGGAGTTTCCCGTGGAGTGATTTGGTTGACCAAACCGTTTTGGAGGAGGCTCGCACGTTGTCTTCTATTGTTTCTGAACTGAACATTGAGTATGGTAAAGAAGATTTTTGGATTTGGGTTTTAGAAGCTACAATTACTACTAGAAAAATCGGAAATAGAGACGGACGGATTCCGTCTCTAAAAGTGGGAAATTCCGTCTCCAAGCCTTTTAGAGACGGAATTAGAGACGGAACCAGATCCGTAGCTGAAATTGCGGTCGCAAATGCTTCAGAGACGGAATATGTCATACCGTCGCTAACCAGAGACGGCCTATTTCCGTCTCTAACATTAAATAATTCGTCGCTAATTTTCAGCTCACATAATTTATGTTGACCTAAAATCCGTCTCTGTAGAGACGGAAATTATCCGTCTCTAGTAGAGACGCAATTATTGTTCCGTCGCCAAAAATCAACATTTTACTTAGAGACGGATTTGTAGTTCCGTCTCTAATGACTGTTTTTTTTATTTTTTATTTTCTGCCTTTTTCCAAAACTAATTATATTTCCCTGCCTAAAATATCAAATTAATTCAGATTTCAATACACATTTCAAACAGCCTAAAATATCAAAATAATTCAGATTTCAATACACATTTCAAACAGTAAATTTGTTAATTGTACTAAAAGTGTTTAAATAACTATATTGCAAAAAGTTACACCCAATACTAACTAAAACATTATCCAAAAGTTCCACTTAATCAAACTAACATTAAATTTAGCAAAAGCATATATGTTGCTAAATCTAATCAAAATTCATCCATTCTAGCTTCAACTATCTCCTCATTGTAATAGCCATCATCTTCTTCAGGTGCATCAAGTAAAGCTTTTAAATTTTTATTACGCATAAGCCTCTCAAACATCTGCTCATATCGGTCTACTTTTCTCTTTATGTTTTCTTGTTCAATATTCTTCTCTCGAAGCTCTTGAAGCTCAACTGTTAATGTTTGAACCTTATCTTTCAATATAGAAACCTCTTCTGACGATGTTGCATCTTTATACCTCGAATCCTTCAAAGATTCTTTAACATCATACGCATGAGATCCTACTCCAAGAATACGTCCCTTTTTGCTTATGCCACCAACAACTTCCAAAAATACATCATTATCAAACTTTTGTGCGGATTGCTCGTCCGTAACATCACTTTGAAGTTGTCTCTCAGTTAATTGTGATTGAAACATTTCCTGAAATTAGAGTTATTAGTCTATATTTACATTTAAAAAACCCAACTTTCAGAATTACAAATTACAAATAGTAGACACATACAGCTATTTTTGCTTGTTTCTCATTCAACCACTCATTCGGTTTTCCCTTCGGCCTATGGAGTCGCTCGTAAAGCTCATACATCGTTGGATCTCTATTAAGTTCTACCTTCTACAAGAATAACAAGGAAACGATAAATTAAAACAAATTTAATTAAATAGTCTTGCTTTCAATAAAAAAACACTAACCATTTTCTTTGCATGCTCCCTTGCAGATATGGAACCTCCAGAGTGCACATTATGTCCTTCTTGGGCCTGCCTATTTTGCTTATTAGTTTCTGAAATTCTTTGCCAATTGTCATCTTTCCATAGAAGTTTCAATGGTTCTAAATACTCTTCCTCAATCCAACCACTTTTATCTTCTCCACTACGCACCTTAAACAAAGCATTTTTCAATGCTGATGATCCACAACTATTAAAACTCTTGTTAATTTGGTTATCATCCTTCTCAAGCCATTTATACTTTGCCTACAACCAAAAAACCATGAACTGAATATTTTAGATATAAAACCTCCAGAGTGCACATTCAAATTCCATCTAGCTGATTGATATAGGTGACTAAGACATATATAAGACTGACTTGTCTAATAATTGATTCTGATTATCTATAATTTATAAGGGTTGGAACAAATCCTTAACAGCAAAATATTGTAACAATCACAAAAGCACTCATTGGAGGGGACTAATAAGGATCCTACATCTGCTTGCTACATCATTTTTAAACTACTGTTTGCTCATTCATAAACTACTCATTGATGCTTCATGAAGTGATTATATGTAGGAATTAAGTAGATGTCTACTGTCTAGGATAGCAAGCTTCTATTCTATTAAGCTTCTGATACCTGTATGGCTCAAGTTTGCGAATGCTATTTTATTATCTACTTTTGTGCTTGATAGTTGATACTAGTTATATATGTAATTTGCCACTAATATTTTACACTGAAGCAACCTGGATGCAACAAGAACTAGTGTACAAGTACAACTGTTTGTGGTGAAGAGCACCTGGTAAAATTGATTTATTTATTGGATTTGGTTTGCAAACTTTGCATGTGTGGATTTTATTGGATTTGGCTTGACATCAACGTATATATAAAAATACAAGGGCACAGAGAAGAAAGCAACTACTGCATATGACAATCAAAAGCTACAATTAATTTGATAAGTATTATATCTTAATACCTCAAATAAGGCTATATATCTTTTCAAATTGACTATCTTTGACTATCTTAATAACACATACTTTTGACCCTAAATTGCTGTGGGTTGGAAAGCATAGCCATACCTTAAAGTCATCAAACCATGCATCTCTCATAAATTCGTCCACATTACTCCAAGAAGTCCACGCCCCATCAAACTTTACCTTGAAGATTTTTGTTATAGCACCTCTCACTCTAGATTCTGGCTCAAAGCTGAAAGTATCAAAAAAAAAATTGAGTAAGATGAAACTTCAAATTAAAACTTGTATGTCATAAATTTTGTATATAAGTAAAAAAACAATTTCAATCAAATTTTGTATGTAAGTACTTATTTCCAGGAGCCGGTCTGATCCAAATACGCCCATCTACATCCTTTGACCCCCACTTGATGTTCTCTGGCATCAAGGATGATGTCCCTGCATGCATATTTTCATGTGAACCAAGGGAAGGATCGTGTGAGTTTGGAGATGGGGATGGTGTAGGAGTAGTTCTAGGGGCATTGTGTGGTGCAGGCCTTGTTTGTGAATTTGGAGATGGGGATGGTGTAGGAGAAGTTCTCGGGGTATTGTGTAAATGTTGTGATAGTATTGGTGTAGGCCTAGTTTGAGAATTCAGAGATGGGGATGGTGTAGGAGAAGTTCTAGGAGCATGGTGTAAATCTTGTGATATGATTGGTGTAGGCCTAGTTTGGGAATTAAGTGATGAGGATGATGTAGTGACAACTCTATGGGAAGCTCTAGGGGCTGTTTGTAAAGTTCCCAATATAATAGGTGTAGGTGTAGTTTGTAAATTTGGAGAAGAGGATGATGTAGGGGGAGCTATAGGGATTGGTAATTGAGATGTCTGAGAGGTAACTCTTCCTCTACCTCTACCTCTACCTCCACCTCTTCCTCTACCTCTACCCCTTCCTTCACTTGTCATCTAATCAAATAAATAATGTTAGTAATGGAATGTTAATTACTTAATTAAAGTAACATAATAAATGGAACCATAAAGAGCAACATAGTAAAACAAGAATACAAATGGTTCAATGGTTCCATAGAAAAAAGAAATACAAATGGTTCAATGGTTCCATATTTTAATTTTAAAAATTGGTTGGCATTGTTTTAAATTAGACAGCATGCATAATTAATAAGCATATGCTTGTTGTGTAAAAATACTATTAAAATTTATAGCATCTTATGCTTACCTTTAGATGTTAGAAGATATGGCAATGTTACTTGAATGGAATTTTTGTGGAGCACACCTTTTGCACATCAGTAACTGCAACAAGAAGCAATTTTTATATTGAGACATTCATTTTGAAAATAATTCTCAACAATGTGATACATCCATGTAATAAATAATGTACATGTTGGTTTTCATTCTAAAGAATAATATCTTTGAGGCTTGGCTTTAAGGCCAATCTCAATGGTTACAGTTTAGGCCTATCAAACATGTGCAAGTATATAAACATTGTTTTCAAGTTTATAAGCATATTCAAATATAAGTTTCTTAATATAAATATCAGCTTTGCTTTTATCTAAACTAACTCTAACTTTTGGAGGAGGATTCTGAATATAGTGAGAGAGATGCAATGATACGGTATAGTTAATAATGTTGATAAAGGAATACTAAAAGTACCCGTGAGCTTCTCAAGTTTGGAGGTGAACACAAGCAATTAGAAAATGAAATTGGCAAGAAAAAATTGAAAGCAATATCACATCCAACTTAATTAAGCACCTATCTTTACCACAACAGAGACAACTACTATACTACACACAAACCACATAGACTTCAAATCAACTTTGAAGAGATTAGTTTGTAATCCACTAACGCAGTAAAGAATTGTGAAGCAGGTATTAATGGAAGTGATTTTGCAAGACTAGTATCCATGGAAATTTGACACTTTATACCAAAGGCTAATCCTATTGGGATTGCTAATGTGAACACAAATACCTATAATTACTGCCTTTCTTTTTGTTCTCAACAATGTGGCTGAATCCATTTTCACACCTAGTATGAACAAGAAAAACATTATTACTCCAAAAACATCACAATGAACTAGCTAACAATATAACAACTTATCAATATGCAAATTAACATTCTCTACCTGCAATCTTTCATAAGCAGCTTCCATCCTCTGCTTAACAACATAAACTTTAGCAAGTGCGTTATAGATTCAGCAGATGATCTCTCTACCTATAAAGAAAATAACAACAAAACTGAGAATGAAAAAGGTAAATGCAAATTAACAGGTCCCAACGCACATTTAGATCTCAACATACATTTTAGAATCTCACTACATTCATTCACTAGCATATGGCATGGTTTATAATAATGTTTCATAAGTTATCAAACTCTACTTTCTACGGAAACCTATAACACATCATAATCAATAACAAAAGCAAGCAATGCAATGAGAGAGAGAATTTCAAGATCCAAATTGTAATAAACTGAAAGATGAAAACAAAAAACCTATAGTGATCCAAGATTTCTGCACAGATTAAGCTACAAATCGATGACAGTTATAAAATAGAAGCATGAATCTGAATCACTTAGATATAAAACCAACCAATTTTCACCTAAATAATTGATGCTTTCAGTCACTCATAACCCTATCAAAACTGATTTGGACTAACATTAGAGAAGACTAAAACTTTTTTTTTTTCACAACATTATGATCTAATTTAAGATTTTCTATTGTCAACAAAAAGAATGCCACAGGGCAGAAAGATAATAATCCGATACTTAGGAAAAGGTGAAGTACATCATTACAGAGAGAGGAACAAACGATTATCAGATAGACGATTGGCAAATAAATCATCACCTCGAAGAACAAAACAACGACAGGAACAAACGATTATCTTTTTAGACTCAAACAGATCATCACCTCGAAGAACAAAACAAAAGCCATACAAAGAGAGGAGGAAGGAGGAAGGAGGCAGGAGGAAGAAAGATGTACCAGATAGACGATTGGGAAGGAGCGCCGTCGCCTAAGAAGCGGACAGAGACGAGATGCAGGAGAGCCGTGAGCGGAGAGAACGAGAAGCAGCAGCGTCGTGAGCGGAGAGAACGGCGTCGTGAGCGGAGAGAACGAGAACGAGAAGGGAGCGGCGGAGAGAACGAGAACGAGAAGGGAGCGGCGGAGAGAACGATAGCTGTTAGGGTCAGGAACGGAGAGAACGAGATGTTAGGGTGGAACGGTTCTGTTTTTATTTTTTCTAACTTTACTCTCTTTTTTTGTTTATTTTTTTTTTGTTTATCCAGCTAACCCAGAAAAAAAAAGAAATTGAAATTGAGTGGGAAAAGAATTTATGAGAGGGAAAATGAAACTTTGAGTTTGACTTTGACTAATCGGTTAGAGACGGAATTAGAGACCGAATAAACTAGAGACGAATTTGTCTTCCGTCTCTAACGATATTTTGACTTTGACTAATCATTTAGAGACGGAATTAGAGACGGATTGTGTTTGCTACGGATAATTCCGTCTCTATATTCCGTCTCTAAATGAAGGTTTAAGTTATAATAATTTATAACTAGTCGCTGGAGACGGATTTAGAGACGGAATAGTTAGAGACGGACATATTCCGTCTCTAATGTTTGTCTCAAATTCGTAAAATTCTAATTTCGTCTCTAACCAAAAAAATCCGTCTCTAAGGGCGTCTCAATTAGAGACGGAAAAAATTCCCTCTCTAAAATCCGTCGGTATTTGAGACTTTTCTAGTAGTGAAAGAACTTTTCTGTAAGCACTTGTTATGATTACATTGTTTCAGCTGCTCTTACTTCTGTTGTTGGTAGCGAGGTTAACGGGCTTTTAGCAACTTGTGCGCATGGTGTTACTTCGTCGTATGTGATATCTTCTACCGAGGCTGTGAGAAATTGCAGCATTTATTTTTGCATTGCAGGATAGCTCGCAAGGTGTGGCGTAGTAACGCTTTGCGGTTGAACACCCAGCTCCCTAGTCCAACTGATTTGGTATCTTATTTTTTTGGGTTTGTGCAAAGGGAAAAATGCGCGTAAGGTGAACAGGGGCGGATCCAGGATTTTAGAATAGGGTGTTCCTCAGTGGCGGACCCAGGACCCCGGAGTCGGGGGTGTCAAATTTTTTAAAAACACAATTTGCTAAAAATATAATTAAAAACAACAATAATATATTTAAATAAATAAATTATACATTTCATAATGGCAGTAATCCCCCACTGCTGGTTGCATTAACAAATTCAGCAATATGGGGACACTGACTTTCGGGTTCAAACCCAGATGTGACCGTGCGATAGTGTGTCTGTAGTGTTTATTTGCCAAATTGTCTAAGCTGATAAAAAAAACTAAGTAACAGGAAGATGCATGATGTGATTTACTAGGATCCACTAAAATAGCAGATATTAAAGGTCCATAAACTCCTCTTGTTGGTATGCCAGTGGTTCCTTTTCCAGCTCAGTAAAAGTGAATCTTCAAAATATGTTCTGTGACACTAGCATTAAAGGTCTTCACAATTGTGTGGTGTTTTTTTTATAATAAAAGTGTGTGGTGTTTGGGTAAGTGAAATTTGGGTCTTTGGTGTAAATGGATGCAAAATTTGCGTGTTCCTTTTTCTTCAGGAGTAAATAGGGTGTTCCTTCAATGACACTAAGGCAGGATGTATTACCATCAAGACAGGATATTTGGGGTGTATTACCACTAAAAGAGAATATTTGGGGTGTTCCTGGGAACACAGGGAACACCCCCTGAATCCGCCTCTGAAGGTGAAGTATTTTTTGTGGCTGGCAACGTGTTGATGTATTTGATTAGCTCGTAACAATCTTCTTTTTAGAGGGAAGACAATCAATTTGGATTCTATTATGGCTCATATCAAATGTTTATCTTGGAGCTGGTTTATATATAGAGTGGGTAGACACACTAACTATCCCTCTTCCACGTGGTGGCTGGTGGAGGCATGCGTCGTGTTTGGTTAGGTTGGCAGTTAGTGGTTTCGTCAACCTTGAAGATTCACTTTATGCTGATGGAGGGCAGAATAATCAGGCACTAACTTTGAATAATGAGAGAAAATGAATAGTGGCGCCAGTGGTAGTCTAGCGGTGATTTTGGTTCCATGAAAAAGAACGAGACGATGCAAAAGCGTTGTTGGTCACAGAATTTGAACAAATTATGATACCATGTGAAATATTATCTTGGATTGTTATGTATGATGATCAGACATGATCACTATTTTAAATAAAAGGGTACTTCCTAAGAATATTGTATGATTATTAAAATAATCACCATTCAGGTAATGTTTAATATTTACACACTAAATGTTAAATGTGTTATAGTAACACGAGGAATCAAGGAGGGAAACTTTGGTGTGCAAATTAAAACCCTTAAATATATACAAATGCAAATGTTCTGCCGTTGTAACAAAATGACATGATTTAGAGGAAAAGAAGTAGCAGCCATGGTGTGTTCACTATGGGAAGTCTTGTTGGAAGCTTTATGGAAAGCTGGAAAGTTTGGACGGGTGTTCATTATGGATGGCTGCAAGGGGAAGTCAAGAGAAAAAAAAATCCTACTTTGACACATCTCCTTTCATTGAGATGCAACTTATTTTGTTTCCCAAAAAACTATTAATTTTTTGTTTCCATTCTTAGTATTGTTTTGGACCGGACCAAGAGGTCCATTAGCAAAATCAGGGGGTGCGTTTAGCAATTGGATATGGATCAGCCCAACCGATTCGGCCTATATCCGCAACATACAAGCTCAGTACGCTTGGAGGGTTCAGATCGCCTTCACTGATCCGACGATCCACAACGAGCATCGATTTCCTATAAATACCGGCTCGCATAGCCATTTATACGGTACGCACTAATCCCTAGTACCTTCACTCATATACTCTCTATACTGACTTGAGCGTCAGAGTGACTTTGCAGGTACCCCCCCCCCGAGCGCTCACTGACCAATAGCCAGGACAGCAATAGGCCTACCAACAGCAGCCTACCAAATTACTGCTAGGTACAGAACATTCCGGGTGCTCACTGACCTACAGCCAGGACAGCAAGAGACCTACCAACAGCAGCCTACCAAATTACTGCTAGGTACAGAACATTGACGACCACAGTGGGAGGTTTCTATCTTTCACATCATCACTCCTCGAACTTTTCTCTTGCTGCCCCATGGCTCCCAGGGGCAGACCCCGGGTTCAGAGCATTGTCGTACCTGCATCCCGACCTGAGGATTCTACGGAAAACAACGTCCCCTACCTACCTGGCAAAGGTACAAGCCAACCTGTTAATTTCCTGGCCAGTCGCCCCACATGGCAGGAGGGCGCCTGGCAAGATGACATCTGGCAGGAGAGCGCCCAAGAGGGCGCCTGGAAGGTTGACACATGGCAGGAGGGCGCCCAAGAGGGCGCCTGGCAAGATGACATCTGGCAGGAGAGCACCCAAGAGGGCGCCTGGAAGGTTGGCACATGGCATGAGGGCGCCTGGCAAGAAGGCCAGATCCCAAGGGCATTGTGGCCAGCGGCCATGGTGATTCAGGGAAGCAACCCCCTTGACGGTGGTGGATATAACAGATCAATGAAAAAGAAGTGGAAAGAAATCTTGAGCGTTGCATCAACCGCAGCTCCTGAGAAAGGACCAGTCAGGCCGCCCTTATCCTTTGACGACAGGGATTTGTTTGATGGAAAACCAAATAAACACGTTCCACTACTCGTTACTGCCATTATGGCCAACATCGAAGTAAGGAGAATCCTGGTCGACCAGGGAAGCTCAGTAGACGTCATTTTCGAAGACCTGCTGCAAGTCTTGAACATCTCCCCAGCCGACCTGACTCCATATCGAGGAGAAGATCTGACCGGGTTCAACGGATCGAGAACAAGGTCTCGAGGCCACTTGGAGCTGATGGTCACCTATGGAAACCCCGACGGTGAACTACCTTTGTGCAGAACTGTCAAAACAGCTTTCCTAATCCTCCCATGCAAATCGGTCTACCAGTGCATTATCGGGAGGCCGACGTTGGGCAAGCTAGGGGCGGTAACCTCCACGGTTCACCTAAAGATGAAATTCCACGATTTAGGAAATAAGATTGTGACCCTCAAGGTAGACCTGGACGCATCACGTAGATGTTACTACATGAGCCTCAAGGATGAAAAAGCAATCACGGAAGTAAGAAACTCAGACGGGGAATCCGGGAGAGAAGCTGAAATAAATTTGGCAGACTTAGATGCCAGATATGATCCGGACAGTGAGGAAGAAGAGGAAGATTCTACCCTCGCTAGGGAACTAAAAAAACGCATGAAGAGACCCGAGCCAGATGGTGCTTTCATCTCCATCCAGTTAGGAGAAGACCCCACTAAGACTATCAAGATCGGCTCCGACCTCCCCGAGGAGGTCAAAGAGAAACTTACCATCTGCCTAAGGGAGAATGCGGACCTGTTTGCCTGGTCTGCAGCTGACATGCCAGGAATACCACCCGAGGTAGCCTGTCACCACCTGGCTATTAACCCCGACACTAAATGGGTCGCCCAGAGGAGAAGAGTCCAGAAAGGAGAGAAAGCCGAAGCCGCGGTAAAGGCTGTGAAGGACCTCGTAGAGGCAAATTTCGTAAAAGAAATTAAGTACACCACCTGGCTGTCAAGCGTAGTCCTTGTGAAGAAATCTAACGGAAAATGGAGAATGTGTGTCGACTATACTGATCTCAACAAGGCATGTCCCAAAGACGCCTTCCCCGTCCCTAGCGTGGACAAGTTAGTCGATAGCACCTCAGGATTCCGTTTGTTGTCTTTCATGGACGCATACTCGGGATACAACCAAATTCCAATGTTCCCGCCCGATCAGGAGAAAACAGCATTCATGACGGAACAGGGGAATTATTGTTATCGCGTGATGCCGTTTGGACTCAAGAACGCCGGGACGACCTATCAAAGAATGATGAATAAAGTCTTCAAAAGTCAAATTGGCCAGACAATCGAAGTATACCTAGACGACATGATAGTAAAAAGCAAAAGCGACCCAGATCACCTCGAGGACCTGATAGAAGTGTTTTCTGAAATCCGGAAGAACAATATGAGGTTGAACCCAGAGAAGTGCACTTTTGGAGTCCGTGCAGGGAAATTCTTCGGCTTCTATCTCACTGAGAGGGGCATCGAGGCCAACCCAAACAAATGCAGGGTCGTGACCGAGATGACATCGCCCACTACAAAGAAAGAAATTCAGAAGCTCACCGGGATGATAGCAGCGCTGTCCCGATTCATTTCAAAAGCAGCCCACAAGTCCCTACCATTGTTCAAGCTACTTAAAAAAGAGACAGGTTTTGAGTGGACCGCCGAGCAAGGGCAGGCACTGACCCTTTTGAAAAGGACCCTCTCTGAGCCACCCATTTTGACACGTCCCGAAGATGGAGAAACGTTATACTTATATCTCGCTGTGGCCGATGAAGCATTAAGCGCAGTGCTCATCAGGGAAACCAGCACTGGCCAGAGGCCGGTGTACTATGTCAGTAAGGCGTTACAAGGACCCGAGTTAAGATAGCAAAAAGTGGAGAAGGTCGCCCTGGCAGTCGTGATCGCAGCCAAGCGCCTTAGGCCATATTTTGTGGCGCATCAAGTAGTGGTCCGAACTAATCAACCAATCAGACAAATATTGCACTATCCCGACCTGGCTGGAAAGATGATCAAATGGGCAATCGAGCTCTCAGAATTTGGAATCAAGTACGAAACAAGACCGGTCATGAAGGCTCAAATTTTAGCAGACTTTGTAGCTGAAATGACAACAGCACCACATGGAGAGAAAGCAGAAACGGTATGGACCCTCCACGTGGATGGGTCCTCAAACAGCAAAGGGAGTGGAGCCAGACTAATACTTGAAAACTCAGAAGGACTCATGGTAGAGGTGTCCTTGACCTTTTCATTATCCACATCCAACAATCAAGCGGAGTACGAGGCTTGTGATAAGTCTGCATTGCATTTAGTTTTCATGGTACAAAACGAAGTGTTTTTATATTGAATTTAGGAAATTACAGTGGTTTAGGACCATAAATTGCCACATTTGTCATAATCATGATTTTCAGGTGCAAATTGATGTTTTGGATCATGTTGAAGCTTGAAAGAATGAGTTGAGTGGATAAAAGTTCTACCGTGCGCCCAAGGATGCATCTTCCAAGCATTTGGAGTGCTTACTACTTCAAAGAACTGTTACAAAGCGCCCAAGCGCTTCTGCATGCGTTTGGGGCGCTTCTGCATTTGTTGCTTCTGTTGCCCGTGCGCCCAAGCGCTTCTGCGTGCGTCTGGGGCGCTTTCACCTCTGATGCTGCTGTCTGTCATGCGCCCAAGCGCTTCTGTCATGCGCTTGGGGCGCTTTTACACCTGATGCTGCTGTCTGTCATGCGCCCAAGCACTTCTATCATGCGCTTGGGCGCTTTTGCTCTGCGTTTTGATTTAAGTTGCGATTTTCACCCAACTTAAGGATCTTTTGACATATTCTTGACCTAGTTTTTGGAGAGAGGGGAAAGGAGGCAGCTTGGGACTCAATACCCTTCATCTCCATTGAAGATTCAAGGCTTGGGAACAAGATTTTGGAGCTTCAATGTGGTCACTCTATCTCTCAAGTTCCTTTTTATGTTTGATTTCTTCTCCCTCTATGTCTAGCTAAATACCCTTTTGGTTAGGGATGAATGAGTATTGATGAAACACTATTGTAGTTGATTTTGATCTATTTAAATGTTATATGTCCTCTTCCTTTGTGTATTCAATCTTTGTTCTTAATGCTTTTTATGAATTGATCACTCATGAGATGATGTATGGTTTATGTATGAAATGGAAGTTTTGTATTTGAATGCTTGAGATTGAATACCTTCAATTCGTAGTCTAGGAATAGTCTTGGAGTTGTTGTATCTTGAAAACCCTTGGTTGTAATGCTTGTTCTCAATTAGAATCACCTAAGGAATTAGGGTTTTTAGTTGTTTACAAAGGATTGGTTGCCTAAGGAATTAGAAATTGATTAATGTTGTGGGCTTGTGTTCGCTGGTGTTTTTAGCAAACAATCACTGGTTTTATTAGAAATGTTTGTGAGATTAAACCAGAAATCTCCAAAGCAATTGCCTTTAAACACCGCAGTTTGTCAACAAATATATTTTAAAAAGGGAGACAATTCACCATGAAAATGGAAGTCAAAGAAAAAGAAGTAATAAAATGGAACGCAGAAATGTAAAATGACTTGTATTGAAAGTAATAAATTGCATTAAATGTAAAGAAAATGGTGCACAAATTCACATACGTTGTACAATAATTCTTTTACTCTGTTTTCGCTGTGACTTGGAAGTTAGAGTTTCAGAACTGTGTGTTTGGTATAATAATTTGCCACCCTTGATTTCTACGTAGAAAACCTATTTATACAGAAAATAATGAATGAAATGTAAACTGCTATGGACACGTGGCTACGAATAATGACTGAAATGTAAACTGCTATAGACACCTGGCTACGTCTCATTAACCAGTGATGGACTTCGTGCCACGCTCGATGCCACATACTGCCTACGTTGTATTAACCGTAGTCTTGAAATTCGACACAACTGTTTGCCAATAACTGCTTGACGAAGTCCTGAATACACTGTCCTGTCGGAAACTCTTCCCTGTCGAATTGGTGAAGACTTCTTCTGTCGAAAACATGTTGAGATGACTTAAATGTCACTTTTTCTTTCCGAAGGCATTATGAATGATCTTTAATGAAGAGTCAAACCCTATTAACTAACCACTCAAAAGCCTTGTCGAAATTCTAGACTAACAAATTGCCCCCCAAAAATATCTTTTTCGACAGCACAAGTGTTAAGGAAGAAAAAGAATATTTTTGAAGATTTCGAAACGTCACCTCCAACCACTTTGCATTAAATGGTGATAGGCAAAAATGATCATGACCTTACGCAGATAAAGCGAACCGTTTCATTGGGCCACGGCATTTGGTTGGTAGACCACGTTTTTCAGAATCTCAAATGTGCGAAGCGTCGTAACTGTGCAACCGTTGCACTTCTAACGTATAAATACGTTTCACTTCATCTTCTTCATTCTCACGCTCCCTTTGAACCTTAAACTCTGAAAATTTCTCAGTTAACCTTGCCTCTTCACGAAAGCTTCAAACTTTTTCATCGTTTCGACATCTCCACTAAGAACACAACCCTCTTTGTTCGTTATTTACACAGATGGCTTCTTCCAGCGCTCAACCTCAAGAACAAACAGTTGCTGTGCATGGCTTTGAAGGCTTCGTTGAAGAACCTTCACCAACTTGGTTTAAACAGATACTTATTCCAGCTGGTAAACCTTTTACCCATGCTTATTTAGGTCCTCTTCCTGACCCCATAGAAAGCGAAGAAGTTAAAGTAATTTTTCCTAGTCACCGTAAACTTCAACCCAGAATTTTTGAAGAAACTCCTTTTCATTTGGAATTTCTGAAAAACCCCAATAGAGTATTTAGATCTGCTCCTAAGGTAGAACAAGGTGATTACATCGCATGGCTTGACAAGGTTCAAAACCAAAAGGAAACCATTTGGCAAGAACAGGGGATTTTTGACATTATCCAACTGTCGAAATATGGACCCAGATACGACAGCACTATGATTCTAGCAGCATTGCAGTTCTGGGATATATCCACTCATAGTCTCCATCTGAAGTGTGGCATGTTATCTCCCACTCTGTTGGATGTGGCTGCCATTACTGGTCTGAAACCACTGGGTGAAACCTTTGACCCTAAACTGGCCACCAACGACTATGGCTTTTCATTTAACAACCCTACCTTTAGTGCTTATATTGCTGATCATCATGATACTGAGAATGCTGAAGTGTCTGATTCAGAACATATAGCTTTTCTTACTCTATGGTTGTCATGCTTTGTCTTTTGCTCCCGTTCTCTCCAAGTAGCAAAAGTTTTCGTTTCTTTGGCCACTCAACTCCATAAAGCCAAGAATATCAATTTAGCGAAATTGGTTTTAGGAAATCTCTATCAGCATCTTGATGGTGCTGCCCTCGAATTGAAAGAAAGCGAACCAACTGACAAACTGCTCATTACTGGTCCTATGTGGCTTATGCAACTTTGGCTCTTAGCCAATTTTGAATCAAGGCTGAACTTGTTTATTCCTAAGGACATTCGACCAACCTTACCAACTAGAAGAACAGAAGGAGTTCGACTAGCACAATTAAGGAATAGGGAGAAAAACTTGTCTTATGAAGAGACGTTTTCCACGTACTTCGACATCTTCAACAAGTGCACTACTTTCGTTGATGCTATGGTGCCTTTTGTCAAATGCACTTATGGACCATCTTGGTTTATCAACGAATTTCCCTCTAACTCAACAGAAAATGCCGAAGAGATAAACCAAATCTGGCAAGCCTATCTTTCGCCCTCTCTTCTTTCGATAAGGCTATCTCCAAGCAACAACAAAAACAATCTTGGCATTAGCAAGTATTTTCCCAGCTACTTTTCAAGGCAATTTGGGCTATGCCAACTTCGACCGGCTCCGATCTGCTTGCATAGGAGAGAGTTCAACACTCCAGAGACAGAGCAAGCTTATCACCAAATCTTCAAGAATTTTCGTTTCAAAGATTTGCTCTTTGAACCTGCTAAATTTCAACCACGCTTTTCTTGTACGAAGACATTCCAAGATTGGTGGGGTGGATACTATACTAAAGCTTCTAAAGGAAAAACTGATGCAGAAATTTCGAAAATTTTGTATTCAGCTTTTCCCTCTCAAATTGCTGAGAAGAACAAATCCCCAGGTATGGCCCTTTTTCCCTCATTAGTTAAAATTTAAAACCATTTACCTGATAAAATCTTTGCGTTATGAACAGCTGCTGTTTCACAGAAAAAGCCCACTAAAGCAGCACCAAAGCAAAACAAGCCAACAGCAAGAACACCACCCAAAACAAAGAAGAAACTTGTGATCGAATCCACTTCCAGCTTACCCCAAATAGAGGTATATCTTTGTTAATTGACTAGACCTTTTCTTCGACTCTTTTAACACTTGATTATGTTTTAAACTTATGTTTCTCTTTCGCAGGATACTAATAGTGATAATGATAACATGCCTCTTATTCACCGGTCAAGGAAACGAATGCAACCCGAATCCCAAGCAAGGGCTAAAGGGATTGTGATCAAAGAACCACAAGAGCAATCTCACGGACCTCCCCCTAAGAGACTTCATACATCAGTCGAAGTTCCTGTTGTCGAATCTGTAGCTGCTCCAAATGTTCCTTCGACTGAACAAACTTTGCCTGCACCATCAACGCCTGTGGAAATCTCCACAGTAACTCCAACTACCCAAAATTCTCCTATGGTTGTTGACGTCGAAGGAATAAACATTGCTACTAACGCGAATGTTGAAATGGAACTTGAGCAAACTAGCGAGCAAACACCAGATGTGGCAGGCACTAAGAATTTAAGCAAAGAGACGACTGACATTGAGGCTCAAGAACAAGCTTCTACCAAGTAATCAACTAGTAGCGCTATGAGTGACCAGGAGTTTTCGCTGATGAAGACGACAAATCCTTTGGCTACTCTTAAATACTTGCTGAGCCTTTCTTCCTCTTCCTCTGCCATGGTCTCCAGTGCTTCGACTACTTCCTTGACCTCCGTTACTCAAGAATCTACTGAAGAATTGCTTCAACAATTAAAAGCTAAGGTCTTGGAAGGCAATCTCTTTACTAGGATTGGAGAGAACCCATCAGAAAGCTTTGCAATTAAGGACATCGTTCAAAAATTGCTAAAATCAGAGCTTAATGCAAAACTTTTCGCTTTCCTGATCGAATTTTCGCCAGTCTTTGAAACTTTTGCACTTCACATCAGCAAACGCTCTGAAATTTCCAGGTTGAAAAACCAAGAGGCTGTACTTCATCAAGAAAAAATTAATGCCTTCAAGGTTTCTCAAAACCCCATTGATGAATTGGAAGTTCAAATAACGGAGGATGAGCAAGAACTTGCTAACTGGGATTCAAAAATTCAGCACTATGATGAAGAGATAAGAATTCTCCAAACAAAACTGGCAAATGCTAAACACCAAAAAAGTTTAGTGCAACAAAGGATGGAGACCCCTAAGTCGAAGATTGAAAAGGCAGCTACTGAGGCTCTTCAACATTTTGATGATGCTCAAAAACACCAAGCCACTATTGCTCGACTGGACAAAGAGTTAAGCTTTCTGGAGTCTTCAATTGCTGTGAGCACCAAGATCCTCTACAGGCTCAAGCATTCTCTTCGAAGCCTTTAGTAACTTGTAATAGTGTAGAATTTCTTTTAATGGCTATGTAATTATTTTGATTGAATACATTACCATTTTGAACCAATTTACGGTTTTATCTTTGCTCGATTCTAACTTCGTTTAATGTTGGCTTATACTGTTTTAAATACTTGCCATTTATTTTGAAGATTCTGTTTTCGTCACCCAATTCTTCGACTTCGTATGCCCCATTAGAAAAACATTGCAATATGCGAAGTGGACCTTCCCAACTGGGTGACCATTTACCCAAAACTCTATCTTTTTTATCCATAGGCAACAACAATTTCCAAACTAAATCACCTGAATTAAAGGTTTTTAACTTAACCTTTTTGTAATAAGCTTTAGCTACTCTTTCCTTCTGTCGAATAAGCATTTCCAAAGCTAACAACCTTTCTTCGTCTAAATCAACTAACTCATCAAGCATCATATTCCAATAAAGATCAAAAGGAATTTCATACTGTCTTTGAATTCTTGTTGATTGTAAACAGATTTCAACAGGCAATACTGCATCGTGTCCAAAGGTTAACCTGTATGGAGTAGCATTGATAGATTCTTTGGGTGAATTTCTACAAGCCCATAAAACTTGATCCAAAGTGTTATGCCAATTTCTGGGTTTTTGCCCAACATGCTTTTTAATCAAGTTAATAATGATCTTATTGGCAGCTTCCACTTGACCATTGGCTTGTGCATAATATGGTGTCGAAGTTAATAACTTAAAACCAATTTCAGAAGCAAATTCCACCATTTTTCGACCAGTGAAAACAGAACCCTGATCTGTAGTTATGGTTTCTGGAATTCCAAACCTATAAATAATATGATTTCGGATAAACCGTATTACTGCTTCTTGATCAACATTGGTTAAAGGTATTGCTTCAACCCATTTGGTAAAATAATCAATTCCTACTAATATATACCTATGACCTTTTGATGATGTTAGTTTTATTTCTCCAATTATATCCAGAGCCCAACCTCTGAATGGCCAAGGTTTCACTATGGCATGCAATTCATTTGCAGGCACATGTTGTATTCCAGCATGCTTTTGACACTCTTGGCATCCTTTGGCAAACTCTATACAATCTTTCAACATTGACGGCCAATATATTCATTGTCGAAATAATAGCCATTTCATTTTATGGCCTACTTGGTGCGAACCACAAGCTCCACCGTGTGTTTCAGAAACTGCTAAATATGCCTCATTTTCACTAAGACATTTCAATAATACTCCTTCAGGAGTTTTCTTAAACAATTCGTTTCCAATTATCACATAGCTTAAAGCTCTGTACTTTACCTTTTTATTGGTATTTCCTGTGGGATTTTGCAAGTATTCTACAATAGGCCTTCGCCAATCATCATTGGACATATTGTCAATGGCAAAAACTTCTGCTAAAACAACTTCATCAACAATGTGGCGTTGTTCAATACATTCCTCATCTGTATTTGTTACCCCCCCAGTTTTTGGTGTTGACAATAATGATGAAGAAATATAATCAGATACGAGTTTCTCTTTTATTTCGATTAATTCTTCAAGGCTTTGTTTTGAAACTCTATAACCTGATGCAATTTGGGCCAAATCATTCGCCACTTGATTATCAACTCGTGGTAAATGTTATAAATGAACAGAGTCAAATCTCTTTAACAAGGAATTGGCCATAATAAAGTATTTAATAAGGTGCTCTTTAATACATTTATATTCTTTGGTCATTTGTTTGATAACCAATTCTGAATCACCTTTTATTTCGATACATCTTGCCCCCAGCTCAAGTAAAATTTCAAGGCCTATAATTAGAGCCTCATACTCAGCTTCATTATTTGAGCAATGATTTCGAATCTTACACTTGTACTTCGTTGGAATGTTATTTGGTGAAATAATTAAAACACCAATCCCAACTCCTTTTTTATGACTCGAACCATCAAAATACAACCTCCAAGGATATGTGTCTACGAAATGTAATGTTTCTTCGACAACAGAGTGGTCCGCTATAAAATCAGCAACCACTTGTCCTTTAATTGATTTTAAAGGTTGATAAGTTAAGTCATATTCAGACAAAGCTAAAGCCCACTTACCAATTCTACTATGCATTATTGGTTTCGACAGCATATGCTTAATAATATCAGAATGCGAATAAACACAAACATTAGATGGCTTTATATATTGCTTTAACTTTGTGCAAGAAAAATACAAGCAAAGGCACAACTTTTCTATAGAACTGTACCTAGTTTCAGCATCTATTAAGACTCTACTAAGGTAATATATGGCTCTTTCGACACCATTATCATCCTCTTGAGCTAACATGCTACCTATTGTTTTTTCAGATGCTGCTATATACAATTTGAGCACTTTGTTTCTAATAATAGGCATTAGAATTGGTGGTTTCATCAAATAAGACTTAATTTCTTCAAAGGCTGCTTGATGAACTGATTCCCATTTGAAAACTTCTTCTTTCTTCAGTCTCAACAATGGCGAAAATGCTTGAGTTTTGCCACTTAGATTTGATATGAATCTTCGTAGGAAATTGATTTTTCCCAACAATGACTGAAGTTCTTTTTGGTTGAAGGAGCTTTCGTTTCAATTATAGCTTTAGTCTTATTCTGATTGATTTCAATGCCTTTTTTGTGCACCACAAAACCCAAAAAATCGCCTGCACGCACACAGAAGGCACATTTTAATGGATTCATTTTCAATCCATATTTCCTCATTCTTTCAAAAGATTGTCGAAGATGGTCTAAATGACCATTTTCTGAGGAAGATTTAACCACCACATCATCTATGTATACTTGCATAAAGTTTTCAATAAAATCATGAAACATACAATTCATTGCCCTCTGATATGTAGCACCAGCATTTTTTAAACCAAATGGCATTACTACCCATTCATAAATACCTAACGCCCCTGGACAACGAAATGCAGTTTTCGATACATCTTCTTCAGCAATAAAGATTTGATTATACCCAGAATAACCATCAAGCATGCTGAGGTATTTAAATCCTGCTGCTGAATCTATTAACATTTCTGCCACAGGCATTGCGTATTCATCTTTGGGAGTTGCATTATTCAAGTCTCTAAAATCTATGCAAACTCTAAGAGTGCCATTTTTCTTAATTACAGGAACTATATTAGCTAACCATTCGACATACCTGGCAGTTCTGATGAATTTGTTCTTGAACAACCTTTCGATCTCCTCTTTAATTTTAGTTAATATTTGAGGAGCAAACCTTCTTGGTATCCGCTTCACTGGCTTCTTCTCTGGTCGAATTGGCAATTGCAATTCCACAACGTCTCGACTCAATCCAGGAATTTCGTCATAGTCCCAAGCAAAGCAATCTTTGAACTCCCTCAGTAATGTTATAACTTGGGTTTTCAATGCAACATCCAGATATGCACTAACATAAGTTGGCCTCTTCTTTGAGCCATCTCCCAAATCTACTTCCTCCAATGGATCTTGAGCTTGCATTCGCTTTGTTGAATCTCTAGGATCCTTTTCAAACCCTAATGGCTCATTATCATAAATGCAATCAAGCTTTCCATTCATAATAATGCCATTTTCGTCTTCAGAACCTTTGGCTTCAACAGCCATTGTTTGATGATTTAATTCGGCTTCCATAGCCGTTTCTAACTTATTTTCGGCCATATAAGCCGTAATCTTGTTCCATGCATTAGGAACTGACATAGGAAACATTTTAAGAATCAGAATACCACCCCTCAGGTTGGGCAGTAGCATCTCCTATTATTTGCCTTTCCCAAACAAAACCATAGTTTGGATGCAAATTAACTGAAGCAAATACATTATCAGCGGGAATGTATGCCTCATTAGAAGATGGACATGGCGCAATGTTCGCCAATCTTTTCTCAAAATTTTCCTTGGTGATGTGATTCACGTCAGCACGAAAATAACTTTGGTCTGCTTCAATGTATTCGACAAGACCATCTTCCTTCCACATCACTAGTCTTTGATGTAATGTTGAAGGCACAGCACCGACTCCATGTATCCACTCCCTTCCAAGTAACATATTGAAGTTTGCTTTGGAAGCAATCACTAAGAACAGAGTGGTCCTCTTGATAGTTCCAACAATCAATTCCACTTCAATGGCTCCAAGAGAATAACCAGTTTTGCCTTCGTAATTACTTAAGACAATATTGTGTGGCTTGAGGTCAGTGATGGATATGCCTATCTTCTTCATAAGCACTTCAGGCATAAGATTCACAGCAGCACCTCCATCAACTAACACTTTGTTGATGCCAATACCATTAACCTTAGCCTGAATATATAAAGGCTTCAGGTGATTCTGCATACTCGTATCTGGCCTCTCGAAAGTAGCCATCTGCTCTTCGACACAGCCATCATTCATCACATAGTAACACATGGGTTTGTGATAAGCCATATCTTCAGTGAAATCTTCTTCCTCATTGTTAGGCATAGTTATGACATCATACTCCAGTGGCAATATTGACACCACATTACAGACGACATCGAAGTCATCATCAGAATCATCAAAACCAGAACCTATGTCCTCATCAGAGTCGGACTGAGATTCTTTCCCTTTAAATGTCGAAGATGGAGGACAGATTCTTTCAAGTGCAGGCCTTCTAGGTTTTTCCATCGAAACATCCTTGCCTTTTGCCTTATTTACCACATTTGTAGGCTTAGCAACATCAGCACTGGTACTTGCCTCAACCTTAGAAGCCACCTTCTTATCATCCAACCGGACTTTGATTCCAAAGTGACTAGGAACTTTGTTTACGTCTAAAGAAGCTTTCTCCTTCTGTTTTCTCTGAAAACGACGCCACTGGGTTTTAGTCATACGATTCTTACCTTTATAATTATTCCGATAACTATACTTGTTGGAATAATACTCATCTTGATGGACATCTTGAGCAGGTGCATTGTTGTGAACCCATTTTCCAACAGGGGAATTCGTCTGTGGAACGAAGGTTTTACCAAACAGTTTTATGGATCCTTTCTTTCCTGGCTTTTGGCTTGTCGAAGGTTTAATCGAAACACTAACCTTGCTAGATGAAGGCTTAGTCGTAACATTGGCCTTGTAACCAGGAAGCTCAGTGCTACCAAAATCAAAGGATGGCCTATTGTCAAGCCATTTCCTCTTACGTTGTTGCTGATCCTGGTACCCCTCAACAGCTTTAGCTGCCTCTTTGTCGAAAACAGCACTGCACCTTGGACATAGCATAACCTCAGAATTGTTCCACTTACATCTGTTGAGGAAATCTATCAATTCCTCTTCAGCTTTTGGGTACACCACATGCTTCTTTCCATTGTACTCTTTCACAGTTACCTGTTGTTTTTCTCCTTCAGCATAAATAAAACCTTCGAATTGTTTGGTAGAATATTTGAGAGTTTTTGGGGAATTTTCCATTTCAGCGTCTACCATGTTTACATTCGCTTCGAAAGGCTCTAAATACATGGCTTCAGCTTTAGGTAAAGGGTCATCCACAACTTGCATTGGAGCTTTCATCTTTCTATCCTCAAATTTTAATCTACCTTCTTCGATCGCTTTTTGCACAAGATCCCTGAAAAGCACACAACGGTCAGTGTTATGTCCCAAAAAATTATGGAACTTACAATAACCCTTTTTCTTTCTCTGGTCAAGAGTTGGTACTTTTAAACCACTAGGTACCAATATTTGACCATCTTTTACTAACAGATCAAATATTTCATCACATTTAGTAACATCAAAAGTATATGTCTTAGGCACAAATCTGTCATTTTTTGGCTCAACAGGATTTTTCCCATTAGCAGGCCTTAGTAATTTACAAGTATAAGGAGGACCAGGCTTGAGTTCAGCCACGTCTATCTCCTCTTCTTCGACATCACCGAATGCGACGTCAAATTCTTCTTTGACATATGCAATTTTTTCTTTTTTAGGAAACCTAGTTGACCTAGATTTCTCCTCTTTTAACCTTTCAACTTGTCGAACTCTATCAGCCAATTGGGCCATGTCTTTTAGATAAGATGTGTCCAATTTCTTTCTGATTGAATAATCAAGACCACCAGCAGCCATTTCGACGAGTTCATGTTCAGGCACTTGTGTGAAACAACGAGCCTTCAGTAGCCTAAACCTGTTCAAATAGTCATCAACAGTTTCAGGCATTTTGCGCTGAACACTGGCCAATTCTTTGAGACTAATCTTAGATTGGCCCATGTAAAACTGCGCATGAAATGCTTTTTCTAATTGCCCCCAGGTGAAAATAGAACCAGGGGGTAATGTAGTAAACCAAGTAAAAGCATTTTTTGTTAAAGAATTTGGGAAATATTTGATCTTCAAATTCTCATTTTGGGCTATATCCCCAGACTCAGTCAAATAACGAGCAATATGTTCGACAGTAGACTCTTTTGTGTCACCACCAAACTTAGTATATTTAGGAACTTTCCAGCCCCTTGGTAACTCAGTTTGCAACACATATTCACACAATGGTGATATGAAATTTGGCCTATGTAAGCCTACATTAACGCCATTTTGTGTCAATATAGTTTCTACTAAAGTAGCTATATTATCTTGAGCGCCAACATTATTTTGTTGCACTTGTCGAACAATTTCATCAGCGTTCTGATTTCGATTTACCAGAACAACTTCAGGAACATGATTTGCAGTTCCCTGACGCTCACCTACATTCACTGGGACTTCGACTGAAATTGTTCTTTGGGTATTAACAGACAATCCATTATTTACTGTGTTGGACATCTGCCTATTACTAATATTTGGAGCCCCAAAGAAATCTGCAATTCGACCCATTTGATTGGCTAACCTTTGGTAACTAGTATTAGTATTTTGAATCAATGGATTAAAAATCGTACCGATTTGTTGGGTTAACATATTAACCATATTATGATTGCTCTCATCAACTTGTTGTCGTAAGGCAAACAAAGATTCATTGGTTAATGTTGTGGGATTTCGACCCATTACACTTTCAGAAGAAACATGTACAGGAGACATGGTCGAAATATGTGGCATTCCAGTAGGCATGCCATACGATCCAGAAGGAAATGCAGGAAAACTTACATTATGAAAATGTGGATTTAAACCGCTTCCTATTGCCATATAAGGACTATGAAGTCCCATATGTGACGGCAAAGGCATAGGCATAGATGCCATATTTGACTGCGTTGATCCAACGTTAATCATTGATACTAAAGGAACGGTTGTTGATGATGATGGGGATATTGTTCCCACAACCACCCCTGCATTTACGTTTGCAGAGTCTACTATTGTTCCCTGTTCTTGTGAAATCACAGGATTAGAACTAGACGCATTATTAGTAGGACGAACCATTTTTCCACTTCTTAAGTGCATGCAAATACAAACATATACAAGAACGTAGAAAAATTATATTAAAGGCAAACTGTCCCACTGGGCGTGCCAATTTGTTCGCTGGTGTTTTTAGCAAACAATCACTGGTTTTATTAGAAATGTTTGTGAGATTAAACCAGAAATCTCCAAAGCAATTGCCTTTAAACACCGCAGTTTGTCAACAAATATATTTTAAAAAGGGAGACAATTCACCATGAAAATGGAAGTCAAAGAAAAAGAAGTAATAAAATGGAACGCAGAAATGTAAAATGACTTGTATTGAAAGTAATAAATTGCATTAAATGTAAAGAAAATGGTGCACAAATTCACATACGTTGTACAATAATTCTTTTACTCTGTTTTCGCTGTGACTTGGAAGTTAGAGTTTCAGAACTGTGTGTTTGGTATAATAATTTGCCACCCTTGATTTCTACGTAGAAAACCTATTTATACAGAAAATAATGACTGAAATGTAAACTGCTATGGACACGTGGCTACGAATAATGACTGAAATGTAAACTGCTATAGACACGTGGCTACGTCTCATTAACCAGTGATGGACTTCGTGCCACGCTCGATGCCACATACTGCCTACGTTGTATTAACCGTAGTCTTGAAATTCGACACAACTGTTTGCCAATAACTGCTTGACGAAGTCCTGAATACACTGTCGTGTCGAAAACTCTTCCCTGTCGAATTGGTGAAGACTTCTTCTGTCGAAAACATGTTGAGATGACTTAAATGTCACTTTTTCTTTCCGAAGGCATTATGAATGATCTTTAATGAAGAGTCAAACCCTATTAACTAACCACTCAAAAGCCTTGTCGAAATTCTAGGCTAACAGCTTGATAACAAAGGTAAAGAGGGAGTACTTTTCTATAACTAATCATCTTGCAATAGTGTGGAATCAATAGGAATTCATCCCTAACTTCTCTTATCATCTATTACATTTTAAAAATGTTCTTGTTTCTATTTTCTAAAAATCGCAAAATCATTCTATTGTTATTCTTTATTTTATTATCAATACAATTCAATTCGGCCCATTGTCCAATCTAATTAGTAGGTTTTTAAATTGATAAGTAAGTGCAATCCTTGAGTTCGACATTTGGTTCTTACCGTTTTATTATTACTTGCGACGATTTGGTGCACTTGCCAATTTCGCCATCAGCTTGCATAGTCGACCTACAGCTGGCCAGAGATTTTGGCGCCACACAACTTGAGCTCCGCACAGACTCACTGTTGGTCGTCTCGCAGATCAATGCAGCGTTCGGTGCATATGACCCGGTGCTGCAGAAATATCTGGCCAAGGTACGTGAGCTCCTTGGATGGTTTAACAAGGTACGTGAGCTCCCTGATATACTCTCCAAGCTAGCCAGCACCAAAACACCAGGGAACCTTCGAAGCGTCATCCAAGAAACCCCGTCTAGTCACAACATCCGCCTAAGCAATGAATCGCCCACCTCTGTTCTCACCGTCGAGGCGAGCCAGAGCTGGATAACCCCGATCCGTCAGTATATTCTCGAAGGGCAAGAGCCCGCTGACACCAAAGAAGCAGCTTCTGTGAGGAGGCGCGCGGCATCGTACTCGGTCATCGAAGGATAACTTTTTCGTAGAGGCTTCTCGATTCCTCTATTAAAATGTGTAGAAGGGCCAGAAGCGGATTACGTGCTCACAGAGATCCACGAGGGGATCTGTGGTCAGCACCTGGGAGGACGAGCCCTCGCGGCAAAAGCACTCAGGGCAGGTTATTACTGGCCTACCATGAAGGAAGATTCGCAAAATCATGTAAAGAAATGCGAAAAGTGCCAAAGGCACGCTGACGTGCACATCGCCCCCTCCTCTAAACTAACATACCTAAGCTCTCCCTGGCCTTTTGCTTGGTGGGGAATCGACCTTTTAGGTCCCTTTCCGCCCGGTCCAGGGCAGGTAAAGTACTTGATAGTTGCGGTCGATTGCTTTACCAAATGGATTGAAGCCGAGCCCTTGACCACTATCACGGCTAACAATTGTATGAAATTCTTCAAGAAGAACATCATGACCAGATTTGGCATACCAAAGGTAGTCATCACCGACAACGGCACAGTTTGCGGAAAAAGGGTTCAGACAACTGATGGCCGACCTGGGCATCAAGCTCCGTTTCACGTCAGTTGAACACCCCCAGACCAACGGACAAGCCGAAGCAGCCAATAGAGTAATTTTAAGAGGTCTAAAGAGGAGGCTCGACGAAGCAAAAGGTTGCTGGCAGGGCGCCAAGTGACAGGCCAGCGCCCATGAGGAAGCCTGGCAGGGCGCCAAGTAACAGGCCAGCGCCCATGAGAGCGCCTGGCAGAGCGCCATGCGAAGAACAGGCCTGCGCCCATGAGGGCACCTGGCAGGGCGCCAAGTGACAGACCAGCGCCCATGAGGGCGCCTGGCAGGGCGCCAAGACAATAGCCAGCGCCCAGGAGGGCGCCTGGTAGGGCGCCAATGAAAAAGCAGCCAGCACCCATGAGGGCGCCTGCCAGGGCGCCGAGACAACAGCCAGCGCCCAAGAGGGCGCCTGGCAGGGCACCAAGTCAAAAAGCAGTCAGCGCCCATGAGGGCGCCTGGCAGGGCGCCAAGACAATAGCCAGTGCCCAGGAGGGCGCCTGGCAGGGCGCCGAGACAATAGCCAGTGCCCAAGAGGGCGCCTGGCAGGGCGCCAATGAAAATAGAGGCCAGCGCCCATGAGGGCGCCTGGCAGGGCGCCAAGACTGCAGCCAGCTCCCATGACGGCGCCTGGCAGGGCGCCAGGTCAAAAAGCAGCCAGCGCCCATGAGGGCACCTGGCAGGGCGCCAAGACAGCAGCCAGCCCCCATGAGGGCGCCTGGCAGGGCGCCAATGAAAAAAGAGGCCAGCGCCCATGAGGGTGCCAAGACAGCAGTCGACGCCCATGAGGGCACCTCGCAGGGCGCCAGGTCAAAAAGCAGCCAGCGCCCATGAGGGCACCTGGCAGGGCGGCAAGACAGCAGCCAGCGCCCATGAGGGCGCCTGGCAGGAGAACGCCTAGCAAAAAGTTAGTCTGGAAGCAAGTCATTCGCAAGGGGGGGCAGACAGCACTGCGCCACGAGGCGACATGAAATTGTATATTCAGGTGCACAAGGCAAGAACGTGTGCCCGAGACCATCCAACGCGTGCCAATTATAAACATAAGAAACAAGCTAGGCAAAGAAGAAACATAAAGGTTTCAAAAGGTAACATAAATATCAGGGGGCAATGACATCGAAGTCAACCCCGTTGGGGCGATATGTGACAATCAAAACCTCTTGATCAAATTAAAAGATCATGGAGATGTCAAACAGATAATGGTGAGGACAGAAGAAGCAATTCCCCTCGGCACCAAGCAAGCCCTGAAATTTCATCAAGAAGAAAAGCAGGCTAAGAGGCAGGAAGAGCAAAAAAAAAAGTGCCAAGCACACGTCCACACAAGCCGGCACCCAACAGGGGGCCTGGCAAGGAAGGAACCAGCGCCCATGAGGGCGCCTGGCAAAGAAGCAAGCAGCGCCCATGAGGGCGCTGTTAAGACTTTTGGCAAGTGTACCAAATGTCGCAAGTAATATAATTTAACGGTAAGAACCGGTCGATCCACAGGGATTGCGTTTAATTATCAATTAAGCAAGTAAATTAATTCTTAGCGGTAGAAACGGAAAGATAATATTTTTGAGATTTTGTTAATTAACTGAAAGATAACGTTTGAATATAAAGAAAGATAAAAGTGATTAGGGTTTGACTCCTCTCCCCTCACCTATCTTATGGACCTTCAGCTACTCACATATTAGTTGTTTGGAATACCAGATTCAATTCACAATATTAGGCTAAGGACAATTCCTTGCCTCAAAACCCCTATTACCCTAAGAGTTACCCTAATTCCTTAGGTGAGTCATGCCAGAGGGTAAAGCATTAAAATCAAGAATTAAAGAATTCATGAATCAAACCCCATATTCCTATGGTGATCGGAGTTTCATGATCTAAAACATCATATCAAGTATACAACTCATATCCCTATGTAATCATATACCCTAAATCATTATAATTATCATATGTAACTATAAAGCATTAAACAAGGATGTTTTAAACATATGATAAACCAAACAACCAATAGTCTTAACCATAACAAAGAATCCAATAGATAGGTTTGGGGAGAGTCATCTCTCCCTAATCAAGAGAAACTAGTTACACATCATCAAAAGATTAGAAAATAAGAGTAGAGAAGATTACACATAGAAGAATCTATTAGAACCTTCAAATCCTAAAATCGCATCCCAGATGAAGTGCCGGAGGTACCGCTTTTCTTCTCCTTTGCTTCGTCGTCGTTCACGCCTTACGGCGCTGCTGTGCGTCGTACTGTCCGCGTATGAATTCATCATTCATTCCTTTATCCTTTGAATTGCCAAGCTTCTATTCCACGCCTTCCTTTTCTCTTTTTTTTTTTTATTTGAAGCCCACATGAATTCCTTTTCACACCTCCTTTGTTTCTTTTTTTTATTTAATTGGACTTACCAATTACATTTTGGTTACAATTTAACTTCTACTACAAAAAACTAAAACTATGCCAAATCCCTTAACAATTGGCTGAAATAAACTTAAATGACTAACAAATTGGTTGCAAACTGAATAAAAATATACATATGATGAGGACTCATCAGGCGCCTAGCAGGAGGTGGTCTGGAAGCAAATCCTTCGCAAGGGGGCAGACAGCACTGTGTAACAAGGCGCCAAAGGCACCCATGAGGGCACCAAAACCTTGTCTCGCAAAACCTGCTCCACGAGGAGACATCCATTGTATAGGCACCCAAGGCGCCCTAGAGGGCCCCAAAACATGTTTCGCAGGATGGCGCCAAGAACATCCAGGCTGGCACCAAGGCGCCCTAGAGGGCGCCAAAACATGTTCCGCAGGATGGCATCAAGCACATCCAGGTAGGCACCAAGGCGCCCGAGAGGGCCCCAAAACATGTTTCGCAGGATGACGCCAAGCACATCCAGGCTGGCACCAAGGCGCCCTAGAGGGCGCCAAAACATGTTTCGCAGGATGGCACCAAGCACATCCAGGAAGGCACCAAGGCGCCCTAGAGGGCGCCAAAACATGTTTCGCAGGAGGGCGCCAACATCAAAGACATAGAGGCAGGGCGCCAAATCCTGCTCCAGCCAGACCAAACGCAACAAGGCGCCCATGGCGCCCATGAGGGTGCCAGATCCTGCTCAAAACGCAACAATGCGCCAGATCCTGCTCCAGACGCAACAAGGCGCCCATGGCGCCCATGAGGGTGCCAGATCCTGCTCCAAGAGGCAGCAGCCAAGACAACATAACAAGGCCCCCATGGCGCCCATGAGGGCGCCAAATCCTGCTCCAGCCAGACCAAACGCAACAAGGCGCCCATGGCGCCCATGAGGGCCCCAGATCCTGCTCCAAACGCAATAATGCGCCAGATCCTGCTCCAGACGCAACAAGGCGCCCATGGCGCCCATGAGGGTGCCAGATCCTGCTCCAAGAGGCAGCAGCCAAGACAACATGACAAGGCCCCCATGGCGCCCATGAGGGCGCCAGACCCTGCTCCAAGAGGCAGAAGCCAAGACAACATGACAAGGTGCCCACGAGGGCACCATCCACAACACCACGCAGGGAACAACACCAGAGGCGCCCGGGAGGGCGCATACCCTAAGGAACGAACGAGTGGCTAGCAAGGCACCCACGAGGGCGCCAACATCAGGATGTCTCAACACAATGACACAAGGCGCCTAGGAGGGCGCCAACGTCAGGATATCTCAACACCAGGCACGAGGCGCCCAGGAGGGCATCAATATCAGGATATGTCACCCTAGCTTAGTGCCTGGCACAAGTATTACACCAAGAGAGATGTGAGTCACGGTCGCAACGAAGTGATCTTGTACGACCCAACGAGACAAAAAGAGTAACGCATGGCAAAGAAAAAATCTCTCTTTTTTTAACTCTAAAGAGTGAAAACGATAAAACACGGTCGTGACAAAGGCAGGGTCCCGCGCGACTTCACACATCCGGTAGACCAACGAAAATTCTTCATGCCAAGACCATCCTCCAGAATAATCTCAGCTTGGGGGGCAACTGTTCTGGACTGGACCAAGAGGTTCATTAGCAAAATCAGGGGGTGCGTTTAGCAATTGGATATGGATCAGTCCAACCGATTCGGCCCATATCCGCAACATACAAGCCCAGTACGCTTGGAGGGTTCAGATCGCCTCCACTGATCCGACGATCCACAACGAGCATCGATTTCCTATAAATACCGACTCGCATAGCCATTTATAGGTGCTAATGTCGCAAAGGTTTTGGTTGCGGTTGTGTCGCACAGTGGCGGACTTGCCTTGTAGCGAGGGGTTCAGTTGAACCTCCTGAAAAAAAATTGCACTTATCACCCTATATAAATAGCTCAAATCCCTTAAAATTTTAATTATGAACCCCCTGAAAATTTTAGATTGTACTAGTAGACCAAGTTTTGCACCCATTTGACACTGGCCTTAAAAAATTTGACACCCCTGACCCCGAGGTCCTGGGTCCGCCACTGGTGTCGCAGTTCTCGTAGTGTCATTGTTCTCTCATATATATAGCCATTCTTGTGCATTATTGATTCTGCAAGGAGAAGTAACAAAAATTAAAAGTGCAGTGAAAAAACATGGACTTGAAGATGTAGATTTCCTCTATGAAACATGTACTCGGACAAATTTGCATATACAAGAAGTGAAATTTCAAGAAAAGTGCACTATGCACATCTAGGAAGCTTAAATAATAATAACTGTGTTACATTTTGTTTTGAGTTGCAATGAAGTAATAGTAGTAGAAGGAAGTTGAGATTATTCATTCAGAATGTAGCAAGTTGTACTGAATTTGTCTTGTATTAAATTGTAAACAAAAGAGCTATTATACTCTTGTATTGAATTCTAATTATATAGTTATAAAATTCAAAAGCTTCTTTACTTAATCGAAAACAATTTATATGTGCAATATAATTGATCAAATAGTCCAATAATGTCCATTTGACCAACATAATTAACTACATTTTTGTAAATGATTAATCATATTTTTTTCACTTGTTTTTTTTGGGAAATTCACTATAGATTCACATGGTAATAGTTTATAAGGTCTCTATAGATTCACTATAGATTCACATGTGCAATTGATCAAATAGTCCAATAATGTCTCTAACTAGTATGGCACACCATGGCCATCCCATGACACTAGGTTGTCAAAGTTGGAGAAATTTGACAATGAAGTTGAGTTAACCAAATGACCATCACAATTTACCATCTTTTTTACTCTTTTATTGGCTAATTCACTATACACTCACTGGTTAACAATGTATAAGGCCCATAGGACACTAATATGGTCACCCTCCATGACTGTACCATGACACGAGATTGTCAAACTTAAAGAAACTTGATAGTGAAAACAATTAACTAGTTTTTTGTGCATGAATAACCACCTTTATTTGACTATGTTTTTATTAGTTAATAATTCACTTTACATTCATATATGACAATGGAATATAGGCCCATAGGACACTAATATGACACACCATCACTTCCCCATGACACTACAAAAAAATTGGTTATTAGCGAGGGATTTTTCCCTCGCAAAACGTCCCAAATCCGTCGCTAATCACCATTTGCGAGGGAATTAGCGAGGGACAGGTTCCCTTGCTAAATCGCTCCTCGCTAATCCATTAGCGAGGGAATTTGAATCCCTCGCTAATTTTGACTGTCACGCGTCCCAATTCTGACTGTCACGTGTCCCAATTTGAATGGCTTGTTTTATGTGTTGTTTTAATTTTTTTTAAACTGTTTTTATATATTTATTAATGTGGTGGTGGTGGTGGTGGTTGTGGTTCACATCGTAGGAGAGAGAGGAGAGGAGTTCGTGGTGGTGGTGGTGGGAGGAGCTATGTGGTGGTGGTGGTTGTGGTTCACTTCTTAGGAGAGAGAGAGAGAGAGAGAGAGAGAGAGAGAGAGAGAGAGAGAGAGAGAGAGAGAGAGAGAGAGAGAGAGAGATGGAGGATAGGTGGTGGTGGTGGTGGTGGTGGTGGAAGGTGGAGAGAAGAAGAGAAAAAGAGTAAAGAAATTTGTAGGTGAGAGAAGAGGAATTCATTGGAGAGAGAGAGAGAGAGAGAGAGAGAGAGAGAGAGAGGAAGAGGAGAGGAGTTCATGGTGGTGGTGGTGGTGGTGGTGCGGTGGTGCTGGAAGGTGGAGAGAATTCGTAGTGAAAGAGGGAAGAGGTGAAAGAAGAGATAAAATGAAATGAGAGTGTGTGGTGTGTGGTTATTTAAAGTAAAAAAATAAAATTTACCGTTAGCGAGGGACTGGTAGCGAGCTAACAGCAAATTCCACTTCCCAAGGACTGTTCAACGGTCAGATTCACGTTAGTCCCTCGCTAATCACCTTTTTTCCGTGCTAAACTTTTCAAATTCCCGCCTCTACTTAGGGAGGGACGGTCCGCCACTAATTTCAAAAATTCCGTCGCTAACCATTAGCAAGGGACTGGCCCCTTGCTAATGTCAATTTTAGCGAGGGAATCACATTTCCTCGCTAATGTCTGTTTTAGCGAGAGAATGTTATTCCCTCGCTAATGTCCCTCACAAATAAGTTTTTTTTTGTAGTGTGACCTAAAGTTGTCAAAGTTGGAGAAGCTTGACAGAGAAAGAGTTAACCATCATGACTCCCATGACCAATGTTTTCAAACTTGGAGAGACTTGACAGTGAAACTGAGTTAACAAAGAGGGCATTTGTTTCAACCCTAGAATTATATACCCAAGAATGATGTTCTTAGGAACTCTATTACGGGGAAATAATATTCCCACAAAATGTGTTTGGTCATTGGTGTGTATTTGCTATTTCTAGGAACTTTTTTTAAAAAATAATAATTTAAAAGTAAAAATTTAAAATAGAAAAAATAAATAGAGACAAGTGGGAAATTATGGTTAGTTATTTTTTATTCCCATGAAAATGAAACATTCCAACCCTCTCTCATGGCAATATAAAATAGAGAATTAATCATGCGTACATTTTGTTCCTAGAAATAAAAAATACCTTAGGAATGTTGATAGAAACCTTGAAACAAACGTGGGATATTATATTCCGAAACCCACTTTTTTCAGGAATGTTGATAGAAACCTTGAAACAAACGCCCCTCAAGTGACCAACACTATTAACTGTTATTTTGTACATGATTAAACACAGATATGGTTTACATTATGGTGCAATGCTGAGGGAGTGTATAAGACACCAGATTGTTGCAAAGTAAGGAAAAAGAAGCAGATGATTCCTTTTGTGTTATTTTTTTTAGTTAATTGTTAATGATTGGGTTAAATCAAAGATTACGACCCCTTTCTATGATTTCTTTTGCCTTATATTCAGCTTAAATAACTACAGGAGTTCCCTCTAGCAAGCAAGCTAGATCATAAAGTCTATGGTGATCATACCCACCGGTACAGAAAAGACATTTAGTATCGGTTGTTTTGGACATTTAACATCGGTTATCTGACGATGCTAAATCCCCCAATGCTAAAAGTGGGACATTTAACATCGGGCGCCCAAATAACTAATGCTAAATGTCTATTTCATCACTGTTTTTGCTGTCTGAAAAATGACTTTTAGCATCGGGTGTTTGAAACAACCGATGCTAAATGTCCTGAAAATGACATTTAGCATCGGTTATTTGAAACAACTGATGCTAAATGTCCTGAAAATGACTTTTAGCATCGGTTGTTTAAAACAACCGATGCTAAATGTCTATTCTTTAAAAAAAATGGTTCTCAATTCACATCTTACCACACACTACTATCCCTTCCCTCAAGATAGTTCAAATGAGCTTAGTTCATCTAAATAGCAACACGATAAGTAAACTACACAGCAAAATGAATAGTTATGTACAAGTTTAAACTTTAATCGTATCCGAGTAACTAACAGTTTTAAACATTCGGGATAAGCAAAATATATATACCAAAACAACAACACAACAATGAGTTAATTGGAAAAGGTAACAGCATAATGAAGGAAACTTAAACCTTTAAGAAAGTGCAATAGCACAAAGGGGAATGCAAGTAACAGGTCCATTACAAATTATATAGTTCATAACAATACAGATTAACTCAAATTGTTTAAAAGTAAGCTAATTGGCTTGCAGAAACAAACACCACATTCAAACAACTGAGTTTGGATTATTCCTACCCTCAAGATGCACCACCATCTTAATTTGTCAGGACAAATAAGACCGTAAAGCTCAAAAGCGAGAACTAATGCATCACAAGTGGATTATATACCTTTCCAACACCTAAACCTGAAGGTAGCTCTTCACTTTGATTCGGACGAGGAATTACAACATTCACCAAGGTTCCTGCACAGTGCAACCAGATAGAAAAAAGAATATCAATCGGAAACCTTTAAACAAAGACGTCGGTGGAAACATTTGTTTGTTTTTTACAGACAATTGCCAATTTGATCTTGCAGCAAAATAAATGATCTCATAAATAAAGTCATTAGGTGCACAGTAGACTTCCTATAACACTATACTGACTGCTATATAAAGGGACACTGTCACGGAATACTCATTTTTAATACTTTCTCCCTTGGGAAGAATTCCAGATACTCCAAAAGACGAACTTCTCCAACAATATTTACTGTTTACCACCATCGTACCAAATCAGTATCAGCTATTTTACAGGTCCCAAAAGAGTTAACTAATCTCAGGAATAGGATCCACTGACGTTAACGCGGGAAACGTGAGGGTGCAGTTAGTGTAAATAAGACATTTAACATCGGTTCTTTGTTCAACCGATGTTAAATGTCTCTACATTTAACATCGGTTGAACAAAGAACCGATGTTAAATGTCTTATTTACACTAACTACACCCTCACGTTCCCGCGTTAACGTCAGTGGATCCTTACCCCTAATCTCATGCTGGAATTTAATGCAAAATTCTTAAAACACCCTCAAAATAGATAAAACAGCTATTTATCTATTATAGCTGTTATAAGGCAGTTACAAAATCTGTTTTACAGTTAAACAGTTTGTTAACTAGTTTGTTATTTCAACAAACTAGGTTTGTAACTAACACAAACCTCTCTAACAGCTAATATCCAGAGAAAGCTGTATAAATATCATGTACATATTGTAATCTTATAGAGTTAAGTTGAATAAAAATTTACATTGAGTTTTGTTTTTACAAGTCTTCAATATTATGCTTCTTCCTCTGTTTTTTCTCTTCTGCGTGCGTCCTTTTCTCAAGTCCTATGTGTGTGAATCTTGCAGAGTGGTGTTCAAAGTGTGAATACCTCGCAAGAAAGGGAACAAATACAGTTAGGTTTTGTTCCAAGTATCACAAGTCAGAAAAGAGAGAAAAATAGGAAAAAAAAACAGAAGAGAAATAGTGGAAGGGAAGGAAATATACCTGATTGTGTAATTTTGTTTGAAGATCTTCAAGGTGTGAACCTCTTCAAACAAACCTCAGTACATGAAATACAGAACACAACTGTGTTATGGTTGTGAAACGAAGAAGAAAATCAGTAAAATCACTGAGAAGAGTGATTTTATACCTTTGTTTGTCTTCGTTCTACTGGCGTACAAAGATCCATTCGGTTTTGTGCATTCAAGTCAAGAAACAACACAGATTCAGTCGTTATTCAAGCAAACACAAAACCAGTTAGGGGTTTGTGAAAGAAATCAACAATCAAAAACAGTAAACAGGAAAATAACAACGTGATTACCTTTGTGGTGGAGTTCGATACAAAATCCTAGCATTGCAGAACCTGAAACACGAAGAACAGTGTTTAGGTTTTCGTTGATTTGAGAAAAATCAGCAACGTATTCAAGGGGTTTTTGTAAGATTCATATACCTGAACACGTACACTTGAAGATTGAAGCATTTGGAAGCTTCAACCATCAAGTTTTGGTGTGATCTGAAGAAACCCTAGAAGAGGGTTTGAGAAGAAGAAGAAGAGAATCGTTTCAGAGAACAAAAGAGAAGAGAGAGAAGAGAGCATTGCAACTGAGGGAACAATAAGGGTGTTGCACCCGAAAAGGTCCTTGAGGGGATTTTTCTTCGTTTACAACTTTTTAAAACAATGAAGTCGCCACCAATATTTTTTATAAGGAAAATATTGAAGAAAAACCTTTTTGGAAAGCGGATGGCCTTTTGGAAAACCGGAGGATTTGGGTTCGGGGGTCGGTTAGGCATGGGGAAGGTATTAGCACCCCACACCTCCTTTCTACCGAAAGGGAACCTTTAATTAAACGTGTGGTTTTAAGTGTTGATTTGGAAAATACTTAAATTTGCCTCAAAGGGAATGAGAAGACTTAATGAAAATTTTTATTTTTTGCGCTTGACGAGAGTTAGCCGCTCGCTCCTACGTATCTCCCGGTGCGATAGAGAATTCAAAGCTACGTAGTTCTTGTTTGTCCTGAAAAAAGTTTTTGTCTTTTATCTTGTTTAGGTGAGTTTTCGCAATAGGGATGAGGATTCGCGATGACCAAGCAACAACGGTTTAGAGTGGTCACACTACTAACTCTTTTGAAAATGAAATCATCATTAACAACCAAACGGCGACGGCGCGAGTGATCATTAATGATAATCGGTTTTGCTTTTGATTCGAGTGTTCGCGATGACCAAACAACAACGGTTTAGAGTGGCCGCGCTACTAACTCTTTTGAAAATGAAATCATCATTAACAACTAAACGGTAACGGCGCGAGTGATCATTAATGATAATCGGTTTTGCTTTTGATTCGAGTGTTCGCGATGACCCAACAACAACGGTTTAGAGTGGCCGCGCTACTAACCCTTTTGAGAATGCAATCGTCATTAACAACAAACGGCAACGGCGCGAATGATCATCGATGACAATTGGTTTTATTTAAGTTGGAGTGTTCATGAAGACCAAACAACAACGGTTTAGAGTGGTCACACTACTAATTCCTTTGAAAATGAAATTATCGTTAACAACCAAACGGCAACGGCGCGAGTGATCATTAATGATAATTGGTTCTTACTTTAGGTAATCAAAAGGGTTTTCGCAATCGAATTGATTTTTGGTTTGTGAGATGGCTTCTTGATGTTTGAAAGTGTTCTTGGTTATGAAAAAGATTTGAAGTGTAAATGTTACTAACGAGTAACAAATTGTAGTATAATTTGAATGCGACATGGTTTTGAGGTGTTACTAACGAGTAACAAAGGTTTTGAACTTTGAAGTCGGATTACAAAGTCAATGCGATCATCAAAACAAGCAAGCAAATCGTGAACACCAATTCAATACTTAATCACATAACAAGCACAAAAACAAGTATAAATGAATAAGAACACATGTGCATCAAGACTAGGGGGCTAGCCTATCCTTTGCAATTACTTACATTAACAAGTGAGAATGCATCAAGACTAGAGTTAGTCCATCCCTTGCCAAAACCTACACAAACTCCAAGAACCAACACCACAATTGCAAGTGAGGATGCATCAATATTAGGACAACCTATCCTTTACAAAACCTACACGAACCCTAAATTACATTTACACAAACCTTTCAAGGTGAATGCCATCATAGGCCAAATTGGCCTTCAAGCATTCACGCATTATTTAACTATCATAAAAGGAAACCTAAATTTGCGTCTTCCTACTCATTAAGAATTATAAAAGAGAGATTGAATCATTTCTAGGTAATCTTCCTCACTTAGATCGAGGCGCACTAGGCGCAAGTGAGAGTCACTTTACCATTCATCAACCTAAGACAAATTATAAAGTAATTCATAAGAATAAGCAATCTCATACACTAAAAGGAGGGTTGAATCACCTAGAGCAATCTTCAACACTTAGAACAAGGTGCACTAGGCACAAGTGAGAATCTCTTTGCCTATCATCAACTTAAACAACACCTAAACTAAAAAGGGTTGAATCATATAGAACAATCCTCATCACTTTAAGCAAGGTGCACTAGGCACAAGTGAGAGTCATATTGCCTATCATCAACTTAAAATGATAAGCAAACATATAAAAACCCTATTTATTCACAATATGCGACCCAAATACATAACCAAGAACCCATTTATTTTTGAAAGCAAGTGAGATAATATGAGAAAACGAGCTAGATTACAATTTTTGGTAAAGGTTCATGTGATTAGGCAAAGAAATGCACAAAACTAACATAAACCCTATTTTTTTACAAGTATGCGAAACATAATATGCCATAAAACAACATTTTATTTCATGAAATGCAAGGGTCAAGATCCAAATCAACACAAATCATCAATCATTCAAGGGTGCGAAGCACCATAAGCACCCAAGCCTCCCTAAGTGCTTGTCAAAGTGCTTATGACACTTCTCACCAACAACAATCAACAATATGAGGATATGAAGATGATAGGATGAATGATTTTACATTTTTGAGGCAAGAACTCAAATATGATGCAAGGTTTTAAGGATTTTACCTTAACTCCAAGTTAGAAAGTGATATGAGAAGATGAAACTTGACACAAATCAACAAAACTCCAAGGTTCTTCAAAGAAATACCCATGCAAATATGATGATCAAACCCACTTGGTGATGATGCTTGAACTTTGAATGAGAAATGGTGGGAGTATGTGAAAGAGGGATGCAAATGAGGTGGAGTGGTGGTGTTTGGGTGGAAGGAAATGAAAAAGATGGATGGAGGAGAGGGAGGGGAGGCTACGGCCTTGAGAGGAAAGAGGGAGATATTTTTGTGTGCTAGGGTTTTAGTGTAGGAAAAATGAGAAGCCAAAGATTCCTCATGTGTGGAAATGAGAGGGTATTTATAGAGTTGTTTTAGGTCTAGGGGTAATTAGGTCATTGTTCTTTACTAGGTGTTCTAGGATTGGGTTTTAAATTTGAATGAAGGGCTAGGATTAGAGATCACTTGGATTTTGGGTAGTGAGAAAACACAAAAATGAGAGTGAGGGAGTAATGGAGTGTTGGCGCACCAAGGAGAGAGTGAGGGAGAGCTTGTGTGAAAAAAAACTTGTCCTATTTTGGGAATGGAGGCTGATATGTGATGTGAGGTAAAAATAGGGTTAAGGGTATAATTGAGATGGAATGTTACCAAAGAAGTAATTTTGTATTTTCTTGTGAAGAGGTGAGTATAAATGGGCGGGGTAATTTACAAAAGAGGGCATAAATCTATGTGGGAGTGAGTGATGGTCACCAAAAAGGGAAAAGTTAAGGATAGTACAAAGCATATTCTTAAGGAATAAGGAATAGAAGAGTGTGAAGAAATTTTGGGAAGAGAGAGAGAGAGGATTCGAAATTGTGGAGGGAGAGAGAGAGAGGAAAAAAAACTTGTTTTTGGTCTTTTGTCTTATTGAGGACACTTCCTTCTTTTTGAGTTTTGAATTTTGGGCATGGAAGTGAAGGTGCACCTATTAAAAGGTGTCATATATATTTGAGCACCATAAAATATTCCCTCTAATTATTCTAGGCAATAAAAATTGTCATTTAGTAATTGGGGAATATTTAATGGTCTTTTTTGGGTTTTTTATGCACTAAAAATGGGGAAAATGCATTTTTAATTATTTTGGACTAAGACTTTCTTTCCAAAAATTATACAAAAATTACCCTTGGTAGAGTAACATGTATGCCACGTCCTTGACCTGGTCTTGGTCCAAAAATAATTAATTCGCTTTTATTTAAATGCCCAAAAATGCAAAAATATGCACTATTTTATGTCCGAAAATTCCTAAAAATTAAGAAAAATGTTTTTGGGTGCCAAAAATTAATAATGATCAATAAATGGCCCTTTTTTTGATGAAAATACAGACACGTGCCAAATGACGGGGGCACAGGGCAGCTCACGCAGTTTCTACTGGCGCGCGCGCGTAATTCAAATAAAAATGCGAAATAGGGGACGAACACACATAAATGCACCAATCCACTGTTTTCCACACATTATGAATTACCTTATTGCTTCCATTTTTCTGAAAAATGTTTTTTTGACTTGGGCGGACAAAATTGGGGTATTACAAAGGGTTTCTTCAGTTTTGTTAAATTCATCCGGGTCAGAACCGGATCCATGTTGGATCCGCGTGTACCTACAGTGTAAGATCCAGTGGGTGCCGCATAAACCCATTGGTGTGTGGTTGGGTCTGATCAAGTTGGATCAGGTTTGTAATTGGGCTGAATTATGATTCTTGCACACTCTGAAATTGCAATTTGCAACCCTGCACATAAAACAATCAATTGGTCAGAATATTTCAAGTATATGGTTCAAAAATCTAACATGGTATCATTGAGCATGGTAACAATCTAGGGAAAATTCTAAACCTAAATTCTAGTTCTTTATCTTTCTTTATCTTTCTTTACAGATTTCTGTTTTGCCTACAGTGTAAGTGACTGTGTAGGTGTGAGTTTTCTGACAGTTTGTTTCTTTGTCACAGGATAGCTAAAGGTGCTAGTTAAGGTGCAAAATCAACATGTCAAATGCTAGTTTGTCTACCCAGATTCCTAAATTAAATGGGAAAAACTGGGACAGGTGGAGTTTGCAATGGAAGCCATTTTTGGCTTCCATGATGTTTTAGAAATTGTTCAAGAAGGGTTTCCAGCACTAGCTCAGAACCCAACCCCTGAACAAATGGCTGAACATAAGGAAAATACCAAGAAGGATTGGAAAGCCATCTATCTCATACACCAGGGGTGTGATGAGAGTAATTTCGACAGAATTAGAGGCATCAAAGTCTCTAAAACTGCCTGGGACCTCCTTGACAAATATTATAATGGTGCTGCACCAGTCAAGGAGGAGAAGCTGCAATCATTGAGAAAGCAGTATGAAAATTTGAATATGCAGGAGGGTGAAAGCATTACTGATTTCTTTGGGAAACTAAAGAAAATCACTAATGCAATGAGTCTCAATGGAGAGACATTAACAGAACAAACTGTTTGTAAGAAAATTCTTAGGTCCTTAACAAGAAAATTTGGTTTTATTGTAAACAGCATTGAAGACACCATCAAGCCTGAGGATCTTAAAGTTGAAGACCTCCAAAGTAGGCTTGAAGCCAAAGAGATTAGGATGAATCTCTTGAATGGTGAAGGTGAAGAAGATCAAGCTATGTTTGCTGCCAAACCAAAGGGAAAGAAACGGACTAAGGGCAACTACAACAACAACAACCAATCAGGTAAAGGTAATTGGTCTATGGGTAAGTCAGGTAAGTGTAGTGGTAAGGGTGACTCCACTAATAAAAATTCTGATTCTAGTAAAAAGAAGGACAAATCTAAGGTACAATATGATAAATATGGGCATTATGCTACTGAATGTCCTACTAGAAAGGATTCTAAGCCTGAAGAAACTGAACTGAAGCCATTATGGCTAAAGAAGATTCTGATTCAGAATCTGAACATGTAGGCTTTAGTATGATAACTGATGAGTTAGGAGAAACAGAACCTAGGGAAGATTTTGTTGTAACTAACCTAGACTTAAAGGCAATGTTTTAAAACTCGAACCGGTGACCGACTCGGTGAAGGTACCGGGTCACTGGGTCAAGGGTCGGACCGAAGGGTCGACAGTTGAACCGCATGACCAAAACCGGAACCGGATGACTCGGACCCGGTCTCTATTTCGAGAATTTTCAATACCTATATAGTATATAATATAAATTTCGTCCGTGTAAAATTAATAACTATGTTTATTTTATATCTACTAAAATATAAAAAATTCCCAAATTTTTAGGACCTATATATTTCATACTTGTAAAACTTAATTTGCTAAAATTACACACCATGCCTATTTTATTTTTATTTGCTTGGTAAATATTAAATAAATTTTAAAAGTTCATATCATGCTTCAATAAATATTTAGAACAAATTTCATAAGTTAACAACTTAATATTAAATAAATCTTTAAAAAAATACTTAATATTAAATAAGTTTGTTGAAACATAATATTAATATTACAAGCTAATGCCATGAGGATGAGCATACTTGACTTTTAGGAAAAGAGGTACCAATTATATATATTTGAAATAAATAATATTCTCAATAAGATTGGTAGCCTCATGGTAGTGCTCAACATTTGCTTTCAATAGGTCAGGGGTTCAAACCCCACTAATGACATTTTTGTTGAGGGTTTTGAGTCTCTTTTGTTTTAAGTAGTTTAGAAATAGTCCCACATCGGATAGAATGAACAGAACATGGAGGAAATGAGATATAAAAGCAAGGTGTATGTCAATGGGAAACATACTTACCTAGATGGCAATCACTAGTGGGGGCTTGCGTTCGCGCGGCCCCTCCCAATTACAGTTCAAAGATTTGATTAAAAATAAATAAATAAAAATGGACAACCCGGTCCGGTTTGAGCCGGGTTGCCGGTTTTCCCCAAAACCGGCCGGTTTCCACCGGTTCCCACCGGTTTGGTGCATAACCGATCCAAAGGCTTGACCGGCTCGGTTACCCCCCCGGTTCCCGGTTCGACCGGCCGGGCCGAGCCGGTTTTTAAAACACTGCTTAAAGGAAAACAGTGACTGTGTAGTCCTGTCAGTTACTACAAGTGATGGCAAAACCATCACTGAAATTTGGTATCTAGATTCAGGGTGTTCTAATCACATGACTGGAAACAAAGAGTGGTTAGTTGACTTTGATTCTAGTAGAACGACCACTATAAAGTGTGCTAGCAATAAGGCTATAACTGCTGAAGGAATAGGAAACATAAGATTTACAAAAGAAAATGGACAAGTAATTTTAATAAAAGATGTTTTCTATGTTCCTGGGATCAGCTGTAACCTTATCAGCCTAGGACAGCTTATAGAGAAGGGTTTTTCAGTAGTAATGAAGGATCTAAAACTAAAGTTGTATGATGTTAAAGACAAACTAGTTTTAACAACACATTTAGCCACCAATAGAACCTTCAAAACCAGCATTAGTGTCACAGAGACAGATTGTCTAAGTGCCACAACTAATTTTGAAGGTATGTTATGGCATAAAAGGTTTGGGCATTTAAACTTCAAAGGCCTAAGTAACCTAAGTACTAAAGGGTTAGTAGAAGGGTTACCTAAGATTGAAGTTACTAAAGAGACATGTACTACTTGCCTAGTGGGTAAGCAACCTAGAAAGAAGTTTAATAAGGAAATGAAACACTTTTCTAAGAATATTTTGCATGTTGTATATTCTGACCTATGTGGACCACTTGATGTACCCTCTATTAGGGGAAATAAATACTTTATGACTTTTGTAGATGAATTTTCAAGGAAAATCTAGCAATATCTACTTAAGACTAACGGAGAAGCCTATGGTGTTTTTAAGGAGTTTAAGGCAATGGCAGAAACTCAAAGTGGTAAGAAACTTAAGGTCTTAAGGACTGATGGTGGTGGTGAGTACACCTCAAAAGATTTTGAGGGATACTGCACCACTCAAGGTATAATACATGAGGTAACATCACCCTATCCTCCTCAGCATAATGGTATTGCTGAAAGGAGGAATAGGACAATACTCGATATGGCTAGGAGCATGATCAAGTCAAAGGGGCTACCTAAAAGGCTATGGGCAAAAGTTGTTCATACAGCTGTCTATATCCTAAATAGGTGCTCTACTAAAGGTTTGGAAGACAAGGTACCAGAACATGTCTGGTGTGGTGACAAGCCTAAGGTTTCTCACCTAAGGGTATTTGGCTCACTTGCATATAGCCATATACCTGATGGTAAGAGAAAGAAGTTAGAGGATAAGAGCAGGCCCTTAATCCTTGTTGAATATCATCTCACAGGTGCTTATAGGCTGCTAGATCCTAAAACTGACAAGATTGAGATATCTAGGGATGTGGTTGTGCTTGAAGACAAGCAATGGGACTGGGACAAAGCTGAACTAGTAAGTTCAGTGGACTCTACAATCCTAGAGGAGGTCTTAGACACTGAACCTAATCCTAGTGGTGATAGGTCTGATGAAGAGGATCCTATTCTACCTAATGAGGATCAGAATCCTCAAGAAGAGGAAGAGGACAATGCTGAAACAGAACCTAAACCCACTGTTCAGGCCCTGCCTAGAACACAAAGGTTGAGACATCCTCCTAGGAGGCTTGCAGATTATGATATTGCCATAGATAGTGAAGTGAATGAGCATGGTGACCTCATCCACAATGCTATGATGGCTGATATGGAACCAGTGGACTTTAAAGAGGCTTTAAAGGATAAAGACTGGAAAAATGCTATGATAGAGGAGCTGGCCTCTATTGAGAAAAATAAGACCTGGTCTTTGACGGTCTTGCCTAAAGGAAAGAAGGCAATAAATGTTAAATGGGTCTTTAAGCTCAAGTTGGACCCCAATGGCAAAATAGTCAAGCATAAAGCAAGACTTGTTGCTAGAGGGTTCCAACAAAATCAAGGGATAGATTATGAGGAAGTTTTCTCACCAGGTGCCAGGCATGAGACCATTAGATTGGTCACTGCCTTGGCCTGTAGTAATGAATGGGATTTACATCATTTAAATGTTAAGCCTGCCTTTTTGAATGGACCCTTGGAAGAGACTGTTTTCATCTCACAACCTCCTAGTTTTGAGGAAAAAGGAAAGGAAAACCTAGTGTGCCACTTGCATAAAGCACTCTATGGTTTAAAACAGGCCCCTAGAGCCTGGAATAAAAGAATTGACACTTTCTTTGTTGAAAGTGGCTTCACAAAATGCACCAATGAGTTTGGTGTATATCTGAAGGGTTCTCTAGATACTAACCTATTACTAATATGTTTGTATGTTGATGTTCTATTGGTAACAGGTAGTAGTACTAAGGAGATTGAGCAGTTCAAGGACTCTATGAAGGCTGAGTTTGAGATGAAAGACTTGGGACAACTTACTTTTTGGGATTGGAATTTCTAAGAGTACCTGAAGGAATCATCCTACATCAGCTTAAATACTCTAAAGAGCTGCTTGCAAGGTTCAGAATGGCAGAGATATTCTGTTTGCCACAAGTATGATTAGTAGGTTCATGAATGAACCACTAGAGATACACCTAAATGCAGCAAAGAGAGTACTAAGATATATACAAGGCACTCTGAATTATGGGCTGTTCTTTCCTAAAGGGACTGACCTAAGGAAATTTGAGCTCCTAGGGTACTCAGACAGTGACTGGTGTGGAGACCACGTTGATAGAAGAAGTACCTCTGGATTTTTGTTTAAGTTTCAAGGTATATCTGTTTCATGGAGCTCCAAAAAGCAACAAATTGTTGCTCTTAGCTCCTATGAGCCAGAATATGTGGCTGCCTGCAGTGCTGCCACTCAAGCAGCATGGTTGGAAGCCTTACTTAGGGAATTGGGTGTGACTTTGACTCAAATTCCTAAGCTATTGATTGACAACAAGTCAGCCTTGTGTCTTGCCAAAAACCCTATGGGTCATGGCAGAACCAAACACATAGAGACACGGTTTCATTACTTAAGGGACCAGGTTACAAATGGAAGGCTACTAGTGGATTACTGCTCTACAAAGGAGCAACAGGCTGACATCTTTACCAAAGCCATAAAGGGTGAGTTATTTTCTAAGCTTAGGAGAGATTTAGGGTTGGTTGCCTTCAAATCCTAAGAAGGCAACTATTAAAGTCATTACTCAGGGGCTTGTCCCGAGTCATCTTTAGTTCTAAAGCTATGTCAATAGGGGCTTGTCCTGCTTTTAGGTATCTCTCCTATTACTAAGTTTTTTAGGTTTTGCATTAAGGGGGGATGATGGAATTTAATGCAAAATTCCTAAAACACCCTCAGAATAGATAAAACAGCTATTTATCTATTATAGCTGTTATAAGGCATTTACAAAATCTGTTTTACAGTTAACTAGTTTGTTATTTTAACAAACTAGGTTTGTAACTAACACAAACCCCCTCTAACAGCTAATATCCAGAGAAAGCTGTATAAATATCATGTACATATTGTAATCATGTAGAGTTAAATTGAATAAAAATTTACATTGAGTTTTGTTTTTACAAGTCTTCAATATTCTGCTTCTTCCTCTGTTTTTTCTCTTCTGTGTGCGTCCTTTTCTCAAGTCCTGTGTGTGTGAATCTTGCAGAGTGGTGTTCAAAGTGTGAATACCTCGCAAGAAAGGGAACAAATACAGTTAGGTTTTGTTCCAAGTATCACAAGTCAGAAAAGAGAGAAAAATAGAAGAAAAAAAACAGAAGAGAAATAGTGGAAGGGAAGGAAATATACCTGTTTGTGTAATTTTGTTTGAAGATCTTTAAGGTGTGAACCTCTTCAAACAAACCTCAGTACATGAAATACAGAACACAACCATGTTAGGGGTTGTGAAACGAAGAAGAAAATCAGTAAAATCACTGAGAAGAGTGATTGTATACCTTTGTTTGTCTTCGTTCTACTGGCATACAAAGATCCATTCGGTTTTGTGCATTCAAGTCAAGAAACAACACAGATTTAGTCGTTATTTAAGCAAACACAAAACCAGTTAGGGTTTTGTGAAAGAAATCAACAATCAAAAACAGTAAACAGAAAAATAACAACGTGATTACCTTTGTGGTGGAGTTCGATACAAAATCCTAGCATTGCAAAACCTGTAACACGAAGAACAGTGTTTAGGTTTTCGTTGATTTGAGAAAAATCAGCAACGTATTCAAGGGGTTTTTGTAAGATTCATATACCTGAACACGTACACTTGAAGATTGGAGCATTTGGAAGCTTCAATCATCAAGTTTTGGTGTGATCTGAAGAAACCCTAGAAGAGGGTTTGAGAAGAAGAAGAGAATCGTTTCAGAGAACAAAAGAGAAGAGAGAGAAGAGAGCATTGCAACTGAGGGAACAATAAGGGTTTCTTCTATTTTGTTAAAATCATTCGGGTCAGAACCGGATCCATGCTGGATCCGCGTGCATCTACAGTGTAAGATCCAGTGGGTGCCGCATAAACCCATTGGTGTGTGGCTGGGTCTAATCAAGTTGGATCAGGTTTGTAATTGGGCCGAATTCTGATTCTTGTACACTCTGAAATTGCAATTTGCAACCCTGCACATAAAACAATCAATTGGTCAGAATATTTCAAGTATATGGTTCAAAAATATAACATCTTATTGCAAAAATTGAAATACTGAAGTTACTTGCAGACTTATCTACACCGGCCTAAAAAATGTGGATCCAAACATTAGTTGAATGTTCTTACTATTGATGGCCTCAAGCACAGATCTCTAAAATTTATGAGTTCAATCACTTCTTATAAATAGATCCAAATCGAATACACTCACTAAACCAGATAAAATGTAATGTAATATAATGCCTTCACATGCACAGCTTTAAGTTAAGTACAAAATGGCAAAAGGATGGGACACATATTACACAACATGCATACCAAATTTGCAGCATTCATCCCGCATGTCTTCCAAAATTTCATCATACTCTCCATTATCCATTAATTGTTCGGTAGTAATGGCCTTCAGAGAAAACCAGATAAAAGAGGTGAAGTCAAACACCAACAAGGGTCAGTCAAATCAAATTGCTAACAAGCATAGTAAATTATGATAAAATGAGAACGAAGGAGGATGAAGGAAAAGAGGTGAAGTCAAACACCGAGTATTGTGGGTGATAAATTTTGCATATAATAGAAAGCAGAATCACCTCGGTTAAACATAAAACTTTAGTGGGGCTTTCATCATTTGTTGGCATTCTTTCAACTCCTGGAATATTTAGCCCACCCACTTCCAAAGCTACTTTCTGTCAATTGAAGAATATAAATAATCGAAAGCAATAACAAATGGTGAACAAGCAGAAAAATAGAAAGTAATGGTGCATTTGCTTCACCTGCATAGCTATATGCTGTTGTGCCCGTGCGAAGATGTGTTCCTCTTCTGTTTTAGAATGTCCACTGCCCGAGAAGTACATTAAAATGATTTTTATAAACCAATGGGAATTCAAAAAATAAATCAGTTGAAGATTTAAACTTTTAGATAATATAAATGTATAGTGGGTGATTTAAAGAAATACAAAATTCATATAAATCACAGTTAACTTCCCTGCTCCATGCTCACTTCATAATCAATAGCAACACAAACACTTCATAATCAATAGCAACACAAACAGCAGAAAATGACTGAGGGTAGCCACAAATCCACAAAATACCAAAAGTACATGACTAAGTCAAAACCAATATACAGAAGCTTGACAACATAATGGAATGGTCTATTTCAGGTATCTAAAGGAAGAAGGATTAATCGAGCAACAAGCGGAATGGTTTCTATAGACAGTGTGAATGATGTGCATATGGAAGCATCTTTGTGGCACCGAAGGCATGGTCATATCAATGAAAATGGGTTAAATGTCTTAGCCAAAAAGGATGTGCTTGTAGGTTTGAAGAATGCAGATTTGGAGAAATGTTCTCAGTACATGGCTGGTAAACAAACTAGAGTGTTATTCAAAAAGCATCCTCCTTCTAGGAAGTCAGAGCTACTTGAACTGGTGCATTCTGACGTTTGCGGCCCTCTAAAGGTAAAATCTTTTAGTGGTGCACTTTATTTTGTTACTTTTATTGATGATTGTTCCAAGAAATTATGGGTTTATGCCTTGAAGACAAAAGACCAAGTGTTGGAGAAGTTCAAACAATTCCATACTCTAGTTGAGAGGCAAACAGGTAAGAAGTTGAAACGTGTTCGTACCGACAACAGTGGTGAGTATTGTGGACCCTTTGATGAATATTGTAAGCAGCAGGGTATTGCACATGAAAAGACTCATCCTAAAACTCCTCAGCTAAATGGTTTAGCAGAGAGGATGAATTGAACACTAGTTGAGAGAGTGAGGTGTGTATGTTCTCGGAAGCTAAGTTTCCCAAACACTATTGGGGTGAGGCACTGTACACGGCAGTGCATGTTATTAATCTCAGTCTCGCTGTTGCTTTGAATAGTGATGTTCCAAATAAAGTTTGGTTTGGGAAGAAGGTCAATTATGATCATTTGAGAGTCTTTGGTTGTAAGGCCTTTGTGCATGTTCCAAAGGATGAAAGATCAAAGTTGGATGCAAAGTCAAAGCAATGTATTTTCATTGGTTATGGTCAAGATGAATTTGGTTATAGGTTGTACGATCCTATAGGGAAAAAACTTCTGAAAAGTCGTGATGTTGTTTTCATGGAAGACCAAACTATTGAGGACATTGATAAGATGGAGAATACTACACCCAAGAAAGATGACAACTTCTCAGATGTTGATCCAGTTCGGTTGCCTATTCATAATTTGGATAGTGTTGATGGTAATGTTCAAAATGGTGAGCCACATGTTGATGATCAACAACTTGAAGATGAGTTACATATTCCAGTTAATGATGATGAGGAGAATGAGATGTCAGAAAATGAGAATCCTGGTGAGGCTTCTAAGTCATCTCAAGCTCAACTCAGAAGGTCTGGAAGGGGAAGACAACCATCTACAAGGTATAATTCTGAATAGTATGTGACAGTGACCGATCAAGGGGAACCTGAGTACTTCCAAGAGGCCGTAGAAAGTGAAGAAAGTCAAAAGTGGCTGGATGCAATGCATGATGAGATGAAGTCATTGCATGATAATCACACTTATAATTTGGTGAAGTTGCCAAAAGGTAAAAGGGATTTGGAAAACAAGTGGATTTATAGAGTGAAACATGAGAGTAACTCTAAGTCTCCAAGGTATAAAGCCAGATTAGTGGGGAAGGGTTTCCGTCAAAGAAATGGTGTTGATTTTAATGAAATTTTCTCGCCTGTGGTAAATATGTCATCGATTAGAACCGTGTTGAGTTTGGCGGCTAATCTAGATTTAGAGGCAGAGCAAATGGATGTAAAAACAGCTTTCCTTCATGGTGATTTGGAGGAAGAGGTCTACATGAAACAACCTGATGGTTTTCTTGTTGAAGCAAGGAAGACTATGTGTGTAGACTAAGAAAGAGTCTATATGGTTTGAAGCAGGCTCCAAGACAGTGGTACAAGAAGTTTGAGTCAGTTATGTGTGACCAAGGATATAAAAAGACTACTTTTGATCATTGTGTCTTTGTTAGAAATTTTTCTAATGATGATTTCATTATCCTGTTGTTATATGTTGATGACATGCTTATTGTAGGGAAAAATATTTGAGATTCACAGGTTAAAGAAGCAGTTGGGCGAGTCTTTTGCCATGAAAGACATGGGAGCAGCTAAATAGATTCTTGGTATAAGAATCATGCGTGACAAAAAGGAGAAGAAACTTTGGCTATCGCAAGAGCACTATATTGAAAAAGTGTTGCAGAGATTTCAGATGGAAAACTCTAAGGTGGTAAGCACCCCTCTTGCTACTCATTTTAAGTTGAGTTCCAAACAAAGTCCTTCAAATGAAGATGATAAAATTGATATGGAACGAGTTCCTTATGCGTCTGTTGTGGGTAGTTTGATGTATGCAATGGTGTGTACAAGACCAGATATTGCGCATGATATTGGTACAGTCAGTAGATTTTTGTCAAATCCAGGTAGAGAGCATTGGAATGCTGTGAAAGGGATTTTAAGGTATCTTCGTGGTACTACTTGTATGAGGCTTTGTTTTGGAGGTGACAAACCCACCTTAGTGGGATACTCCGACTCAGACATGGCTGGAGATATTGATTCCAGGAAGTCCACTTCGGGGTATATGATTAAGTTTGCAGGGGGGCTGTGGCTTGACAGTCCAGGTTGCAAAAGTGTGTAGCATTGTCTACTACAGAGGCAGAGTTCATTGCCATTACTGAAGCATGCAAAGAGTTTATATGGTTGAAGAAATTCTTGCAGGAGCTTGGTTATGTTCAGGACAAATATTTCTTATTTGTTGATAGTCAAAGTGCTATTCATCTTGGTAAGAATTCGACTTTTCATAATAGGTCCAAACACATTTATGTGAGGTATCATTGGATACGTGATGGCACTATTTGTGCACTTTGTTGAGATTCTCTTGTACCATTGTTTGATAATAGTGGAACTATTTCTTTGGTCTGGACGACCCGTGGTTTTTACCCTTTTCTTTGAGGGGTTTTCAACGTTAAAAATATCGGTGTTCAATTGGATGTTTTTATTTCGTTTTATTTGTCGCCATATATTCGTTGTTGCTCCTCATAGGTTATCGCAAGTTTGGGGGATTTATTTCCGCTGCATATTGCTCTGTTATTACGTTTATGTGTTGATTCCCCATCAGGACTCATGGTTGCGATTTGTTGATGAGTTTTGATGGAATTTGGGGATGAAGGTCTTAGGGTTAGAGAAGAAGGAGCTGTGCATGTTCAGAAGGAGAAGCAGGAGAGAGAGAACAGTGAGAGGGGTGGTAACAGAGAGAAGAGGGTGAAGAGGAGGTGGGTTTGGCCGTGGTGTAGCTTTTGGGTGTAGTGAGGAGATAGAGAGATTGAAGAGTGGCTGGAGTTGAGAGAAGAGAAGAGACTTTCAGAGAATACGAGAGAACGCGAAGGATTGGAAAAAAAAAATGGGACCTTTGGCATCAGTTGTTTATACAAATGATGCTAAATGTGTTAGACATACACATTAATTTAACATCGGTTGTATAAACAACCGATGCTAAATGTCTGATGCAAGTACTTTTAACATTGGTTGTTTAAACAACCGATGCTAAATGTAGGCGGGAAAATTGAAATCTTTCATTTAATTGCAAAATTGCCACCGCTTCTACATTTAGCATTGGCTGTTCAAACAACCGATGCTAAATGGTGCTTTCTAAAGTCAGTTTTCCACTAGTGACCAGTGCAATATAATCTGGATGAGCTCACTATAGAGGAGGTAAATTTCAAGAATGATAAGATGTTGTGATTTCACAACAAAATTTTGTGAAAGTTTCATAGTCAGTCAGTTTTTTTTCCCTTCTATCCAATGTTGAAATTCATAATGTTTATTTGTTTTTGGCTGAATTGGCAATTAGAGAAATGATGTTGTTCATATTAGATCACCATGGTGCCGTGATGCCATATTTGAGGAGCATAAACTCAACTTCTACAAAGACATATGCCAGCAGGACAATTCCGTTTGTTACAAAATAAGAGACAACATTGATCAATTTTAGATAAGTCTGAAATTTGAACAATATTCAGGTCCTTACTTCATATATAGAATTTTATCAATCATTAAATTCTTCTGCAAAATAAGAGACAACATTGATCAATCTTGGTGGATGTATGATTTCACTGTTAAGCTAATATGTTTTAGATATCACTATTAAGCAATATATTGGATGCATGATTTATTTATTTTTAATTTGTTTATATTACCGACGGAAATTTCTGTGGGAAATTGTTTGCGATGGATGTGTTTGCGACGGAAATTTCCGTAGCAAACAGTTTGCGACGAAATTTTGTTCGTCTGAATTTTCGTCGGAAATGCTCATTTCCGACAGATTTTCCTGTATTTGTATTTTTCCCTCGAAAATGAGCGAATTTCTTGTAGTAAATAAAACACAACATACAAGGTTGTCAAGCTTGGAAAAACTTAGCGGGTGAAACTGAGTTAACCAAGTGACCAACTCAAGGGACACATTAATTGATTTTTTCATAACTAAATAGCAGGGCCGTCTTAAACAATTTGGAGGCCCTGTGCAACTCTGAAAAATTGGGCCCCTAATTAAAAAAATTCAAATAAATCAAAATAATTTATTACAAATTTATCAAGCGGTCCTGCTTGAGATTGAGTTAACTCTTCAAGTTTTTTCTTTTTATCCAGATTTATACTTTCTAATCTTAGGAGACAACTTAGGAGGCATAGTAGAAAGATAAAACCTAATGTGCTGCCAAATCATAATTTTATAATCCCTCTAGATGCCGACTTTTGATAATCTTCCCCAACCTGCTGCCAATTAGAATCAAAATGCATAAACCTGATATCAAACAACAATAGATAGCAATGAAGTTCTAGATAACAATAGAAATGCATAAACCTGCTTCAAATTGATAAAGTTCTAGTATATCATTCTATGTGGCATCCACCATCCAGTAACAATAGATAGCAATGAGATTTCTACAACAGGTTTCTTAACCAATTATGTTACTAACACATAAAGTACAAACAAAACCAGATTTCTCAACCAATTATTAAGACACAATCTGAAAACTAAATTCCTAAATTCCCAAGTTCCCAAATCACAGAAACCCTAAAAATCGAATTCAAGAAAAATGAAATAAAAAACGAAATCAAAGAGGCAGTGAAAACGAACTTAAGAAGAAAAACGAATTGAAGAATGAAGAAGATGGAAAACAAAAATGAAAAGAAGAAGAAGAAGGAAAATGAAATCTAACCTTGAACCGTGAAGAGCAGCAGCGACCGACGGAGAAGAAGCAGGGGACGATGACGGAGCAAGTGGCGGCAGCGGCGGCGAAGTGTGGTGGTGATTTACTGAGTTGCACGTTGTTTATGTTTACTGCGTTCTCTACTTCTCTGCGTTATGCGAATTACTAAGTGGATGGTGAGTTTTTTTTTTGTCAGGTGAGGGTTTAGATGTGGGCTAAAAAATGGGTTAGGAGTTAGCTCCAATTTTTGGGGGCCCTAAATTATTTTTTTGAAGTTGGGCCCTGTGCAAGAGCACAGCTTGCACAGGTTGTTATAATGACTGAACATTAGAAGCAATATAAACGGTTTACACCATGAGTTGAAGAGTATGTATTAGAAAGGTGTTACTAGTAACCTTATAGTGTCGACCATTAATTGTGGTTCTTTAGCAATCTTCTTTTTAATACTATATATGTTTTTCCCTATTTTCCTAATGTAAAAGGACAAGTTATTGTTACATACTGGAGGAATATATATATATCACAATTGAGTTAGTGTTAACGCTTGTGACTTATTTTTTCAAATGAATAGGTACATCACTTTCTACTACCACCATGGTGCAAAACTTGTAAAACAAAATTGAGTCCTTACATATATGAATGGGAAAGTAGATTCAACGCTAGTGAATGTCGATCTTGTCAACTATTTTGATCTGGTGCAACTATTCAAGGATCTCAATATCACGATGTAAGGTTAATGCATTAGAGACATAGGAAACTTATTTGGGCCACAAAAATTATTGTGAGGACTTAGTTGGGTTAATTCAAGTTAACTTGTGTCTTGGCAATGTTCACAACAGTTGTCTTTCTGCAACAATGCCTATAACCAGTCCATTTTATACGATTTTCACTTGGTGGCTCGTTCCAAGTAGTTTGAACACCGGGAAAGAATTGAGAAGTTGCACTGGATGAAGAGGACCCAATGTTGCTCATCATGAAATTCATGCAAAAACATCCGAAATTGAAGCTGGTGGAGATATTTTGCTCTACTAGAAACATGTAAGAGGTGAAAAAATGGGATTTGAGTTTAGATGGAGAAGAATAAGGGTAAATTTACGTCAGGTGCGGAGGACCAATTTGACCCAAAATTGAAAATGTTATGAACTTAAATGGGTACTATAAAATTTGACTTACTAATATTGCCACATAAGTGACCTTGTTAGCCATATCAACGCTCAAACAACCGACATAAATTGATCAAGAGGACTAACATGTCCCTTATTTGTAATTATCATAAACTAATTGTAGGATGCCTCTAGGGTGAGGGATCAACTAAATCCGTTACTAGTGTGCTACTAAAATTGATTGTAGGAAGTTGTGTAAATGCTGAGTGGTTAAGGTTGAATCAATCAGTATTGAAAAATCTCAACCATTAATGAAGTTTTATTCTATATCCTACGGTCAATTTTAGTGGTTTATCAGTGAGAGACTTAACCGATTCCTCACCCTAGAAGTACCCTAATTTTGATATTAATTATTCCAGAAGTTCATATTAGGCGCTGTATTTTTTTATTAGAGATGAAATTGATTATTTATGCTCAATTTGGCAAAAAGTAGCGGATAACAGATAAGCTAGGGGATTGAATTTAAAGTGTTTGGTAAAATTAGCAGCTTAGAGATATAAAATGACATAAATAAACATTTGTAATTAATGTTTAAATATGAGAGATAATATTTATTTAATGAGGGATAAATGATGAATTTAATTAAAGTAGCTAATGTATAAATGAGAGAAAAAAATGAAACGCTCTTAGCTCAAACGCTACTTTGAGTAGCGTTTCAAAAAAAACTATAAACTAGCGGATTGACATTACCAAACAGAGCCTTATAGCGGATGAGCTTATAGCGGATAACATATAAGCTAATAGATTAAATTTAAAGTGTTTGGTAAAATTAGCAATTGAATTAACTTATAGAATATTTATATTTATTTAATGGAGGATAAAAGAGAAAATGAAACGTTATAAGCTATACGTTCAAACGCTACCTTAAATAGGGTTTCGAAAAAACACTACCTTAAATAGCGCAACAAAACGCTATAAGCTACCCATACAAAACACTTATCAAAGACTCATCCGCAGAAAGCTAGCGGATTTACATCGTCAAACAGAGCCTCGGTCTTAAAAAGGGTGTCCAAATATGGGGAAATAAAAAATGAAGGGGGGTTCACAGTAATTAATTTCCATTGTATCAGGCTAAATAAATGTGAGAGGTGAAATTTGAAAAGTCTCCCTCCCTTTTTCCCCAACCGTTTATTGTTTATTTATTTTCCCGAAAACACTATTATAACTTAGGTACGTCTCTCGAGTTGCCTACAAAAAGATGGTAGCTGTCGAGTCACTTCACTTCACTTCACTTCCCGCCTGAGTGAAAAAGCAGAACCCCCAATCCCGCTAGGGTTCACCATTTTCAATTCTGGTGGTAAACAAACAGTAAATACTAATAGCACCAAAAGCTCCATTCCCTCGATTTGAACTTGAGATGGCGGGGGAACACAGTAAAATGGTCACAAAGGAAACACAACAAGTCATGAATGTTGACGCCGAAACGGTGTCGTTGAAGAACAACGAATGTTCAGTTAACAGTAATGATGATGTGGCACAAGCTATGAATGGAGGCGGTGAAACGGTGCCGTTTAATGATGGTGAAGGTTCTGTGGATGTTGATGATATCTCGGCGCCAAAGAAACGCGGGCGAAAGAAAAAGAAACGCGGCAGAAAAAGTAAAGCCGCCTTAGCGAAAACTTTAGAGGATGGAGAGAGTGAGAAAGACGCCGATGACGTGGCAGCAGCAGGAAGAGATTCTACTTCTTGTCAAAATGTTTATGTGAGAAAGAAACGCGGTAGAAAGAGTAAAGTGGAGTTGAAAGCAGAAGCAGAAGCAGAAGCAGAAGCATCTTCTACTGTTGCTGTGAGAAAGAGTACACGCAGCAGAAAGAGTAGCGTTGGGAAGGAAAATAACAATATGACAGTGGTGAACGTGAAAAAGAAGGAGACACGTGGCAGGAAAAGAAAGATAATCTCTACTTCTGAAGAGGGGGAAAATGGTGGGGTTATCAAGAACAAGGGTGTACCTGGTAGAAAAAGGAAGATCGCAAACAACGAACCAGAGAGTGATGCTTTGGGGGCACATGATCATGGTCGTTGTAAATCTGAAATTCCTATTGAAGAAGAAACTAAAGGTTATGGTTTAAGGACTCATGGAGACAGGAAACCTAAATACATTGAACAGGAGGTGCCAAAAATCAATAAGCATGATCCTAAGGTAACCTAACATGACATGGTTAATGATTCATTTTGTAGGCATATATGTTGGTGTTTGTCATTAATGTTTGTTGAGTGTTACTGTTTCTGTTTCAACAGTGGATTGAAGAGGAGTCCTTAATGTGCCATCAATGTCAGAGAAGTGATAAAGGAAGGGTTGTCAGGTGCAAATGTTGTAAAAGGAAAAGATTTTGCATACCCTGTTTAACTAAATGGTATAACTTCCTTTGCTTCTCTTGTTATTTAATGTTTCTTGTTCTGTTCTGGGTGAGAAACTGCTAGATCTATATCATAAGGAGGTAGAGTTATTGTAAAAATTGCAGGTTAGGTATTTAGATGATGAAATCCTGACCAATGCATATTTTTGTTTTGTCTTGAAAGGTATCCTCACTTGGACGAGGATAAGATTGCTGAGGCATGTCCTGTGTGCTGTGGTTATTGCAATTGCAAATTATGCTTGCGATCTCATGATCTTATCGATGTTAGTTCAACCCCTTTCTACATTAACTATTCTTGTGATTTCTCTGTATTCTAAGTAGGATGACCTGTTTTACTGTAGGAAATTAAGGAAAAGGCAAAAAAAACCAATGGGTATAAGGACATTGAGCACTCTAAGTATGTGCTGAAAGCACTTCTTCCGTATTTAAAACAATTGGATGAAGAACAAAGGATTGAGGAGGAGATAGAGGCTAAGACACGAGGTATCTTTTCATTAAAGAGTCTCCTTTGAGTTTTTTGATGTATGGATCAACGTTGTTCTGTGATTAAATGAAAATGATGTTTAGGCTGAGCTGGGTTTGATCACTGTATTTGTGTTCTGGTACTCATCATGTCATGCTACTAAAAAGGGAGTATTTTTTAAGTTGTGTCATGAATCTCTTTCCATGGTGAATGCTATTGCTGACTGCATACGAGAAAATTGTCTGTTTTATAAGCTTTGATAAACTGTTGTCCTTTGAACAGTATGGCTGTTGCAACTCATTTCTTCTAGCTTTTTATCTTCCCTCTTATTGATGTGTGTTGCTTTATCAGTGTTTCCTGTTTGGATTCTTTATTTTAGAATTAAAAAATATATCTATCTTTTCTTTCCTTTTTTTTTTAAATATAGATTACTTACCTAATTCTGATATCCTACTTTGTACGAATTTATTTGTATGTGCTGTTGGAGTATAGTTTACGTTTGTATCTCATCTCATGCCCTAGTCAGAGTTCATTTCTAGTTCCATATGTTTTTTATTTTTTAACTTTTAATTTGCTTTTGGGACATGCATTACAGGGCTCTCACTCTCAAAGCTAACAATAGAAGTGGCGGATTGCCCTCAAGATGAGCGGGTGTACTGGTCGGTACTTATGTGATTTATTATTGTCTTTCAGTTATCCTTATGTTATATAGTTGCTGACTTCACCCTCTTTTGCAGTGACAACTGTAAAACATCAATATCTGACTACCATAGAAGCTGTACAAAATGCTCTTTTGACCTTTGTGTGCTATGTTGCCGTGAGCTTCGAGGTGGGCAGCTTCCCGGTTGTGCGGAGCCAATTGAATGGGATTTTATTTTCCGAGGTCGTGATTATATGCATGGTCTAGATGAAAATAAAAAAACTAAAGCAATTGCATCGCCTGCGGCTGACGAGCCTGAGATTCGTGAATGGTCAAGATCTGGTTGGCATGCAGATAGTGATGGCAACATTCCCTGTCCAAAGACCAATAATGATTGTGGCCATGGTTTTCTTGAACTCAGAAGCATACATCCTCCAAATCACATCTCGGAGTTAGTATGTAAGGCAGAGGAACTAGCCGAAGCATATAAGCTTCAAGATGCAGAGGAGTCTCTTGATAACTTATGTTCATGTTTGAAGCTTGCTAGGAACACAGATGATATATACAATAACACGAGGAAGGCAGCATCTCGTGAAGACTCCAGTGACAACTATTTATACTGTCCTAGGGCTGTAGATCTACATCACAAGGATTTAAGTCATTTTCAATGGCATTGGAGCAAAGGGGAGCCTGTAATTGTCAGCAGTGTGCTTGAATGTAAATCTGGTTTAAGTTGGGAACCATTTGTCATGTGGCGTGCATTTCGTCAGAAATTTAGTACCAAGCATGGTATACATTTGGATGTGAAGGCCATGGATTGCTTAGATTGGTGTGAGGTTTGTATGATTTCTCAATTTTGAGCATGGAGAGATTTTTTTTGAAATTCAGAGTTTATTATCATTCTCACCAAACTTATTTGAATTCAGATTTCTGCAGTCACAAAATCCACAGTCGGCAGTTCAGAGACGTTCTAACTCACAGCTCCAATTTTAAAATCTGAGCTGTTTGATGATGCAATGACTTTGTGCTGTTGACTATGTGAATGATTTATTTTGTGATTAGTCTACTTGGAATCTAAATTAAACTTATTTCTTATCTATTTAAAATCAATAATTTTTTTTATGGGAACTAGTTTGATTCAAGAAACAAAAATGTAGGCTGTATAGCTGCTTCGATGATTGTGTGGGCATGGCTGATGTATAACTTGGAGTGTCCACTCTATCTTGTTAATAACCCCTCCTTATCCCATATCCTAATACTATCTGATATTTCTCCCAATATCTTGTCATCTTATCCTTCTTCATTATCTAACCTTATAGCTTTCTGGTGCCTGTTTGTTTTTGCTGTTTTGACTTCGTCTACCACGATTCTTTCTGGTTACCATTGCTTCCTCTTCATTCTGTTCTCCTGATTGTATATTTACCTCTTATGCATACTCATGATTTAGATGATGCAGGATTGGACCATAAATCTACTGAATTTTACGTGTTCTTGTTGAAAATATTGTTCCCTAGTTGTATCCATTTTTCTCCTGTTTAAATGCCAAACAGACTAGGGTAAACTATATCTAGTTTTTTTTTACTGTATTTTTTAGTGCTTTTTGATAGTCTATTCTGTTATTGGTTATTGTCTGCTTTTTTTTATTTGAAGTTTTGACTGAGTGCAGGGAGATATCAATATCCACCAATTCTTTACTGGGTACACACAAGGTCGCAAAGATTGGCTTAATTGGCCCCAAGTGTTGAAATTGAAAGATTGGCCCCCTTCTACTTTATTTGAGGAACGTTTACCCCGTCATTGTGCCGAGTTCATATCTTCCTTGCCGTTTAAAGAATATACAGATCCTTTAGGAGGTTCTCTTAACCTTGCTGTAAAGTTGCCAGAAAATTGTCTAAAGCCAGACATGGGACCAAAAACATATATTGCTTATGGATTTGCTCAGGAGCTTGGGCGTGGTGATTCTGTGACTAAGCTCCATTGTGACATGTCTGATGCAGTATGATTCAATTCTATTTTGTCTTTTCTGTCCTGATATTCTATAATTCCTTCGGAATCACTTGAAATTTTGTTGTTATTTTTCAATTAAATCTCATCATGAAATGTTCATAGGGTGTATAAAATTTTGTCTTTGTCAGCTATTGCATTTATCTGTTCATGTTCTTATAAGCTGATTGTAGTTTAGTTTCTTTCCTGTCCATGTCATAATTTTTTGTTCATTGCACTGTCTACAGAAAGTCTTGTTTGATTATATATTTGATGTATTATATCCTGTGTTTTGGTAATTGACAATTTGAGAACGTAATCTTTTATGATTAGTGGCATCATTAGAAAAGTATTTTTTAGAAGTTGAATATGAAAGCCTTTGGATTAGAAAGTTGCTTTTCCTTATCAATATTTGTTATTTCTTTGTATTTGGTAGTGCTTTGTGTTTCTGAGTGCATACTCTTTCATGAGGAAAATGAGATTTCATTCTTTTAAATCTTGCTTTTAAGGTAAATGTATTGACTCATATTGCGGAAGTGAAATTGGATTCTGAGGACATGACTGTCATTGAGAATTTGACGCAAAAGCACCTCGAGCAAGACAAGAGGGAACTATATGGTGATATTCAGGACAGAGAGGCTGATGTTCGCATGCTTGATAGTTCATCTTCTACAATAATTTCTCCAGACAAGCTAAATGCAGTTGCAATCATGAAAAATGAAAGTGGATTATGTGATGGGAAGGTGGTTGATCCATCTCATCAACACTCTAAAGCTATTAATGATGGTCCATCTTCTGGGTCGGAGCTGCTCAAAGAGGTTGTAAAAGTTGCAGTGAAAAAAGAAAATAGTTTGTTGGTTGGAGGTAATCCCTTAGACGGTGCTCTCTGGGATATTTTTCGGAAAGAAGATGCACCTAAATTACAGGAATATCTAAAAAAGCATTTCAGAGAGTTCAGGCATGTTCATTGCTGCCCTTTAAAGCAGGTAAATTAGTTGAGATGATTTTCCATTATCTATCTGGATGCCCCTTGTTACCAGCCAGTTCTACTGTTGGTTATACTTATTTTAATTATCCCTATATTTGTTATATATGGAGTTTTGCACCATGATAAAATTCATACTATCTCATTTTCTTCTGTTCCAATATTTTTTTTATTATCAAATAGACATGTCACAAAGGATTGAATGAAGGATCAAGCTTGTAGTAAACAATAGTTATATATGAAGTTTTGCACCATGATAAAATTCATACTATCTCATTTTCTTCTGTTCGAATATTTTTTATTTATCAAACAGACATGTCACAAAGGATTGAATGAAGGATCAAGCTAGTTGTAAACAATAGTTGTAAGTGTAAATTAATGATTCCGAAGGTGTAAATCAATGATCTCTACCTAAACAAGTGTGCGCCACATCACTAATAAGGAATTATGTTGATATCATCTGCATTATTGAAACACACACACACACACACACACACACACACACACACACACATATATATATATATATATATATATATATATATATATATATATAGGGAGTGTGTATCAAGTGAGAACTAGTTCTCACAATGAAAAATGAGAACTCTTAATTATAATCGTCAGATTAAAATTAACGGTTCAGATTACGTCAGTAATTACAAGATTTTGTGTGATTGTTTCCTTATTAATTAAGATCCAACAAGATCTTGTAATTAATGATGCAATCTGAACCGTTAATTTTAATCTGACAATTATAATTAAGAGTTCTCATTTTTCACGGTGAGAACTAGTTCTCACTTGATACGCTCCCTATATATATATATATATATATATATATATATACAGTCTGACTGGCTTATTAGTTTTTGGGCCTTTCATTACGATAATAGATGCTTCTGTACAATGACCATAGAGAAGGGAAACGCATTATTGACATTGTTATCAGTGCAAGAGAAAAAAGTTATCGATTGATTAAATATGTTGTATATCTTCCGTTTTTACAATTTCAAAGCTGATGTGGCAATCGATGGCTTCTGTTGTATGTATAGATGACTGGTTAGTGTGATGGTCGCTCACTAGTTATGCATATATCTTGAATGGCATATCCTTTGGTAATGTAGGTTATTCACCCCATCCATGATCAGACCTTTTATCTTACTATGGAGCATAAGAAGAAGCTCAAGGAGGAGTTTGGTTAGTAATGTTCATAAATTTTCCTCTTTGTTTGGGGACTGGGCTGGTGTGGTGAATCAAATTGTGCCATTTTTGTTGATAGTTCAACATTGACTTGTAGGAATTGAGCCCTGGACTTTCATTCAAAAGCTAGGAGATGCTGTTTTCATTCCAGCTGGCTGTCCTCATCAAGTCCGAAATCTGAAGGTAAAATTCACATACACACTAAAGTTTTCTTTGCCTAGAAGTGTATGAATTCTGTGAAGCTTTGCTAGGAATGAGTAATAGTAACTTATTTAAATTAGACTAAGATCTGAATTCAATTCAGATCTTATTTTTTTTGTTGTATCTCTTATCCTGTGTGTTTCTGTTTCCTACGAGTGTTTATCTCAAGTATAAAATTATTCTTGGGAAAGCGATCTTCGGAATGTAGTTTTCCCATGTTTGGTCAGAAACGTTAATCATGAAATTTCCATGTTAACCTTATATGTTTATGGTTAAGGATTAGGCTTGACGGAAGATTCCAAAAATTGGTGTGGAGGCTACCGGGAATGCGTCTTACTGATGAAGACGCATCTCGCTAAATTGCTGCTGGTTGAGGAGAGAAATGCACAAACGGGGAAAGAGAAGCATTGGATTAAGCACATTGGATGAACACAAATGGACGCAAACAACGACGAGAACCTTGAATAGTGATTGAACGATACTCCCTCCGCTACAGAATATAATCAAAAACTGGTCAACGAAAGTTGATGTATCTAGTCTAAATTTTGGACTAGATGCATCAACTTTTGTTGACCAGTTTTTGCTTATATTCTGTAACGGAAGGAGTATGTCACAACACTCGATAGAACAAAACAACACCCAACAATATGAAATGAAGTTGAACAGAGATTAAGAAAATGTGTGAATAGTAACAATCAAAAAAGTCCTTAGAACACCCCCAAAAAGTGGGACCTATAAGCTGAAATTTTTGTAGCATATAGATAAAGAAAACACATATCATCTGACAGGAGTCTTTGACAGATAGATTAAGAAAACTCGTCGAATTTTTTTCCGGTGTTTTGCCAGTGGTGGCTGACCATTAGGTCAAACTCATCAGATTAAGATGAACTCATTGGCGGCTGACCACAAGATCTACAAAAATATAACAAGTTGTCGGAGCTAGTGGTAGCTGTTGGAGGCTTGCACTATTTTTGTTTAGGTTGGCGGTTAGTGATTTTGTCGACCTTGACGGTTCATTTTGTGCCGTTGGAGGTAAGAATAATCAGGCACTGGAAAATGGCTCCTTGAAGATTGAAAATAGTTCCTAAGAAGGAAAGGTGATGTCGGTGGTAGTCCAACATTGGTTTTGGCTCCAAAGCAATGCTTAGAAGAACAAATGTAAGAAAGCGTATTGACACTTACTAAAAAACTTTTTCTGGGTTGGCGCCAATAACAAACCTTGCTGGTCACAAATTTCGAACAAACTCTGATACAATCTAAAATATCATATTGGATGTTGTGTATGATGATTAGACATAAACTTTATTTATTTATTTATTGTAAAAGGATATTTCCTAAGAATAAGGAATGGTTAATCTAATAATCATCATATAGTTAGTGCTTAATATTCACACACTAAACCAATTGTTATCACTACAAAGAAAATTAAGGAGGAAAATTTTGGTGTGCAATTTAGAACTCTCAAATCTGTATAAATGTGCAATTTAGAACTCTCAAATCAGTACAAATATGAAGTTTATGTCGTTGTAACCAAATCAGTGCGAGTGGTTAGTCCCACATGGACTAGGAATGAGCTAAACGAATGATATATAAAAGAGACGACCCATAAACCTATAGCCCTATGGTTTTGGGTGGAGATGTGGTGTTCAGGTATCTTGGTGGTCCAGTTCATCAACTTGTCGTTGTTCTCGGTGCTCCCCCGGACTCTCTGGCAAGTGTTGTCAAAACCAAGTTCGGCGTAAGAAGGATAGTTGGTGCAAGCTTTATGGAAAGGTGACAAGTTTGGATGGGCGTTCATTTCGGATGTTAGCAAGGAAAGTCAAGAGAAAAAACTCGACTATGGCACATTTCTTACTTTGAGAAACAGTTACAACATGCATACTTTTTTTGTCTATGATTGTCGGTTAAAAACCATTAATTTCTTTGCCGCCTTTCTGAAACTCCGCAGGTCATCGAATTTGTAGCAACTGATCATCTAACAAATTGTCCAAATCTGTTTTCTTTCTGTTGTCCTTGTGAAGCAAGTAACAAAATTTGATTTGATAGATGGCCTCTTCTTGCAATAGCTGGAATTGGTTTAGTTCCCATATCCCATCTTTGAGTATAAATAATGTGCAATTTTGCATTTAAAACTAAAAATAAAAATAAATAAACGTTTTCTCAAAACAATCATACCGTTATTTTCTTTTGAATTATCATTGGGAAAAATATATTCTGTCAGATTTCTGAATTGATTTTTTTCTAAAACGTAAGCAGTTATCTGAGAGCTCTTGTGTTGATACTCCTAATTGTGGGGTAGTGCAAAATAGACACTTGTTCTAAGTTGCTTGAGTATAACTATTTCAAAATTTGTTTCTAAATATTTTTGTGGTGAAGCTTATTTTACTGCAACTTATTTGATTAATCGAGTGCCTAGCAAAATTCTGGCTTTGAAAACTCTTGTACATTTTTCTAGTTGTAAATAGGATATAAACTTTCCCACCAATAAAGATATTTTGATGCAGTGTTTGTTCAAATTCTTGAACAAACCTAATAAATGCATTAACATCTTTTTTATACAATAATAATACAAGCATTGAAAATTTTTAAAATTACGCAAGCCATTTACCACTACCTTACTTTTTATGTCTTGATTGCTTATCTTTTTAACTAATGGTTGAAATGTTTGTGTAAATGTCAATGATACGCATCATTCCTTTGCAGTCATGCATCAAGGTTGCACTTGATTTTGTCTCTCCTGAAAATGTTGGTGAGTGCTTCCGTTTGACTGAGGAATTCCGCAAACTTCCTATAAATCACAGATCCACTGAGGACAAATTGGAGGTACGCCAAGACTACTACTATCTTGATTTGATTCTACTGTTTAATTATATATTCCTATCTAGTGATTTGAGATAGTGCATCTCCATTTTGTCATTACTTTCTTTCAACTGGATTTAGATTTTTGTTGGCACTGTAATACCAGGTTTGTCCAAATCCAAAGACTGCTCTATGTTTTGAATTGAACTCTGCATATTGTTTACACTTATTTCAATTGAACATTTCTTACCCTCTATATTCTGTGACGGGTTATAGTAGGTCAAGAGCATTTCACTTGCATTTTACCATTTACTTTACTAATTACTGCATAGTAGTACTAGCTCTAGTCTATTGTACTACACACACTCTATTGTACTTGCATTCTAGAAGGTATGAGTTGGTACTGTTGTGTACTAGCCATTTAGGAAATATCTCTTATGATTAATTGTACTACCTCACTATATAGTCCTCATCATTGAATGAATGAAATCAACCATTTGCAATCAAACAAACTTATTCCTCTCTCTCTCAATACTCTCTTGCAGAAATGCATTTTATCTTCTTCCTCATAGCAATCCGAGTTTCATTCTCTCATTGAGACTCCATTGTTACGGGGTGGTTTGCTTCGGAGTTCAATCTTCCTTAGTAAACCAAATTTCCTGTTACATATTCTAGACTGCAAGGTCATAATTGTAATCTAACGTTAATAACAGAAAATTAATGCGTAAGATAAAAAAGTAGTTCATTGATTTACATTTGGTTAATTTATACTTTAGTTGTTTGTTTCTTAGTCTCTTTGAAAAATAATGTAAAGCTCCAGGAAAGGCAGAAAGGATTAAGCTTGGTTTTGGAATTTATAGTTTTGTATTGTAATACCCATGTGATAATGTTGTTTTTATTGATTGAGATTAAATCCATGTTGAATGTCTGAAGTCTTGATTGCCAATCTATTTCAGTACCTATATGTCTGTGTTGTCGTGTCAATAGTTTCGTGTTAGGATTTTAATTTATGTATTGTTTTTCCTGATTGCTGCTACTATGGTAACAGGTGAAGAAAATGACTATACATGCTATGGTTGATGTGATCAAAAAATTGGAAGAAGCAAGGTTAGTTACTGCAATTTTCAGGTCTTCCGGTTATGAATTTGTGATACTTGCATTTCTTGAATACACTGTTTGTGTTGCTTCAAAGACATGTAGGGTATGAAGGTATGTTTGGGAGAGAAGCAGAGGGGAGGGTATTATTTTCAATTCTAAATTGTGGAAGCAATAAAATATACTTCAACATAAATGAAGTGTGATTAAAAATGTTATATTATTATTATTATTATTATTATTATTATCTATTATCTATTATGTTAATTTTTTTTAATTTTTTAAAATCTCAAATATATCTTAAAATATAGACTAATCTTTTCAAAGCTCTCTCCTCTCCGCTCCCAAAAACCTCTTATCTTATGTATAGACATTTTTATTAGGTTCTTTTGCTCATGATTGATAATTTTCCTTTATTGTTTGTATATCATGAAATTGATGATTGTCCTTCAATTTACAGGTCTTTGGAAAACCAAGGTTCCAATATAAATGTGCTGTGAGAGATTGAATTTAGCTGGGGATGCAAATTTTTTGAGTTGCTTAGTTAGGTCTGGTTATCTTGGTTTTTTTTTTTTGGTATGGAAACTGTGAAAGATTCCATATTTGATATTATCTAGCATACCTTGTTGAGGTGATTTTGAAACATCGTATATGCTGACTTGTAATGGTGCACATATCAGTATCACCACATGGATACCTGTGATGGATTTTGCCTCTAAAACGTATTCTGCACAAAAAGATATTGGTATTGAAATATATGCAAAATATACATAGCATTGCGAAAATCTTGAGTTAAGTAAACTAAACTTGATATCTCCTGTTGATAAGGAAATTTGTTTCCTTTGTAAAAAGGTTTATCAAAATAATCAAACAACAAATAAAATTAATTGTCAAGTGAACTTTGCATACAAAACAAATTAAATGGCAATGCCGTTTAATTAATGGTTCTAGCGCGAAGTTGCAATTTCCAAAAATCAACTTTAAGCCATCGTTGGACCAAAGGTTTTTTTTGGTATAAATTTGTTATTTTTTGCGCGCAACTGCAGAGACTAATCACCCACTAGTGGAAAAAGGACATTAAACAACACCATTTAACATCGGTTATTTGAATAGCCGATGTTAAATACTGAACTGGTGGCAATTTTGTAATTAAACCAAGAACTTAAGTTTTCTGTTAGACATTTAGTATGATTGTTTTAATAACCGATGTTAAAAGTGCTTGTATTGGTCATTTAACATCGGATGTCTGAATTACCGATGTTATATGTATCTATGTCACACAAATATTGCATTGGGTATTAGAGCACCCGAAACTAAATGTCCTTTTAGTGAACCAAAACACAACTTTGTCCTTCGTCGTTCTCAGAACTTCCTCTTCCTCACAGAACCCTAAGCTCCCTTCTTCTTCTTCCTCACAGAACCCTCACACGCCGTTCTCCTCCACTCTCAACTCTCAACTCTCGTTCTCCGTTCTCCTCCTCGCGCGAAGCCTCCTCCACGCCGTTCTTCTATTCGACGCCGTCTCCTCGCGTCTTTCCTCTGTGCGTGAGCCTCCTCTGTGCAACACCCTGAACCCTGAAGATAACCTCCTTTGTGCGACGCCTCTGGTGAGAATCTTTCATCTTCATTTGTTGCAGTTCGTTCTCTGGTGCGACACCCACGACGTTCAAATCTTTCATCTCCATTTCTGGTAATTTTTTCTTTCTATTGTTGAGGTTTCTATTTTTGAAATTTGTTGCTCCATCTATGATTCTTGTTCTTCTTAATCGTCATTGATTGTTTTTGCTTGCTTTTATGTTGTAGATCTGTTCTTTTTCATCTCCATCTTCCTGTTTATGCTTGTTTTCAAGTTTTATTTTTGGCCGTTCTTGCTGTTAGTTTGTTTTCAGAAATCTAACCAAACCCTAAACCTCAAAAATGTTGTCTCACTAAAAAACCAGAGCCCAAATGCCCTAAAAAGCTCTCTCACTGAACCAGCTTTCAATCTCGAGCTTCACGGGTATGTCTGAGAAATCAAAACCGAACGGATGACATTTCCCCCTTTGCAATTCGTTTCCCCTTCCTCTGAACTCCACATTTCATCTTCTGACTTTTTTTTCGTTTTTACAGGTACAAAAGAGAACTCAAATATAGCCCTAGTACACTATATAGCTGATTTGAAAAAAAAACTGAAGTGAATGGTGTCAAAAACATGGGTTGGTTCATTGAATTCAGTTTTTTTTAGTTTCTGTGCTTGCATGTCTATCATTTAGCCACATACCCTTGAATTCAGTTTTGCTGAGTTGTACATTGGCAAAGTTAGGGCTATAAAGTTCTTATTTTTGGAGTGATTGTGTGCTAAGTAACCTTCTGAGCACAAAAACAATGGCTTCTAGTAGTGTTGATAGTACTGAGAGAGATACATTGAGAAAGCTTAGAAATATTGGGAGGAAGCTGCATAATCATATCCAATTTCCGAGTCATGAGCTTCTTGAATATCAAATTTCCGAGTCATGAGATATGCTGCATTTTGATTAGCTGCAAACAAATCTTACTGCTGTCTTAAATTTCTGTATCTTAGGGTGCATATATAGTTTTCCTCACACAGTTGTTGCCTTTCATATTTGATATTTGATCTCTGATATTTTAACTCATTTTCTTCATGAAATTAACACTTTTTAGCACACTAAGCACAAACATCACATATGTACTAATTAATTAACTATAACCTTAATTAGGATATATACCTGTGGTGATTTATAAACCTTGTTATAGGTGCTTATGATAGATCAAGAGGAAACAGAAGGCTGTGGTATATTGGAAGCAATTTATTGTCTGTTCTTTTGGTTAACTTCATCTTAATTCTGTTGCTGATTGGTATGTCTTTGCAGGAACATATTGTCAGAACATGTTATGGTTCTGTCTCTGTTGCTGTGTATGGAGATCAAGACAAGCCAGCTCTTATCACTTATCCCTAATTGGGTTTAAATTGTAAGTTAAATTGATTTGGATTTTATATATAACCGTTGAGTTTTTCTTATAATTTTTTATTACACCGTTATATCTATAGTTTTCCTTATTTTTATATTAAGGCTTTATATTTTATTTGTCTGAAAATTACCGCATTTATAAATTTATTTTAATCATTATGGCAAAAATCCTGTCTCAACACATTTAAGTTACTTTAGTTTGGAAATCTGGTAGTTCGTTGTATTAAAATATGTATCACAATCTCCATATAAAAAATATGTAAAGAACCATGTTGGAGCTAATGGTTGTACAACAAGGTCTCTTTTCTATGCCTGAAAGGTCATGTCTTGTAAAAACATCATCTCACTTTTTACTAACGAATTTGTAATGTTTGCAGGTCATGTCAAATTTACTATACTTTTATGACATGTGTGGTGTGGTAAAGGACTTATTGTTGAAGCGGTACTTCAGCAAGGTATATTTACATCCAATTATCCAAAAGCATTCCCTTTTCTACTTCTAGTGTTAGGCTGAGTCTCTTAATTTTATTTGTGGTGACAGGAAATTCGAGGTGGTACTCAATTACTGGATTCAGATATAGTTAAAGCATGCCGAAGGGTTAGTAATATATTTTGTTTTCGTTTTGGAACTAGGTTTAACTGGTTGCTGGTTTTCTGAAGCTTATTGTAGTCTGTTTTAATATTACTGCATTTAGATTAGCTGCAAACAAATCTTACTGCTGTCTTAAATTTCTGTATCTTAGGCTCAGATTCCAGCTTCTTTTCTTTTTCTAAATAAAGAACTAGTCCAAATTCCAAAACCCATTACCTTGCAGCATAGTCATTTCCTATGTTTACAGTTTGCCTTTGCTGTAGCCTTTCTCAGCATCAAATTGTATAGCCTTTCTCTCAGCATCAGATTTTATAGCTCAGATTCCAACTTGACTGCAAGTTATTCTATTATATGGTATAGCCTTTCTCTCAGCATCAGTTTGTTTAGAATGGAAGTATATCATGTTGAGGGATTTCAACTAATATTGGTTAATGAGTTTTGTTTCATGTTCTGCAGGTCTGCTTGTATTGCGGCAAAATTGTATCCACTACTTTAACCCAAGCATAAAAAGCTCGGATTTGTTTCTTCACTTTGCAGCATTTAAAGGTTCTGCTATGTTATTACAAAATTTTGTTGAAATCCAAGAGATCAGCTATGCTTCTACTTTTTCAGGAGTCTATATGATGATTACACTCAAAAACAGGAAAATAAGATCCAGTGCATCATTCACTATTTTCAAAGGATAAGTTCTGATATGCCTAAAGCTGTTGTCTCATTTGAGCGAAAAGTACTTCCTTGGGTATGTTAAGTATCTAATTAATTCATATCATTTTACTACCTAGTACCTAGATTAACTTTTGTTTTTGTGAGATTTTCTTAGCAAAGAAGTTAATTAATTAGTAGTTAATTAGATTTTTATGAATCTAGGTTGATTGGAAAAGTAGCTGCAGATCATAGTCCCCTAAGTAGATGTTCTCATATATTTCAGATTCTGTTCAATTTGTGATTTCCCCTATATTTCAGATTCTTGGAGCCATGTTGAATCGGTGGTGAGTGCTAGTGCATCAGATGTTGAATATGCAACTTGACTGCAAGTTACTCTATTATATTTTTTTTTTGATGAGACTTACTCTATTATATGCAACTTGATTTCCCCTATATTTTTTTTTGACTGCAAGTTACTCTATTATATGGTATAGCCTTTCTCTCGGCATCAGATTGATTAGAGTGGAAAAGAGAAGTTTAAATAAGAGTATCACTTTCTCCTTAATTTCTTTTTCTTCTTCTAATTTGTATAAATAATGATATTTAGTTGTTTATGCAGCATATGATAAGATATAGAAGTACAGCTGAACATTATTCCACATTTTTTAATTGCCATCAATTTATTGTTACTTTCATTTAGTTGTTTATTAATTTTGCTGCTTGATAACATTATTCCATATGGTTACATCTGTTGTTGTTCTAGTTTTATACAATAGGATAACATTATTCCATATAAAGAATGCTACTGATGTACCAGTATGGAGCAAGATACGTGAAATGTGCAGTTTGCAATTTTGTAACCTCAGTTGGGGTTAGTATTATATCCTGTTCCTTACTATATAGACTTCCTTTGACTATCTTCTTGAGTCCTAATCTTATTGTGAAGGACCCCTAAAGGGATGATGTATAAATATCAGAAGAACAAGAGAAAATTTCTAATATAAGCCTTGATTTTGTTACTGATGCAGGCTTTAGCAAGCACCACTGAGCAGAATTTTGTATCTAACACCAGCAACCCATATGATGTATTGGTCAAATTGAACTTTACCTCATATTTTGATGGCGATGTTCATTTAGCTGAAGCTTTGATTGATTTGATGAAGATGGTAATCACCACTGGCCGGAATTCTTGGGGTCTATGCTATCTTTTCAATAATGTTTTCAGCAACTAATTTGTTCAAGTTAAGATTATAAATTTGAATTTTGATGGCATAATGTTGAATTTTGATGTAATCTGTGTTTGAATAATTTGTTCAAGTTAAGATTATAATGTATGGATTTTTGTTATCTTTGTTTTTGTTTTTAAAGTTTGTTATGTGTGTCGTGGCTCTAAGATTGATAATTGTAAAAGCAGCTTGATATTGAACCAAATTGTGTGAATCATGGCACTTGTTCGGTGGGATTTCAACAAAGTATAAAAAGAAACTAGACATTTAGCATCGGTTGTTACAAACAAGTGATGCTAAATGCATTTTTTTAATCAAGAAAATGACATTTAGCATCGATTGTTTCAAATAATCGATGCTAAATGTCATTTTTCAGGACATTTAACACCGGTTGTTTCAAATAACCGATGCTAAATGTCATTTTTAGGACATTTAGCATCGGTTGTTTCAAATAACATATGCTAAATGTCATTTTCAGACATCATAAACAGTGATGAAATGGACATTTAGCATCGGCTTTTTAAACACCTGATGCTAAATGTCTCACTTTTAGCATCGCGACATTTAGCGTCGGGCGATAACCGATGCTAAATGTCCAAAATAACCGATGCTAAATGTCTTTTCTGCACTAGTGACTCGAGCTGGGTAGGACCACAACGGGCGGTAAAGCTCTCCCTCAAGAGATTTAACATTATTGCATGCTCAAGGTTGGATCGAACCTAGGACCTTAGTTGAGCTGGAAGAGACCCCTATAATTTGCCTTGTTTTTCTTTTTTAAATAGAATAACAGTTTCTTTACTGATTTCAATGCCGGCGATGGAGAAACAGATTCTTCGATTTCTGAATCGGCGATGAAGCGAAGCAAAACCTGCAATAGAAGAGGAAAACAATTTCATAGATCTATTCCTCAGCCTTGGACATAACGGAGAGACGACTCAATCTCGGTTCAAAATCCGATCTCCTATTCTGTTGATGCGAAGAAGGACGAATCAACGCGGTTAAAGCGCGTTTCACCCATTCACCTTCAACTCCACCGATTCTAACCAGCGAGTTCTTCATCGCAGATCTATGCATTTTGAACCACCGTTTTTTAAAGACTACACCGAAACGAACCGGGATGCATCGTCGGAGAACACATACACGTTCTCTTCTACTGCTGCTGGTGGTAGAAAATAAAATTATAATTTAATCCACGTGTCATGCCAACTCAGCAGTCAAACGGCCAACTTTGAGACCGTTTAACGGATTTAACAAAAAAACGTTAAAAGGGACTACAGTGCGATGCTTTTAAAATTTAAGGGACCTAGGCGTTACAAAAAAAAGTTAAGAGACCTCAGGAGATATTTTGCCGAACTTAAACTTGCAAGAAATAAAGTGTTGAAGGTTTGAATAGGGGAAGTTATCTTAGATGCGATTGTGGAGTCGGTCTATGGAATTGGTATGCGCACACCTTATGAATTAAGCTCACAACCTTCAAAATTCTGAACAATGGCGTTCTCAATAAATTTAGGCAAAATTGCTCTCGGGGTCCTTTAACTTATTTTCAGATTTTGAACTGGTCCTTTTTTGTTTTTTTTCCACATTGGTCCATTATGTTTTAAAATTTAAGTGTTGTTACACTTTTTAATGTTTTATAAGTAACACCGTTTAAGTATATGTCTTATGTCGCTGTTTAACTGTTGATTAGGAATGCCACAAAAGCTATTAGCAGTGGGGGTCAAGGTTTAGGGTTTCATTTCACTCCTTGACTTAGAAATTTCAAGAAAGGAAAACAAGATAGAAGAGAGAAGGCGACGAGGCGACGAAGGGAAGGAGAGAACAAATCGAAGAATCGCTTTGTTAATCGCCACAGGTGGGCCTAATCTAAGGTTACAAGCAATCCTAGGCTAACATAACTAGCGTAATTTAGTGGATCACAATCACACATTGAATGGAGTTGATCTCTTTGTCTTGCGATAAACTCCAATTTAGTGGATTTTTAGAGATACTTTTGAGTCATTTTAAGAATAATTATTATTGATTGTGTAAATTATTAACTTAATTTACTCTTTATTTTACAAAAAAGAAGATATAAAAAAGAGAATAATATTCCAAAATATATGTATATTGGCTGCTTGCAATACTCAAATAGAAAGAGAATACTTCATGGCCCAATTGGAAAAAAAATAAGTAGCCCATTTATTGAAGAAAAAAGCCACACGGCCTAGTATGAGAAAGAGAGGAAGTCCAGGAAGAATAATAGGTGCAAACAATTCAATCATGGAACCCTAGGCTTGCATTATAAAAAGAGCCGTATATTCCTATTGAAGAGAGGATAGCCGCAGACGTGAATTGATTAGAAGCGGTAGCGACGACAACGCACAGGAGAGGAGAAAAAGAGTTTTTGGGTACCGTTGTTGACACCGTGAGAGAGCTTTGGAGCAGAGAAGGAGACTGAATACTCAAGATCAGAATTTCCTCCATCTTCCGGGTTATTTTTATCTCTGTAATTCATGACTCCTAATTTTATTTCATTGTTCTTAGTCTCTATGGATAGCTAAATCCTCTTTTATTTCATTATTCATGACCTTTCTATGTTTTAATTTATGCTTTGAATTCCCGACTTTTATTTCAATTAATATTATCTTATTGCTTTTATCACATAATTAGGATTGACAACCCTTTGCATGTTCATAATCAATTAGTTGATCAGCGACCGTACTGCAATTAGTTGGTGGACCTATAGGATAATTGGGGCTATAATTAATGCATGACCAAACTTTAATTTAGTTTTCCAATCATTCAACCTTTTTGCTCTTTATGCTTTTCTTGAATTTAAATTCTTGCATGACCAAACAAGGGTTAATTTAGGAAAAAGAATATTAATCGCGAATGACCAAACGGATTAATAGCTTTGGTAAAGGGATTGGTAATTGAATAAAATAAAGGAATTCAGGTAGATTTAGATATAGAGGAATCGAAGCTTGCAAGGAAAACCGTGACCTAGGCTTCTCCCCATTTATTAAATTTAGTATTTTAATTATTGTTATTTCTTTCTTTCTATTTGTTTTCATTACAATTCAATTATTAGTTCGTCTAAACAATAAACAATCTTGATTAGTTTGGTACTTGTTAATTAATTCCTGTGGAGACGATAATCTTTTATACTACTTCTGCGAAAGAGTACACTTGCTCTAAGTGTGTTTTTAACGCAACAAGTTTTTGGCACCGTTGCCAGGGATTAATTTAGCAATATTAAACGAAAAAGATTTTTATTGCTTTAGACATTTTTTTTTTATTTATCTTATTGAAAAAAAATACAAAAAAAAGCTGCTAATACTTTCCCAAGAGATCGCTGCAGTTCACCTTTTTTGCAGATAAAAGTTTAAATCATGGTTAAGACAATTGGAGATTATATTAGAGAGGCAGAGGCACAAAGGAATTTGGAGAAGTCGTCTTGGTATATGCCTCAATGTCAGATCCCATTTCCCCCTCCTCCTCCTCGTCCTTATGAGCCTTATTCAAAATATTGGGATGACTATGAGCCACCTCCTTATTCCTCCAACTGGGATAATTATGAGCCACTACATCTTCATAGGCAAGAGGGGGAGATACAAGATACCAATGGTGTATTGGCAAAGTTTATGGAGAGGACACTTGAAAAATTTGAATCATTGGAGAAAAAATTGGAGGCGACCAACTTTAATGAAAGGTTTGACCGCATGGAGGACCAAATTGGAGCCATGAGTGATCAACTATCAAGTATCATTGCTTTATTATCTCAAGAGGCCCAAGAAACTCCTTCACAAACTAAGTCTACCCAAAATGAAGAAGCTAAGCATTACAAAGAAAGTATTCCTACGAGAGATGAAGTTGTCTCCATGGAATATAATTTGGAGGAAGAAGCTCTCAAGAAAGATAAGGAGACTCTTACTGCAGGGAGTCAAATCAAAATAGTAGCTTCTACTGAAGGGAGTCATATTGAAGCAAAAGATCCTATTAATGAGAGCGATTGTGAGGAGAATGAGAAAGATCCATTGGTTCTTGATTTGCAGAAAGAGGAGAAACCCAAATTTTTGGGCAAATTGTTTTAACCATTGGTGATGCTGCAATTGAGGTTCACAGGGGAAAGGTAACTTTAAGGAGTGGTAAAGAAGATGATGTTATTAAAGCTTTAAATTCCAATGAAATTTTCTCTTCTTTAACTTCTCTTTATTTTGATGATGTGGTTGAAACTAACATTTTTAGTGATTTAAAGATGCAGGATCTTTTGGAAAAAAATATTATTTTGCAGGATCCTAGCATAGTGGTGGATGAAGATACAATAAAGATTTCACCATCCTTTGAAGTTCATTCACCACGTGAAAAAAGGAAGAATAATGTCAACCACATGATTAGAAAGCTAAGAAGGTGCACTGCGTTAGATGTCAAATTTGCTCTTGGAGAGCCTCCTGATTAAGCACCAACTATCGTCAGGCTCATGATGTTAAACAAGCGCTTCGCAGGATGTAACCTGTGTTTTATTTTTTGTTATTTTTATTTTGCTTTTGTTTTGTTTTGATTTTAGGAATAAGCTCAGGCTGCAAGCTCTCTCAGGGAAGTCACTCTTACTCTCTCTCATTTTTTTTCTGTTTGATCATTTTGCATTGAGGATTATGCTTCATGCTAGTGTGGGGGAGGATATTATATCTTGTCACTTGATCTCTATTAATGCACATACCCACTACATGTGTTGATAGCATTTTTTTCTGGCTTGTTTTGAATGATTGGTGTTTTAAATTTTAAAATTAATAGAGATTATGCATTTAGGGGACCCCATAATTAATTTATTTGAGAGACTTGTGCTTAATTGTAACTGTGGGGTTGTCCCTAGGAACTTGATAATTAGCATTTGTACCTGTTGAGTACTTTTTGTGAACTAGCTTCTAAATGTGAGCTTTGAGCCTTTATAAGGGGATTGATAGTATTTTTACCCATTTTCTTTCTAGGAGTGTGTTTCCCAATTTGCTACATTCTAGAATTTGTCTTTTGACCATTTCAAGGCGAAAATTGATTTGCATCATGTAAAAAGATTTGGGGAATTTAGGTATTTTTCTGGCCTCAGAGTTGTTTGTTGAATTTATCCATTAGTTGCTCCCTTTGATTCTATTGGTTATATTTTTTCTTTGGTACCCAGATATAATTTTTTCTTTTTTTGTGGAAACCATTTGAAATTAAATTTGGAGCAACTATTGAAAGTTACAAGTTTGTCCAGTATTTTAATTGTCTACATCGTCAGGACAGAGAAACAAATAAGAGTGGCTCATGTGGTTACAAGTACCCTTTTCCTCCTGAGAAAAATATAGAAAAATGAAAAAGTGAAAAGAAAAAAAGAAGAAGAAAGAAAGCAAGAAGGAGGAAAAGGCAAATCAAAAGAATGAAAGAGCCTATGGGAAAAGGAAAATTAAAAGAAAAAAAAAGAGTCTACTCAAAAGAAAAAACAAATTAAAAGAGTCAACTCAATAGAAAATGAGTGAAGAATGGAAGTGAAATTAATTTGGAGTTTGGACAAAATTTGTAAAATAGATAGGAGCTCCATTTTTGGTTTCAAATGTTACTATATACTTCTTGTTTTTAACCCATTGATTATCCCTTCATTCTTATTTCCTATCCTGCTCGACTAAACCTTGGCCCCATTACAACCCATAACACCCGATCTTTTACATGCATGTGAACTATTTAATGGAGATCTGGTCAAATTACAAACATATGGTAATGTGCATTTTGTTGAAACTTGAGTGTATATTTTCCTTAGTCCCTAAACACTTAGAGAGATTGTGAGCGAGTGCCTTTGTTCACAAAAATATATTTTTCAGGTGCATGAGGCTCTAATTGGGCAACCTTTTGGACAACTCATTCGTGCTATATTGTCTTTTGTCTGTCATTGTGCTTCTAATTTAGGGTTCCTTATTTGGCTGTCTCTGTTACTTATTTGAAAAATATTATTCAGCCAGAAAATTTGCTTGAGGACAAGCAAAGGTTAAGTGTGGGGTATGTGTTGTATTGTCTATTGTCTGTCATTGTGATTCTAACTTTGGGTCTCTTATTTGGCTGTCTTTATTATTCATTTGAAAATTTTTATTGAGCCAGAAAATTTGCTTGAGGACAAGCAAAAGTTAAGTGTGGGGGAGTTGATAAGCTCCAATTTAGTCGATTTTTAGAGATACTTTTGAGTCATTTTAAGAGTAATTATTATTGATTTTGTAAATTATTAACTTAATTTACTCTTTATTTTACTGAAAAGAAGAAGATATAAAAAAGAGAATAATATTCCAAAATATATGTATATTGGCTGCTTGCAATACTCAAAGAGAAAGAGAATACTTCAAGGCCCAATTGGAAAAAAATAAGTAGCCCATTTATTGAAGAAAAAGGCCACACGACCTAGTATGAGAAAGAGAGGAAGTCTAGGAAGAATAATAGGTGCAAAAAATTCAATCATGGAACCCTAGGCTTGCATTATAAAAAGAGCCGTAAATTCCTATTGAAGAGAGGATAGCCGTAGACGTGAATTGATTAGAAGCGGTAGCGACGACAACGCACAGGAGAGAAGAAAAAGAGTTTTTGGGTACCGTTGTTGACACCGTGAGAGAGCTTTGGAGCAGAGAAGGAGACTGAATACTCAAGATCAGAATTTCCTCCATCTTCCGGGTTACTTTTATCTCTGTAATTCAGGACTCCTAATTTTATTTCATTGTTCTCAGTCTCTATGGATAGCTAAATCCTCTTCTAGGGTCTAGGTGTCGTGGGTGGTGGTGGTGGTTGTGTGGTGGTGGTGTGGTGGAAGAAGGTCGAGAGAAGAAGAGGGAAAGGGGAAATCGTAAGAGAGAGAGAGAGAGAGAGAGAGGAGAGGAAGAGGAGCTCCGGTGGTGGATTAGGGTTTCTAGGTGAGAGAGAGAGTAGAGGTAGAGGAAGGGGAGAGTAGGTCGTAGGTTGGTTGTGTTGTGGTGATGGTGGTGGTGGTGGTTGTGTGGTGGTGGAGAGTAGAGGAAGAGGAAGGGAAGAGGAAGGGTGAAGAGGAGAGAAGAAGATTGAGGGTGTTGTGAGTGAGAAAGAAGAGTGAGTGTGTTGCTGAGGAGACACGCAGATTTAAGTAAAAAAAAGTTAAAAAAATTTGCGAGGGATTTACCATTCCGTCGCTAATTTTCACTTTAATTTGCGAGGGATTTGCATTCCGTCGCTAAACGTCCTTGATTTGCGTGCAGTTTGACTGAATTTTCCCTCCAAACAATTATCGACAGAAAAGCCGTCGCTATTACCTTCAATTCCGTCGCTAAATCCAGACAAAAACGACAGATCCTAATTCCGTCGCTATTACCTTCAATTCCGTCGCTAAAGCCAGTTTTTGCGAGGGATCGTTATTCCCTCGCTAATGTCACTCGCTAATAACGTTTTTTTTGTAGTGATTCTTAAACTACAACGATTAGAATAACTCGAGAAATAGAGAAATCATTATTCTCTGTCTTCGATCTCCATTTTTTACTCCAAAGCTCTATCATGGTGTCAAGATTTGTCATCCAAAATATGCTCTTTTCATCTTCTGTGCAATCGCTCCTCTTTCTTTTTGATTTAGTGTGTTAGGCTCCCTATCCCATTTTTACCGCTTTTACTATGTTGTGGCTTCTTTTTGTATTTGTATTATGTGTGACAAAATGGATGGATTGAATGTTTTGGATTTCGGTTATAATGGATGGATTGAAAACAATCCATTTATCCATTAAAAGTGTACTAAAAGACATCCAATATCCAATCCATCCAGTAAAAATAAACCATCCAACCCATCCATTAACAATATATTTATGGATGGATATCCAATTCATTTATTAATATTTTTAACACATAAAAAATATTTTAATAATTTTTTTTAATCTAAACTAAAAACTTTGTCAATTATAATTTTTTAATTATAAATCTCTCTCTCTCTCTCTCTCTCTCTCTATCTATCTCTCTCCCCCCCACCCTCCCTCTCAAAGAATGCAATATTAAGTGTTGAATTCTCACTATTCTTAGTATTTTAAGCAAGGAAGGGGAAAAAGATTCCTGATATTCAACTATACCACTGTGAGCATTTCGACTTCTACATGTGTCCCGGAAGTTTAGGTAGAAGGGGTGTAACTTTTCTTTAGATAATATTAAACTGTAGTGGTTACAAGTCTCAGTCGGGCTGAGGGCCGAGATGCTCACCAAGCTGAGAAGCTAACTCGCTCCAAGTCATTACCGAGATGGTTGTTAAGATGATTGCTGAATGTTGATCAAGATGATCCTACTCGCTTTGATCCGGCGAGTGGGGTGGTACCTACACACACTCTGATGCTTAAATCAGTATAGGGAATAGGTGATGTGAGGTAATAAATGCGTACTTATGACATTGATGGGACAATGATTTTATAGGGATTAGTGTCCACACGTGGCACATTATGATAGGTGCTATGTACGAGTGTCTGGACCATTTGATGGAGAGGATGCATCTGTGCCACTAGTTTATATGGATTGTGGGCTTAGCTAGATCGGGCTTACAAGTGTTTGGCCGATCTGGAACAGTTTCCCTCGAAGTCGAGGTTTTAGGGACGAAGGGCCTCGACTTGAAAATAGTAAATTAGCCCTGACCGACTTAACTTTGTTTAGATATCTGCCCTTGTTATTTGAGTGAGATACCAAGATGATTATCTCAGGCATTAGTGACATTAATTGATGTCTTTATTTTTCAAGGTAACAGGGTGGGATATTGCTATTTCAAGTTGATGCGTGTTTGAGTGCTTTTCGACAGTTGGATTTGCTTGGTAGTGATTGATGGTTGATTTGGCTTCTGAAGATGCCACGTGGAGGAAAACCCATCCCAATATCGAAGTGTCGCATCATGATGACTCCCTAGGCTAGCCCTCGTTATCAGTGCTTCATTATGACTGTTGATTAGGGCTGCACCGTTTGAGATTCCATCGTTTTGTTCCCCTAACCTTAGTATAAATAGGGGCATACTTCCCCCATTTGTACGTTTCTGCTCTATGTTGCATCAAGTGCCCGACGTAGATTTTGAAGCTGATATCCTCCGTGAAGCCATCTGCTGTAGTCAAGTATTCTCTTTTGAACATATATTCTTCTTTGTTTTCTTGCTTTTACTTATCCTCCCTCCTTGGGGTGCTTGTTCTAGTTCTCTTTACTAGACGTCAAACGTTTCTCTTGTAGCGACATTGTAACACCCGTATTTCTATCATAATAATTAAACAATGTGAAGAAAAGCGAGCCTAAGTTCCTAGCTTATCCCAAAGGATATGCGATTTCAACCCAGGTGGGGGGGGGGGGGGGGAGTCCCAATGGGTAGAGCAAGAAGATGGGCTCCTTCTCTAGCCAGAAAGTCAGCACACCTGTTTGTCTCTCTCACAACATGCAGCCAAGAGGCGACCTCGCACGAGGCCATCAGGTCGATAATCCGCAGGATAGTGTGGATATAGATATGTAGGCAGTTGGTGTTCTTCGTCGACACAAGGGTGACCGTCTCTAAACAATTGCTCTCACAGATAAATTAACGCAAACCCCGCTATAAACGCAGCTCCAAACCCAGCTCCATGGCTCTTAACTCAGCTAAAAGGGCATCACCACCATTCTCAAAGTGGGAGAAGCCAAACATCCAATCACCATCAGTATTTCGAACAACACCACCAGCACCCAATATAGAGTTGTTATCAAGGAAGCTGCCGTCCACATTGAGTTTAAAGTTCCCCTGTGAGGGAGGGGTCAAGTGGGCAAGAAGACGAAGAGGAGCAGGGTCAATCCCCACTAGTGCAAAAAAGGGATTTAAAGTCAAGCAAATTGGACATTTAAAGTCAGGCGCCAGCTTGACTTCTATTAAGTCGACTTCGTATGTCAGGACTTTTAAAGTCAAGCGATAGCTCGACTTCGTAAGTCTGTTTTAAAGTCAAGCATTCATTGGCCCGGCTTTAATAATTGATGTTCCGCTGCTTGAATCATTTTTAAAGTCGAGCCATTATTTCGCCTGACTTTAAAAGTGTTTTTTTAAGTCAGGTTTAAATGTGCCTGACTTTAAAAGTTTTTTTTTTCCTTTCAAATTTTGGTTTCATCTCCCTACATACACCCTGGATATACGAATAGGAAATTAACAAGGATAGGAAATTTTGGTTTAATCTCCCAACACTTGAACACATATTTTATTTTAACAAAAAGAACACTTGAATACATTTATTAACATCGATATCGCAAATTGCAAAGAGAATCAACAAAGGGGGCTTCACAACAATTGCTAAAAATAGGAGCCACCAAAACTGATCAATATTGCAAAACTATACAATACCAGTAAATCATCTGTCAAACTTACATAGGGAAAACAAGCCAACAAAGCATATCATAGTTTGAGACATGCTAAAATTTGCCAGTCTTTAACATCTGCAACTCCTTCAGCACAAATCTGAAACCTTGCTTCTGCTTCGGCCAAACAAGGAGAACTTATCACTTTACATATTCGCTCTTCACCTCTTCCTTTCCTGAGAGCAAGCCTGTCATAATAAAGAATAAAGAATTAAATAACATTCAGACTAAGAACAAACTTGGAGAATAATAACTAAATTAAAAGAGAACATTTCATGTTTTGCAGTTTAGACCTTGTTGTGGTAGCATGAGCCATAATGTTTGCCTCCAATAGGCTTGACTTGGGGTCCAGCAAAGACTGCAGAGCCGTCTACTTGTGAAACTACTTGGTTTGTTAAGACAACAGCCACACCAAACTGCAATTAGACAATCAAAACAGGTTATCAACTCCAAGCTGATTATGTATATAGTTACGAATAGAAGTCAAACACAACATGTCCTAACTTAAGTTTAGCATCCTAAGAAAGAATCTTGAATTAGTTTAACCAAGAAGATTAGGCGCACTGCCGGCCTGGCATGAACTTTTACATCGTCTGCCATTTTTTGAAGGCTCATCAGGAACTTTGCTAGATGCATTTGCCGGGCTGAAAGCTCCCCTTGTCCAGAAAAATCTGTCCTTTAGAGGGCTGTAGCACTGTCTATTATCATTGAAGCAAACCTGTGTATACGCCATAAGAAGGTAAGCCTCAAAAACAATTTTTTTCTATCTGATACACATTAACAAATTTAGCTCAAACATCACTAATAAGGAAATCTTAAGTTGGTGAAAATGCTAGAAGACAATATAGTAAGATGAAAATAATCACGGTTTTATGCACTTGTGGCACATTAGGCGTATCTAAAAGACATATCATGTCAATGCAAACTTTTGCAATTGGCAGATCTTAACAATTTTTGAGCAAAGGGAGCCACCAGAAGTCACACCTTGTTTCCACCATCATTGAAGCTGCTTCTAGCAGAAGCCGTGATTGATGATCAGTGTTATATGCTCTAACATAAGCTACATTCAGTCCAAACCTGCAACATGAAGTAACATAAATATTAAATGCACATGTCACAGAGAAAGGGCAGCAAAGTCACATTAAAAAAACATATTATCTGATGCTTGCTTAAACAAGTCCTGAACTTGATTTAATTCCTTCTCTAAGATCAAGAACCACAAGAAAAATAACGATCTTATGTGAACCCCAGAATCTGCAACTACAATCTTTTGGTCAAATTAGAAAGATACTTTCCATGATCGGCTTTTATTCAATCATCACTTTGGAATCAATGTCTTACAAAAACTGAACTCAAATCCTTCACATGAATCCTCTTTCACAGAAAGTCAAATGTCAAAAGCCTTCGTTGTTGAAATCATATCTTTTTACAGCTCACCCTTTGGCATGCATATTTTTTATTTGAAGTACAGGACCATGTTGTAATAGCAAGATACCTCATGAGTAGCATAAACCTCCGTGTTAAAGCCAATCTCTTCACCATGTTCATTGGTTCCAAAGCCCCTGGGTTTTCCAAAATATATACCTGAATAACAAACAGAACAACAACAACACTTGTCAAGCGAATTAGCAGCTCATATTCCAGATTAAGTTTAACAGGTTTACAAGATCAACTTTTCAATTAAAGACTCAACTGATAACTGATAAAATTTTCTTTAACGGGATTATAGTTTTTCTACATTTCAATTTTTACATTCATACTCTATATCTTTCTTTTTGAGAGAGGAACAGAGAGGAACAAATCAAGAAATACCCCTAGTTCACCCAAACAAACTGAAACTAGCTAATACCAATGTATATATCACACTTGCAAGCACATTCACCCAATAACTGATTTCTCAATTTCTTACCTATAATGAATCTACAACCAAACATCAATACCCTTCCAAAACAAAAACCCTAATTAAGGAAATGATTGAAATTAGAATGTAAGGCCAACAGATTACTTGTGAACTTCTCCATCACCCCTCATCTTTGTCATCTCCCATGTCAATCCCTTATTCTAAGAAAAATCAATATACACACCTCCATTAGCTAAAGAAATATAATAATATAATTTATTAATTGCTGCATATGGCAAAGAGCAAAAGAATAGCTATGAACCTTGTGACACTATCATTGACAAATTGCAAACTCGAAAATATTTTGATATTTAACAGCTTCAGCCCCTGTGAAATAGAACTAGTAAAATCATTGAAATGATACCTATGCTGGGATCAGAATGCATGAACCACCTTTTAATGCAAGGGATCCTTGAGATGAACAACAACAAGCAACCTGGAACATGAAAAAATAACTGAAAAAAATCCATCTATATCTCCATCTCTGGATGCAAAACATAAATAAGCACGCAGGATGAATTTAGCACACATCTTAGGTACACTTAGGGTCATGAAACATGAAAATAAATGATTAGATCAGTATATGGCAACAAATAGTTAATATATGGCAACTAATTCCCAAGATTTCTCATGATCAACTTTCCTTAATCTCATGAAATTTAGTTGAGCATTTTCCCATTTACCAACAAACACTATCAATTCTATTTTAACTTCAGCATGGGTAAATTTAACAAACGGCACACAACCTCATCAGTAAATCTAATTTGGACATATAGCCATCAATCAATGCATTCCAGGTCACTGTATAAATGTGTGTCATCATATTAAATAACTTGCTAGCATCAAAAGGGTTTTGACAATTTGAATACCTTGCGATCAGAATCTTTGTGCTATTGATGAAGTCTTTCCCACATGCCACGTAGTTTGAAGAATTAAGAGATGTGAACATCCATAAATTGTTATAGTGAACCTCGGCATTTGAAGCTATTCCAGGACAAACAGCAGTATAAATTCCATCTTCCTTGAAATTTAAAGTCTCAATATTAGATAATAAATCCTTCTCAATTGCTTCTTCATGAACATGTTCCCATAAACTCACAGCCCAACATATTAAGTAAGTCTTGAGACAAGTAATGGCCTTGAGAAAAGTAGCCACTATGAAACCAATCAGCTTTATCCCCATTTTTTTCATCTCACAGAACAATTCAATAACTTCACAGCCATTGCCTGGAACCACACAACCTTGAGTTGATGCAATCCATGAGGCAACCTCTTGATCAGGCATTTCATCAAACATGTGGTGTGCATAAGTGGAACAACAGTATTTTGAATAAAAATCTATCAAAGAATGTGACGAAGACAATTTAAGAGATGGTATCCAAGCTGCACTCATATCATGTGGCTTTGGCGACAAGTAGAACCTTTGTAACAACGCTGGTGCCATGGTCTGAACAATTACAAGACTCCTTGGAATTTCATCAAACACTTGGAGGGTAGTAGGCATTGATATATAGAAAATAGTACCTGAGTGTTGTGTTATTGCGAAACTCTCTGAGGTGGTATGCGATAGACAAAGATTGAGTGCTAGTGTCAGAGCGGCAAACCTGTCGGGTGGTTCCGGTAGTAAGAGATACCTTGGTGACAATGACGATGACGGTTTCGGATCAGTAACCGCATCTGGTGGTTCTGGTGGCGGAATCGTTGCCGGTGGCTTTTACATCTTAGATTAAGATAACGGGTATGCACTTGAGGGCGATGCTCACGACAAAACTGGAAAGAACAGAATGGAACATAAAACGGAATGTTGCTACAGAAATGAGACGACATCATGTTCTGAATCGTTCTGAAATCTGAATGATAGAGAGAGAGCGATACAAAGGAGAGCGATTGAGAGGAGAGCGACAGAGATAGAGAGTAAAGAGAGAAAGAGCACACAGAAAAGGAAGGGACCGAGAAGCTAGGGCGCGAGGAGAGAAAGGAGAGAGAAGAGCTTTTAGTTTTAGTTTTCTATTGTTTAGTATTTTTGAAGTCATGCTATGTATCGGTCTGTCTTAAAATGTAAAAAGTTTTAACTTTTGAAGTCAGGCATGTTTATGCCCGACTTAAAAACATGCGCCCCAAATAAAGCTTTTCATCTTATTTACAAGTTTGCCACCGCGTCTACATATCAAGTCAAGCACCTGAGCGCCTGACTTTAAATCTCTAATTCTTTTCCTAATTTTGCATTAGTGCCCATGGCTCGAACAATACATAACATACTCATCATGGGCCCCATGCACTTTCCTTAAGGCTTCATGGACTTGCCAAGGGGGACCTTCAAGTATCATATTGTTTCTCCAACACCAAGCAATCCAGAGGCATGCGAGGAAGAGTATGGAGGGTGGGCCTTGTGAAAAGTTTTGAATCCAAGTCAAGGCATCTATAGGATCAAAAAAGTCACTATCATGTCTCATTCCCAAGTTAAGCCAAAGCACTTTTGAGTGCGCTTCCCATTTTGGATGAGCAACGGGTGCAGCTAGGAGTGGCTGCCATGTTGCAGTGGTGCCGACGGGCGTTGGTAGGGAGGGAATTGTGGATACATAGCCAGACAAAATGTTGGACTTTGACTGGAACCTTGAGTCGCCAAATCCAAGAGAAATTGCAGTCAGGGTTCCAAATACGATGTTGCTTCAAGAGCCAGTGATACCCACTAGCGCATGTGTAGTTGCCTTGCTTGTCGTGCCCCCAAACCCAAGTGTCCTACAGTCTATGGTCCAAAGTAGGTGGATTGGGAGTGTGGTTAATCACATCAGAAATCTCAAGTGGCAAGATGGTGTAAAGGTCTCGAAGGTCCTATGAGCCATTAGCACAGACATCATTGAGGAAAAGAGCAGTGTCACTAACGTGAACATAAGGAACGAGGTGGCTTAGGGGGCCAAGCTTAGTCCAATCCATGTACCAGAGATTGGTGTTTCCATCTCCAATTCGAAAATGGAAGCCATCAGAGAGAGAGGTGAGGGCCTTCCGGTTGTCTCTCCAAGTGAAAGAGGCACTAGTTTTCCCATCTATTAGCCAAATGGATGAGTTCTTCAAATATTTATGGGATAACATCCAGACCCAGAGCTTCTCACCATCATGTATCATACTTTACAAATGCTTACCCAGAAGCGAGACATTGGTAAGTCGAGTATCTCTAACTCCCAAACCCCCATAGCGACTAGGTGTTGTAACTATGGCCCAATTAACATGATTCCAGGTTCTCAAGGTACCATCACCTCCCCAAAGAAAACTTCTTGCCATCTGGTCAAGGCGGTTGCACACATAGGTAGGAAGGTAGTGGAGTTGCATATATAGTGTACACAGGGATAGCAGTATAGACCGAACTAGACAAGCTCTTCCAGCTTTGTTGAGGAGTCTGCCCTTCCAAGAGGCAAGCTTCTGTTGCATTTTATCAAGAATCTCATTGTACACATTTCTAGAGACTCTCCCTTTGACCAAAGGGAAGCCTAAGTAATGCCCAAGGTCAGCCACAAACTTGATGGAGGAAATGTCTTTCAGATCTCTTTTCCTTTCCCCTTGAACCATCTTCGAGCACATCACTTTGGACTTGAGGATATTGACTTTCAAGCCCGAAGCACTACAAAAATCCTCCAGGGTGTTCATCACAACTTGCACTTACGCAACATTAGCTTCACAAAACAACAAGACATCATCAGCGAATAAAATGTGTGAGAGTTTGGGTCCTCCCTTAGATACCTGGATCAGTCTCCAAACTCCGAAATTCACCTTATTCTGGATGCTCAAGGACAATTTCTACATGCAGAGTACAAATAGATATGGCGACAACGGGTCGCCTTGACAGAGGCCTCTAGAAGGCTTAAAGTAATCAGTTTTGGCACCATTCCAAAGCACTGCTAGTTGACTTGCATGCACACAATTCACGATGAGATTAATAGTGGCAGTGGGGAAACCGAAATCATTGAGGGTGAGTTCCAGGAATTGCCAATTGACTCTATCATAGGCTTTTTCAAGGTCAATCTTGAAAGCAATAGACCCTTTCTTAGAGCGGGAACTTTGGAGATAGTGAACAACTTCTTGTGCCACAATAGCATTTTCTGTAGTGCCGCTATGGAGAACATAACTACCTTGGAGGGGGCTGATTAGATCATCAAGGAAGGACCTGCGACGGTTGACCAAGACCTTGGTTATGACTTTGAAGATGACATTACAAAGACTGATGGGTCTGAAATTCTTCAATCTCTGGGGGTTGTTCTCTTTGGGGATTCATTCACATCACCTGAGGAGAAGGCCGGTTCCATAATTTTACATAAGTCATCACCAATAGTCTCCCAAAAGTGCTTGAAGAAGATAGGTTGAAAACCGTCGGGCCCGGGTGCTTTGTAAGACTTCATGGAGAACACCGCTTTTCTGACCCGGTCTTTAAGGATTGGTGCCGTGAGAGTATCCCTACCAATGTCACACAAGCAAGGAACAAGGGGTACATTAAGAGAGTCAGGTATAGTAATAGTATCTACCCCAAAGAGATTCTGGAAATAAGTGACTGCTTCATGTTGAAGGATGGCATCATCTGTACTCCATTGGTCATTAACGAGAAAGGGGCCTTGGATCTTGTTATGTTTTTGTCTCACAACCGTTTGGGTGTGGAAGAAATTAGTGTTCTGGTCACCTAGCTTTACCCATTTCTCTCTTTATTTCTGGAACCAAAGAATCTCCTCTTGCTTAAGGACATCAGTATATTGCTTTTGGAGTGATGCTTCGGTCAAACTAAGTCTTGCTGAGTCAATAGTCTCCAAGAGGTGTTGAATATCCTTTATTCTCTTTTCGAGCGATTTCTTCCTCTTGATAATGTCACCAAAAGTTTCTTTATTAAAAGTGGTGGCATCCTCACGGACGTGATTGAGGCAAAGAGGAACCTCATGGTCACCTTTATTCCATGCATTTGTAACAACATGAGGGAAGTCCTTGTGGGATAACCAAGCTGCATGGAAGCGAAGTGGTCTAGAGTGTCTAGGGGGAATGAAACGCGTGCCTCTGAGAAGAATGGGGCAATGGTCAGAATAGTGCCGAGTAAGATTTTCCACATAGGCTTTCGGGAAGAGACAGTGCCATTCACAATCACCAAGGGCAAGGTCTAGACGTTTGGCCACTTTCAAAATACCTCTCTCCTTCCCGATCCAAGTGTAGCTACTACCAGTGGAGCCAAGGTCAATAAGATTACAAGCCAATAGAACCGATGGAAATTTATCTGCTTGTCTTGTTGGGAACGTACCACCCTTAACTTCAGAGGGGAGTAAAACTTCATTAAAGTCACCCATAAGTAGCCGAGGAGAAGTGATGTTGGCTCGGAGCTGCGTGAGGTGACTCCAAAGGAGCTCTCTACTAACAAGGTGAGGAGTTGCATAAACCGCAGAGCAATGTAACACCCCTTTTCTACCCGTTAATTCAATTGGAAAATATCAGAGTTTTAAAATTTTCTTTTCATTGCAAAGGATGTTACACATACTTCAATAAAACTACACTTCTCAATTAAAACAGCTCAAGAGCATAATAGCCATATATTACGTAGCATCTCACTAACAGGCGAATCTCACAACCACAATTATCATCGCAATAAAATTTAACGTCAACAAAATCAACTACGCAGCGGAATAACAAAGTAAAACCAAATTGTCAACAAAACACAATAACCAAAGCCAATTATAACATTAAGTTCGTCCCCCCCTGAGTGCTACGTATCAGAGCATGACGACTCGACTCAAGAAGTGAAGCTAAGGCCTTCACTGGGAATCACCTGCACGTTACCAACACGGGGGTAACATTCAAACAGGAAAGGGTGAGCATCATTTCAATCCATATAATAGAAAATATGATAAGTACATAAGTCAAGTCACAGCTCTAAATCATTCACATCACAATCATCATTCACATCACTTAAAATAACTCATCTCATGTCATGCAGGCGTATGAAATGCAACCCACTCGCGGGCATATGCATGAGGTACCTTTTCACAAACGTCGCTTAGTCCTTAAGGCCTCATCGTCACTTAGCCACATGGGCCTCAAAAACGTCACTGGGTTTATGCATATGGGCATGAGACACTATGACATGCACCACTCACAAAACACACCAATACACAAATACCCAAATCATAGTCAACTATGTGACCCGTCACTTACCAGTTTGCTCACAAGAAGCACAGCACCTGTCAATTCACAATCAACACACACACGTCACTTGGCCTTTTAGACCTTAACATCACTTAGCCTTTCGAGCTTTAAACGTCACTGGGTTTCATCGTCGCTTATACATCAATATCATCAACTCAAACAATAGCCACTGAGGGCAAAAACGTCATTTACTAGCCACTAAGGGCATCATCGTCATTTACACTTCATTATAAATAATAGTAGCCACTAAGGGCAAAACAGTCATTTAACTAGCCACTAAGGGCATCCTCGTCATTTACACCTCTTTATCAATAATATTGGCCACTAAGGGCAAAACCGTCATTTACTCGTCATTATAAAGAATATTAGCCACTAAGGGCAAAACAGTCATTTAACTAGCCACTAGGGGCATCATCGTCAAAATCATCATTTTTGACATTACTTCTTTAAAACCACTGGTCGTACGCAAAAGGGAATTTTTTAAAGATACTCAAAACGTCTTTTTATTGTCACAGCAACGATCACCGGGAACAGCCACCCGGGGGCGCCCCAGCAACATTCAGAAATAATAAGTTTTTATTTTTTAAAAACGGAACACGCAGATGGACAACTGAAAATGCTTCACAACGCTTTTTGAATCGTTCAAAACGGATGTCTGAGTCAGAAGATATAGCGAAAACAGTTTTCGAAAATATTTCGGGACATCCTGAAAACTGGCGCCATGGGCGCCCAGCGCCCAGGCACCTGGCGCCCAGCAAGGCGCAACACACACACGGGCGCTCAGCGCCCAGCGCTGGCACCCAGCGCCTCAGCGCAACACGCAACGCAACACACACGGGCGCTCAGCGCCCAGCGCTGGCACCCAGCGCTCAGTGCTACACACGCACACACTCAACACGAGCGCTCAGCGCCCAGCGCTGGCGCCCCAGCTCCCCAGCGCAACACCCAGCAACACGCACTGGAAACTTGGCGCCCACACACTGCACAGCAACACACACAAGGCGCCTTAGGCGCCCTTGCAGCAACCAAAAACCACTATTTTTCCAGCAACTTTCAAAACACCAAAAATTGATTTTTAGCAATTTAACACACCAAAATTTTATATTTTTCAGCACTCAAAATGGCACTTAATTTAATCAATTTATCAAAATTCCTTTGGGCACTATCATCACCATCACCTTGGCGCCCTAGGCGCCTATGCACACACTCACCCAATTTGCGAAACCTCAAGCATTCCAACACACCAAATCGTAATTTCATGAATACACAAGTGCCAAAATCATCAAAACAAACGCATAGGTCGCGTCACCTCAATGTTCAAATACCAAAATCAATTCGCATATAGGCATACACATGTATATACATAATCATCATCATCACGGGCAAACCAAGAACATCAAGAAACATCAAAGAACATCAAGAAACAACATGGATCTAGTATAAACCTAGATCTAGGACCTATCATGAGATCTATTAGATGGAAGGATAGAGCTCCCCTAACCTTTTAAGAAGAAGAACTCGAGCCTTAGGATGCAGTCACCAACAGAGCCTCAGCAACAATGGAGATCTCCTTCCTCCTTGATCTTCGAATTCTCTCCTCTCTTGGCCGCCCTTGCTCTCTCTTTCTCACGCTCCTCTCTTTCTTTCTTGCTAATTCGAAGACACAAGTGAAACCCTAGGCAAGACTCCTCACCAAAATGCGCCTAGGTCAAGCCATTGGGCCATGGGCTTCACTTAAGCCCAATCCATTCGAATGCACCTCCTCCTCCTAGCATCACACCACCCCTCAATTAAAATAATTCCAATAAATAATTAAAACCCAATTAAATAAAATAAATACCTAAATACTTAATTAAATAAATTAATTAAATATTTAGGGTGTTACAACTCTTCCCCACTTAGAATATTTCGTCCTCGAAATTTACCAGATCAAATAATTCTGGGTAGGACTCTCGCATCTTGCTCTCTAGCTCCCAAGTCATACTCTCGCCGGCAGCTCCTAGCCAAACCACTTTCACTAATGCAATCTCTTTGCCTCTAAGCGCTTTCACTTCCCGATCCTCAATCCGTACGGGCATCGTCTCCACAGTGAGATTATCCCGCACCTCCACATCATCCATATGGATCACATGAGATGGATCCGACACATACTTCCGAAGTTGCGACACATGAAATACGTCATGCAAATTCGAAAGATTTGGCGGTAAAGCCACTCTATAAGCCACATTTCCGATTCTTTCAGAAATCTGATAAGGACCAACAAATCGAGGAGTGAGCTTCTTCGATTTCAACGCCCGACCAACACCGGTAATAGGAGAAACCCTCAAGAACACATGCTCACCCTCCTGAAATTCTAAATCCTTCCTCCGCTTATCATGATAACTCTTCTGACGACTCTGCGAAGCCTTCATCTTTTCACGGATCATCTTGATCTTCTCTGTAGTCTCCCGGACAATCTCCGGTCCCAACACTACACTCTCTCCCGACTCATACCAACACAATGGCGTTTTACACTTTCGACCATACAATGCTTCAAACGGTGCCATCCCAATACTGGAATGGTAACTGTTGTTATAGGTAAACTCAATCAACGCAAGGTAGGAATCCCATGAACCCCGCTGTTCCAATACACAAGCCCTCAACAAATCCTCTAACGACTGAATTGTCCTCTCTGACTGACCGTCTGTCTGAGGATGATATGCTGAACTCATTTTCAGCTTTGAACCCAATTCCTTCTGCAAACTCATCCAAAACTCAGAAGTGAACCTTGGATCCCTATCTGACACGATACTCTTCGGAACACCGTGCAACTTCACAATTTCTTTGACATAGACCTCTGCCAACCTCGACACCGGATAAGTGATATTAATAGGAATAAAGTGAGCAGACTTCGTTAACCTATCAACGATCACCCAAATAGCGTCATGACCCTTAACTGTATTCGGTAATCCCGTCACAAAGTCCATCGCAATGCTATCCCACTTCCACTCTGGAACCTCCAACGGTTGCATTAACCCTGCAGGCTTCTGATGCTCAACCTTAGATTTCTGACAGGTCAAACAGGCATACACAAACTGCGCCACATCTCTCTTCATACCATACCACCAAAACATCTTTTTCAGATCTTGATACATTTTCGTCGCTCCAGGATGGATACTCAACTTGCTACGGTGACCCTCCTCTAAAATTGCCTTTCTCATCTCCTCATCATCCGGAACACAGATCCTACCCCGGAACCTCAACACACCACTGGAATCTAATTTGAAATCTTCATCTTCAGATTGACCAACCCCGTTAATTAAATCTACTAACTTGACATCTGTCTTCTGAGCTTCCCTGATGCTGCCCAGGAAATCATTATCGATCTTTAACATTCCCAACTTGACACTGCGAGGTGTCATTTTACAAACCAAACTCAAATCTCTGAATTCCTCGATCAACTCTAATTCTTTCACCCTCATTGCCGACATATGCAAAGACTTTCTGCTTAAAGCATCAGCCACGACATTAGCTTTGCCGGGATGATAATTCAAACCAAAGTCATAATCCTTCAAGAGCTCCAACCACCGACGCTGTCTCATATTCAACTCTTTCTGATCGAACAGATACTTTAGACTCTTATGATCACTGAATACTTCGAACCTCGAACCATAAAGGTAGTGTCTCCAAATCTTAAGCACAAATACCACAGCAGCCAATTCCAAATCATGCGTAGGGTAATTTTTCTCATGAACCCGCAACTGCCTCGACGCATACGCAACAACCTTTCCATCTTGCATCAGCACACCACCCAGACCCATCTTCGAAGCGTCACAATACACAACAAACGGCTCCTCTGGATTAGGCAACGTCAAAACAGGCGACGTCGTCAATCTCTTTTTCAGTTCCATAAAACTTTCCTCACACCGAGCATCCCAAACAAAAACTTTACCCTTACAAGTCAACTGAGTCAACGGAAGGGCCAACTTGGAAAAACCCTCAATGAACCTCCTGTAGTACCCAGCCAAACCCAAAAAGCTTCTAATCTCTGTTGCGGACTTGGGAGCCTCCCACTCCAACACTGCTTCTACTTTTGCCGGATCAACCGCAATACCATTACCAGAAATCACGTGCCCAAGGAAACTCACTTCTTTCAGCCAGAATTCACACTTTGATAACTTAGCATACAGCTTTTTCTCTTTCAGAACTTCTAACACCGTCTTCAGATGCTCAGCATGTTCTTCCTCTGACTTAGAATAAACTAGAATGTCATCTATGAAGATCACCACAAACCGATGTAGGTAATTATGGAAAATACGGTTCATATATTCCATAAATACACCAGGAGCATTGGTCACACCGAACGGCATCACTGAATATTCATAATGCCCATACCTTGTCCTGAACGCTGTCTTCTGAACATCTTCATCCTTTACTTTAATCTGATGATATCCGGACCTCAAATCAATTTTGCTGAAAACACGGGCACCCACTAACTGATCCATCAGATCGTCGATCCTCGGAAGCGGATACTTATTCTTGATAGTTAACTTATTCAACTGACGATAGTCCACACATAACCTCATGCTCCCATCTTTCTTCTTTACTAACAATACCGGAGCTCCCCACGGTGATACACTCGGTCTCACAAACTTTTTCTCAAGCAATTCTTCAAGTTGCGTCGTCAACTCAGACAATTCCGACGCCGACATTCTGTACGGTGCCATAGACACAGGCCTCGTACCAGGTACAAGATCAATCGAAAACTCAACTTCTCTTTCCGGTGGCACGCCCGGAATTCCATCAGGAAAAACCTCAGGAAACTCGCGTACTACTTTCAGTTCTCCAATAACAGCCTGACTCTCAGCAGACAACGATGCCATCAACGCAAATAGCTGAACTCCTTCTTTCCTCAACTTCTTCAATTGACCAGCAGATACCAAAACGGAATCCTCTTCCCCGAAGCTAACCGACTTGCTACGACAGTTGATATGAACGTGATTATTCTCTAACCAGTCCATGCCTAAGATTACATCCAGACCTCTCAACGGCAAGCAAACAAAATTCACAATAAAGTCCCTGCCGAAGATCGACACGGGACACTGAGAACACACCTGGGACGTAATCACCGACCCCTTCGCAGGAGTATCGACAACCATATCCCCACACATAGCAGATAAAACAAGACCCAATCTTTTACAACAATCAACAGATATAAAACAATGGGTAGCACCAGTATCAATAAGAGATTTCAGAGAAGTACCATTAATAAAACACGTACCTCTAATCAGACCATCCTTATCATCAGGCTCCTCTCCTGCCAATGCAAATACCTTCCCAGTAGACCTTTCCTTCTTCGGCTTTGTAAACTTTGTACTGATATGCCCAGACTCACCACAGTTGAAACACACCACATCCTTGACCTTACACTCGGCTGCCATATGACCCTTTTTACCACAACGGTAGCAAACCCTCTCATCAGACCTGCATGTAGTACTCTTGTGGCCAGGCTTGCCACACTTATAACAGACAATGCTAGCAGGGGCATCTCCCCCACTAGAATTCTTACCTCCAGCAGCCTTCTGATAACTCTTACCCGCAGGAACCTCATACGGCTTGCTTCGACTCTGAAACTTACCCTTTTTCTCAGAAGTAGCTTTGTAATGAGCAGTACTGTCTTCCTCAAAGATTCTGCAACTGTCAACCAGATCTGCGAACACACGAATCTTCTGATAACCAATGGCCTTTTTAATATCAGGCCTCAACCCATTCTCAAATTTGATGCATTTAGAAAATTCAGCTGTAGCCTCACTGTAGTGTGGATAAAATTTTGCTAGCTCCACAAATTTCGCCGCATAGGCAGTCACAGACATACCACCCTGCTTCAGTTCCAAGAACTCTATCTCTTTCTTCCCTCGGACGTCTTCAGGAGAATATTTTCTCAGAAATTCTCTGCTGAATACCTCCCAAGTAATCTCTTCCTGCACAGCCTCTAACCTCTGCCTAGTAGCCAGCCACCAGTCGTCGGCCTCCTCAGCTAACATGTGGGTACCAAAACGGACCTTCTGCTCAACAGTACAGTCCATCACCCTGAAAATCCTCTCGATCTCCTTCAACCAAGCCATAGCACCATCTGGATCATATTTGCCCTTAAAGGTGGGCGGATTTTCTCTCTGGAAAGTAGTCAGACTCCGAAAACCAGCGTTATCTCCAGCATTCTGCAGACCCTGCACAGCCTGAGCCATAGCTTGCAATGCAGCAGCAAGAGCAGCGTCGTTTCTCCCAGCCATTCTGAACTATCACTGCAGCACAAACCAAAAATTCAGAACTAATCTATTGTCATAAGACACTATGACAGGACAACATTGGCCGGACAGACCGAACTGCTCTGATACCACTAATGTAACACCCCTTTTCTACCCGTTAATTCAATTGGAAAATATCAGAGTTTTAAAATTTTCTTTTCATTGCAAAGGATGTTACACATACTTCAATAAAACTACACTTCTCAATTAAAACAGCTCAAGAGCATAATAGCCATATATTACGTAGCATCTCACTAACTAGCGAATCTCACAACCACAATTATCATTGCAATAAAATTTAACGTCAACAAAATCAACTACGCAGCGGAATAACAAAGTAAAACCAAATTGTGAACAAAACACAATAACCAAAGCCAATTATAACATTAAGTTCGTCCCCCCCTGAGTGCTACGTATCAGAGCATGACGACTCGACTCAAGAAGTGAAGCTAAGGCCTTCACTGGGAATCACCTGCACGTTACCAACACGGGGGTAACATTCAAACAGGAAAGGGTGAGCATCATTTCAATCCATATAATAGAAAATATGATAAGTACATAAGTCAAGTCACAGCTCTAAATCATTCACATCACAATCATCATTCACATCACTTAAAATAACTCATCTCATGTCATGCAGGCGTATGAAATGCAACCCACTCGCGGGCATATGCATGAGGTACCTTTTCACAAACGTCGCTTAGCCCTTAAGGCCTCATCGTCACTTAGCCACATGGGCCTCAAAAACGTCACTGGGTTTATGCATATGGGCATGAGACACTATGACATGCACCACTCACAAAACACACCAATACACAAATACCCAAATCATAGTCAACTATGTGACCCGTCACTTACCAGTTTGCTCACAAGAAGCACAGCACCTGTCAATTCACAATCAACACACACACGTCACTTGGCCTTTTAGACCTTAACATCACTTAGCCTTTCGGGCTTTAAAAGTCACTGGGTTTCATCGTCGCTTATACATCAATATCATCAACTCAAACAATAGCCACTGAGGGCAAAAACGTCATTTACTAGCCACTAAGGGCATCATCGTCATTTACACTTCATTATAAATAATAGTAGCCACTAAGGGCAAAACAGTCATTTAACTAGCCACTAAGGGCATCCTCGTCATTTACACCTCTTTATCAATAATATTGGCCACTAAGGGCAAAACCGTCATTTACTCGTCATTATAAAGAATATTAGCCACTAAGGGCAAAACAGTCATTTAACTAGCCACTAGGGGCATCATCGTCAAAATCATCATTTTTGACATTACTTCTTTAAAACCACTGGTCGTACGCAAAAGGGAATTTTTTAAAGATACTCAAAACGTCTTTTTATTGTCACAGCAAAGATCACCGGGAAACAGCCACCCGGGGGCGCCCCAGCAACCTTCAGAAATAATAAGTTTTTATTTTTTAAAAATGGGACACGCAGATGGACAACTGAAAATGCTTCACAACGCTTTTTGAATCGTTCAAAACGGATGTCTGAGTCAAAAGATATAGCGAAAACAGTTTTCGAAAATATTTCGGGACATCCTGAAAACTGGCGCCATGGGCGCCCAGCGCCCAGGCACCTGGCGCCCAGCAAGGCGCAACACACACACGGGCGCTCAGCGCCCAGCGCTGGCACCCAGCGCCTCAGCGCAACACGCAACGCAACACACACGGGCGCTCAGCGCCCAGCGCTGGCACCCAGCGCTACACACGCACACACTCAACACGGGCGCTCAGCGCCCAGCGCTGGCGCCCCAGCGCCCCAGCGCAACACCCAGCAACACGCACTGGAAACTTGGCGCCCACACACTGCACAGCAACACACACAAGGCGCCTTAGGCGCCCTTGCAGCAACCAAAAACCACTATTTTTTCCAGCAACTTTCAAAACACCAAAAATTGATTTTTAGCAATTTAACACACCAAAATTTTATATTTTTCAGCACTCAAAATGGCACTTAATTTAATCAATTTATCAAAATTCCTTTGGGCACTATCATCACCATCACCTTGGTGCCCTAGGCGCCTATGCACACACTCACCCAATTTGCGAAACCTCAAGCATTCCAACACACCAAGTCGTAATTTCATGAATACACAAGTGCCAAAATCATCAAAACAAACGCATAGGTCGCGTCACCTCAATGTTCAAATACCAAAATCAATTCGCATATAGGCATACACATGTATATACATAATCATCATCATCACGGGCAAACCAAGAACATCAAGAAACATCAAAGAACATCAAGAAACAACATGGATCTAGTATAAACCCTAGATCTAGGACCTATCATGAGATCTATTAGATGGAAGGATAGAGCTCCCCTAACCTTTTAAGAAGAAGAACTCGAGCCTTAGGATGCAGTCACCAACAGAGCCTCAGCAACAATGGAGATCTCCTTCCTCCTTGATCTTCGAATTCTCTCCTCTCTTGGCCGCCCTTGCTCTCTCTTTCTCACGCTCCTCTCTTTCTTTTCTTGCTAATTCGAAGACACAAGTGAAACCCTAGGCAAGACTCCTCACCAAAATGCGCCTAGGTCAAGCCATTGGGCCATGGGCTTCACTTAAGCCCAATCCATTCGAATGCACCTCCTCCTCCTAGCATCACACCACCCCTCAATTAAAATAATTCCAATAAATAATTAAAACCCAATTAAATAAAATAAATACCTAAATACTTAATTAAATAAATTAATTAAATATTTAGGGGTGTTACAAGCAACACCACTTAGTATTATCATGCTTGATAGTAATAGTGACGACTTGGAAATGAGAGTCGAGCACTGTGATATCATAAGTACAATTTCTGCTTTTGAGGACCCAGATGCCTCCCGAGTGACCTGCAGCTTCAGATATGTCGCAAGGGTTGTGTTCTGTACTGTACTTACGAGCTTAATGGTAAGATCGAAGTAGTTAGTAGTTGTTTTATCCTTGATAATGTTCGATCTTAAAGTGACGACCTGGGTCGATCTTGAGATGGTGGTCTTGTTCGATCTTGAGATGGTGGTCTTGTACCTACAATAACACTCCGAAGCTCAAGTCAGTGTTTGAGTAAAATCTTCATTTCTATCTGTTGAACTGTTAGTTTCAATAAACATAACACGCATGCTTTCTTCAACATCTTTAGTCCTAAGATTGAACACTCTATATGCTTTTGATGTGAGAGACTATCCCAAAAATAATGCAGGGTCAGACTTAGCATCAAACTTTCCTAAATTTTCTATGTTATTTAAAACATAGCAGTCACAGCCAAATACATGGAAATAAGAGATAACAGGCTTCTTACGTTTCCATAGTTCATATGGGGTTTTGTTTAGAGTTTTTCTAATTGTTGCTCTGTTCAGAATGTAGCAAGCAGTATTTACTGCTTCAGCCCAAAAGTATTTTTCAATTTTTGAGTCATTGAGCAATGTTCTAGCCATTTCTTGCAATGTTCTATTTTTTCTTTCAACTACACCATTATGTTAAGGAGTTCTTGGACAAGAGAAGTTGTGAGACACGCCATTCTCTTCAAGAAAGGTTTTAAAGAAAGCATTTTCAAATTCTCCTCCATGGTCACTTCTAATTGCAACAATGTTAGAACCCTTCTCATTCTAAACCTTCTTAAAAAATGTTTTGAAACTTTCAAATTCTTCATCTTTGTATTTTAGAAAAATCACCCATGTGAACCTAGAATAATCATCAACTATAACAAAGCGATATCTTTTTCCACTTAGGCTAGCATGCTTAGTGGGACCAAAAAGTTCCATGTGTAGAAGTTCCAAAGGTCTTTGAGTGGATATCATGTTGATAGGTTTAAAAGATGGTTTAACATGCTTTCCTTGAATGCATGCTTCACATGACTTATCCTTCTCATACTTGATCTTTGGAAGTCCTCTGACTAAATCAAGTTTGAACAATTTCGAAAGGGTTTTCATGCTAATGTGACCAAATCTCCTATGCCACATCCACTTATCTTCTTCTTTTGAAATTAAACACATTTGATCTGGTAGATCATCAAGACAGATGTTGTAGAGGTTGTTTGTTCTATGACCACTAAAAACTGTTAACAACATCGAGGAAGAATGAAAGGAAGAGCCTATCGAGGTAATCGTATTTGCTTCGGAAAATATGCTCTTCAGGCACTTGAACCCGCTTGGATCACATCCAGTTTTTATCCAAAATGTTGCGGAGACGGGATTTGAACCCGTGACCTCAAGGTTATGAGCCTTGCGAGCTACCAAGTTGCTCTACCCCGCGATAAAGAGACAGACTTATGTAAAGTATATGAACACTTCTGCATTATTAGTTAGATTAATAATCTAATTAGATTTCTTTTTTATTATTAATTTTTTTTTTCAATTCTACTAGAAATCAGATAAGAACTTGTTAGATGTTATAATTGGATTGATTTCCCATCCAATAGGAAACCCTTTTCGCTCCGCTTAGCCCTACCCCTAGGAGGGGGTATTTTAGTGATTGGTTCAAGATTCTAAACTATTTATTCTACATACATCAAATTTAAAAGTTACTTCATGTCCAGAATCACATAACTGACCTACACCGAGTAAGTTATGTTTCAATCCTTTCACAAATTGAACATTTTGAATCTGAGCAGAGTTTATTTTACCTACTGTACCTACTCCTTTAATGAAGCCTTTGTCATTATTGCCAAACATGCAAGTCCTCCATCAAAGCTCTCCAAGGAGAGGAATTTATCATTCTCCCCTGTCATGTGCCTTGAGCATCCACTGTCTACGTACCACAGTTTTCTTCTTGATGCTATGAGGCATGCCTGCATTAAGATTTGACAAAGATTTAGGTACCCATTTGTTTCTGGGTCCTTGAGGCTTAGTCTTTACATTTATGGGATCTTTTTGCTTGTTGCTACAAACTGAAATGTGATGTCCAGTTTGTTTGCATCTTGAGCATTTTACTTTGGGTTTTTTGTTACCCTTCTTATATATCTACTCCTTCTCAAGGGGAGTTAGAAGCTTCAAGATTCTGTGCACAAATCATAAGCTCATTTAGACTCACTTAAGAAGCTTCAAGATTCTGTGCACAAATCATAAGCTCATTTATCAAATCACTAACTTGTTTTCTTAACCTTGTATTTTCATTTTCAAGTTCTAAGTTAGACACAATTGGTTTTTCTGATATTTTCAAGTTGAGAAGCTTGAATTGTTCTGATAAATTGAAATGGGATTTTTGTAAAGTGTGAATTGTTTTTCCCATTCTTTCATTTTGTGAGTTTAGCTCCTCATTTTCCTTTTTCAAAACACATAACTGATCTTTGAAAAACATGCATTTCTGAGAAAGAATATTTGAATCATATAACAGACTATCAAAAGAGGATTCAACTTCTTTGCAAAATTCACATTTTAAGGGTTCAGAATCATATACCTCTTCTTGCTCCGTTCCTGCCATGAGACAGAGATTGGCTTCTTCCTCTTAATGCTCACTTGATGACTCTTATGAATCATCCCAAGTGGCCATTAAGGCTTTCTTCTTAGTTGAGAATTTTCTTGATCCCTTTTTGTTGAGCAGAGGGCAATCTTGTTTTATGTGGCCAGGTTTTTTGCACTCATAGCAAGTGATTTTTGGTTTGCTTCCTTCTCCTTTGAATGTGTCCCTTCTGAATTGAGGTTTTCCTCTTCTTTTTAACCATCTGTTGATTCTTTTAGATATAAGAGCTAGTTCTTCTCCATCTGTATCATCTTCAGTTTCTTGTTCCTCATCATCCATTTCTTAAGAAGATTTTAGTGCCATTGATTTTCCTTTCTGAGAAGGGTTTACTTCCTTCTGAGAAACTTTTAGAGCAACTGCCTTTCTTTTTGGATATAATTCCTCCATGAGTTCTTGTTCATGGATTTTCAGTGATCGCAGGAAGTGATCAATATCAAGTGATGACAGTGTTTTTGATTCTTCTATGGCAGTCTTCTTTGGTCTCCAAGCTTTTGGAAGACATTTCAAGAGTTTGCTAACCTTCTCAGCATTTGGATATGTTTTTCCCAGAGTACTTAACCCATTGATGATGGTGGTGAACCTGCTGAACATTTTATCAATTGTTTCTTCTTCTAACATTTTGAACATTTCAAATTCATGGATGAGCATGCCCTTTTTTGCTTCTTTGATTTGATCAGTTCCTTCATGAGCAGCTTCCAAAGTATCCCATATTTCTTTTGCAGTTTCCTTCCCTACTATTTTGTCATATTCTGCTCTTCCCAAAGCACAAGTATAGTACTTTGCTTTAGCATTTGGTAGTACACGATGCTTCTCATCAGCAGTCCAGTCAGCCTTTGGCTTAGGAATGCGACTGTTTGGTACTGGACCGTCCACAACAGGAACATATGGACCATTCTCAACAATGCCCATATGTCGACAGTGTCTTAAGATTCAAGGAACAACTTCATTTGACTTTTCCAGTAATAGTAGTGTTCTCCATTGAACCCAGATGGCCTGTTTGATGAAGCACCTTCTGGTAGGAAGGCTACAGAATTTGGTTTGGCCATGACTTCTTCGAAGATCTTTTCCTCTCACACTGTTGATGTGCTCAACCCATAGACCGAGCTTTGATGCCAATTGAAGTCAATAAGTGTCACAAGGAAGGGGGGTTGGAATTGTGACCCTTTTAAAAATAACCTGAAACAAGATAACTATCTTCACAAGCATGATTAGATATTAAGACAGTGAGTGTTCTTAGTGAGAAGGGTGAATGAAAACAGTCTTCTTAACTATGATAGCAAGTTGAGAAGGTTTATGAAAAACTGTCTTCTCAACTATGTAACAGAGTTGAGAAGGGTCAGTAAGTTTAATCCTCAGAACTTGCTCTCAGATATTGATTTTTTAGCACAACATTAAGATAAGAGATTGTGTGTTATAAAGTGATACTGTAACGTTCAAAGCTTTTTAAGAGGCATTACAATTTTTACAAGCTTAGGAGAGATGTGAGAAGGGTTGAGAACTGTGTTTTAAATAAAATAACAGTTTTTAGCAGAGAAGGGTTAGCATGATGTCTTCTCAGTTTTCATAAATCAACTCCAGGAGGAGTGTTTTATCTCACAGTGTGAAGCTACTCAGAAAAAGCAGTAAATAACACAATGATGTATAGTGGTTCACCCAAAACCCTGGGCTATGTCCACACCTCACTCCCTGTGAGTGTTTCCACTATTTTCCAAATAGTTTTACAAATTTTACAACCTGCCTAGGCTAAAAGTTCTCTTGGTAGTTTTCTTCCACACAGCTCTACCTACTGTTTTCACACCTAATACAATCCTTCTGATCTATTAGGCAGCCTCTAACACAGAAGCGACTCACTTCTCAATTCCTACAGCAACACATGCCACTTGAGAAGTTTCCCCTACAGGTTTTCTGTTTGGTGTGTGGGTTTGTGGGATTTCTAGAGTTTGGTTGATACAAATGGTGTTTTCAACAGACATTACAACACAAGCAAAAATACATACTCAGAGATCAATTGAATCCCTTCAGTTTAGGAGCAGCTGAGTACGGATGAGAGAAAAACTTGACACTTGAGAAGGTTGGAAGCTTTGGAGCTCGAAGTATTCTCACATAGATCAACGATAGCCAAATGTGTTTATTTATAGCTGAAATGTTGTTTAATATCCTCTGGAACATAGAAAAGAGTAGTTGGCAAAAGAATATAGCCGTTTGTAGCCGTTTATAGCCGTTGCAAGGCTGTTTGCTTTTAAGACAGCTATTTTCTGCTTTTCTGCAGAAGACAGCAGTTACCAGTTGTCATGACTCTTCTCAACTATGACAGTTTATGGAGATGATACTTCTCAAGTTGATGCTTCTTATGAAGATATTTGTGAAGTGACATTTCTCAACTTGACCGTTCTCATCATGACCCTTCTGATGAAGAATCTTCTAGTCATGATGCTTCTCAAATTGACTTTTCTTGTGATGAAGCTTCTCCTCTGATGTTTCTCATCTCTATTCTTCTGAGAGCGTTTCTTTTGTTGGTTCTGTCATGATACTTCTTGAGTTGATCCTTCTGATTACCCTTCTTATGTTGACACAGATTGAAATAATTCTTCTCAAGATGATCTTTTTCAAGTTTACCCATTTGGTCTTGATCTTTGATCTTGTCAAGAGAAGCTTTTTTTTTCTTAAGGCCATGTGTACAACTTTCTTAGGTCTTCTCAAATATGATGCTTCTCATAAGCATATACCTTCTTGAGATTTACTTGATTTATACCTATTCTTATTGTTCACCAATCAAGAAGAAACATTAGCAGCATATGAAATCAGATAACTTAAACTTCTCACATTTGAAGTTTGTTATTCATCAAACTAATTAGGGATTTTGCCTCAACACCTGTGTTGGCTCAAACCACTGTGGCGTTTCCTTCATTATTGAGTCTTCGAGCATTGTGGTCGCAAGGCTCCTAGCTTGATCGCTGAGTAGCGTAATGAGGTTCTGGACGACTTGGGCTGGGAGAAACACCAACTGTTCCCCGTAGGGATTGCTATTGTAGGGGCCACGACTTGGACACGTCCTGATGCAGCGATGGTTGCCACTGGCTGGGTTTCCTGATTTTAGAGATCCTCTAGTGGCAGTGTCCTGGACGTGACCTTCAGGTGTTTGTTCCCTCGGAGGTGGGATAGTAACTTGAGAGCTGATGCGGGGGGTGGTTCCCACTGGGTTCTCGCGCGTTGGGTCTGACGTTTTGGAGGCATCGTAATGCTCAGAGCTGATTCAAGAGTAATTGAGCTGTACTCCCACTGTGGTCGCCAATCAATGTTGTGGCTGCAAGTCTCGGTCGGGCTGAGGGCCGAGATGCTAACCAAGCTAAGAAGCTAACTCGCTCCAAGTCGTTGCCGAGATGGTTGTTAAGATGATTGTTGAATGTTGGCCGAGATTATCTTGCTCGTGTTGATCCGGTGAGGGGGTGGTACCTGCAGACACTCTGGTGCTTAAGTCAGCATAGGGAATAGGTGATATGAGATAATAAATACGTACCTGTGACATTGATGGGACACTGCTTTGACAGGGATTAGTGTCCACACGTGGCACAATATGATAGATATAGGGCCTACAAGTGTTTGATGGAGAGGACACATCTGCGCCTCTGGTTTAGATGGATCATGGGCTTCGCTAGATAGGGCCTACAAGGGTTTGGCAGATCCGGTACAAATATAATCCTAACAAAAATAATGAAGTGCCTCTGCGGTACGCATTCCATTAACATCTTTTTTTGAGCTTTTATTAGGATTTTAAAGGCCACTTGGAATATTTAATGTTAGAACTTGTGAATTGAAAAATAGAGAAGTCTCACATTGGAAATAATAGGCTAAATTGCACTTTGGGTCATTTATCTTTGACTTAGGTTTCAGTTTGGTCTTTTTTTTTTTTCCCGTTTTGGTCCCTCATCTTCTATTTCTGTGTCATTTTCGTTCTTTTTTGGAATTTTTCCGTACATTAACTTAACAGACGCCACGCTGGCAGCTAACAGCTGACGTGGCGTCTTAAGTGCCCAATCTGATGTGTCATTCATTTAATGACATGACACATAAGGACCAAATTAAAACTTAAAAAAAAGGGGCCAAATTTGATAAAACAGAAAAATAAAATTAATAAAAACATAAAACACTAAAATCTTCATCTTCTTCCTCCCAACACCATCTCTGGCAAGCCACCACCACCACAAATCAATCATTCTTTAACTCTTAATCCCTAACCTCTCCCCCTCAAACCCAAAACCCCCAATTTATCAAACAAAGCCACCCTCTCCTCCTCACATCCACCACTGTTGGAACTGAAAATAGGAAGGCAAATTCCAAAATTCCAGAAATAATCAAATGGGATAAGGTTTCATCGCAATCCCTCTTCTTCTCTCCCCTCATGCTTTGTTTCTCTCTCTCACTTCATCGTTCCTCTCTAATGTGAATTGAGAATAGGGATTCTGGAAATAATCCCTCTCTTGTTTGTGTAAATTTCGTTTAGGGATTAAGTTTGAGAAGTTGAGGTTTTTGGTTTGAGGGAGAGAGGTTAGGGATTAAAGAGTTGAAGAGTGATTGATTTGTGGGGGTGGTGGTGGCTCACCGGAGGTGGTGGTGGCTCGCCGGAGATGGTGTTTGGAGAAAGAAGATGAAGGTTTTAGTGTTTTATGTTTTTATTAAGTTTATTTTTCTGTTTTGTGTTTTTTTCAATTTGGTCCCTTATATTTTTTTTGAGTTTCAATTTGGTCACTTATGTGCCATGTCATTAAATGGATGACACGTCAGATTGGACACTTAAGACGCCACATCAGCAGTTAACTGCCAGCGTAGCGTCTGTTAAGTTTATGTTGTATTTATTTGATTTATGTTTATGTTTATCATTTACTGGTACTGCCAAGGAATATAGGGTACTTATCTACTTTACTCTACATATAGAAACCTGCCCTCTAACTGAATACTCACTTTGGCTAATTTTAAGATAATTTTGCTGCTGAATGTCCATTCCATTTGCCTATGATTTTGCCTCAGTATTATTCATACATTGGAGCAAGTACAGCTGCTAGGCATGGAGTAAGTTTTGCCATTCCATAGCATTTGATGGAGTGATTAGTGCCAGCTGCTAACAAGCAAGGCTCTAATACATTCATTTTTATTTTACTGCCAGCCTCGCTCAAGTGAAGTCTAAGAAAACTAAGCTTCTTTTCCAAGTCTTTTGCATGGATTAAGGTTTACTTGTTGCTTAAGATCTTAAGATCTTAAGATATTCTATTTCAGATACACATATAATATGTTGCTTAAGATCTTAAGATATTCTATATCAGATACACATATAATGTGTTTTTGTGTTTGCTATTCTTTTTCTTAAGATCTTAAGATCCTCTCTTTTGTTGTGAAATATTCTTCTTTTTTCTCTTTATAAGATTTCATTTCTTTATAGACATGCTATACAATAAGATATTTTTTGTGTCTGATCTATGTAACAAACATTACTTAGTTGAAAAAGGTGTTTGTTTATATTCATACTACTATTTTACTGAAATGATGTGTTTTTACATTTCTTGTACCAACCAGGCTGAGTGTGAAGAGTTACAAAAGAGGGTGGAGGCACTTGGAGATGAGAATCGAGGTCTCCGAGAAGAGCTTCAGAAGCTTTCTGAAGAGTGCCAGAAGCTTGCATCTGAAAACAATTCTATCAAGGTATATTTCTCTTACAATTCTTCACAAGCATTGCCATTTTAATAATTCAGTGCAATGCAAATGTTGGCATATTACAACTCAAAAAACAATTGTGCTTTAAACAGGAGGACTGCTGTAGGCTACTGAAGCACTGCTGTTTAGAATTTAGTTTTGTAACTATGTTGAGAATCTAGCTTTAAACTCTAATTTGGCAAATTTTCACTTTTCTATTGTGGTTTTGACTTGGTCACACTCTTTGCTGCATGTGGGGGGTTATACTTAGATACACTTCTTGGTTCCTTCGGTATCTTATAATTGCTAATTTAGTTTCTCCACTGTGAATTAATTTGAAAACTGAAAAACAAAAATTATTTTCATTATCATCCATTTAACTCGCATATACTGTCTATTCTAATTCTTCCTGCCTTAGTGATCGAGGAATATTAATGAGATTTGTGTATGTTTAGATGAATATATTCAGATGTATTCAATTATGCTTCAGTTTTTCTTAGTAGCAAATCTGGAAATCCGGATCTAGGTAGCAAATCTGGAAATCTGGATCTAGGTAGCAAATCTGCAAATCTAGGTAGCAAATCTGGAAATCTGGATCTAGGTAGCAAATCTGGATGAACATGACCTTGATGAACATTCTGCAAATAATAGTGGTCAAATTCCAAAAGAGAAGATACAGTACTTTTCTAGTGAAAAAATTTGCCATGAAGCAGTTGCAATAGTTAACAAGAGACTACTAAATTTCATTGAAACCCCATCAGAATAATTAGGTTATTTTGTGCAAATGACTAAATGAGCAACAATCAAAACTTTTTTTTGACCAAAGCAGCAATACTGCTAAGTTCACAATAATGGAAGACAGGTCATTTTAGTTTTGAACCCTTTTTATCCGATTGTACAATGATGTTCTGGTTTTGTATTCCAGTCCTTTTTATCCGCTGCATTTTTCATTACTAGGTAATTATTATGTTGTAGGTATTAAGTTAACCATGTGATTCGTATTCAACTTTTGTTTTTGTAGATGTTTAATTCGAGTTGTCCGTTCACGCATGAAGATTTGGCACACATTAGACAAGTTTGGGCAGAGTTTTTTATAAAGTTGTATGCAGAGCGTAAACCAACTTCAAAGGAAGAACGAAGAAAACAACTTAAGTGATGTTTATTTGGACTGGTATTGTCCTCTGTCTGGTGTTGTTCTCTGCCTGGCGTTGTTCTGTTTGTTATATATGAGGAATTTAAGTAGAATGTGATGAATTTAAGTGTAGAATTATGTATGTTGTAATTTAAGTGTAGAATTCTATTTGGATGTACTTCTGCAACTTTAAGTGCAACCTTTTGTACTTTTAATGTAATTTAGCTTTGAATTTTTGTACTTCTGTCTGCTGGTTTTGCTGGTATATATGCAGGAAGAATGACCAAAATTCGTATAACCAGGGTCTATGTAGGCGTATAAAACCAAAATTTGAAAAAAAAAAAACTTTTAAAGCCAGGCGTATTTACGCCTGACTTAAATAAGAAAAAAAAACTTTTAAAGTCAGGCATAGGTCTGGCTTAAAAAAGGACATTTAAAGTCAGGCGCAATAATGCCTGACTTTAAAACAGACTTACGAAGTCAGGCACAGGCTCAGGCTTGACTTTAAAACATACTTACGAAGTCAGGCCATAAATGCTTGACTTTAAAACAGACTTACGAAGTCAGACCATATATGCTTGACTTTAAAACAGACTTACGAAGTCAGGCTCAGGCTCAGGCTTGACTTTAAAACAGACTTACGAAGTCAGGCCATATATGCTTGACTTTAAAACGTCTGACATACAAAGTCGACTTAATATAAGTCAAGCTTGCGCCTGACTTTAAATCCCTTTTTCGCTTGACTTTAAATCCCTTTTTTGCACTAGTGCTAATCATCATGAGAGCGCAAAGAAGATTTATGTTTTCAAAAATCTAATCGTCACCTAAACTTGAAGTATCCGGTGAAAATGAAATATGGAGAAAGACGAGATAACTAATTAAGATTTCAGAAACCTAAAGTTAAACTTGCAAGAGCTATATATATAATAAGAATAAGAATATATGCTACAAGAAAATAGTGTATTACCGGCGGATTTTTTCCAGCGGATAAAATCCGCCGGTAAGTTTCCGACGGATATTTTGCATTTCCGGCGGATTTTTTCCGCCGGAAAGTATTTTTTCCGTCGGTAACTTTCCGGCGGAAAAAATAGTATTTCCGCCGGATTTTATAATTTTTTTTTTTGAAAATCCGCCGGATATAAGTATTAATGTGTAAATAGATATCATAGATTCATTTGTTAATTCCTTTCTGTCCACTCTATGTTTCTCTCTATGGTTTGATTCTTCCCAGCTTTATTATTTGTAAAATATTTTAGCAAGAAATACTAACTTTTTTGATTTCTAGTTATATTTAGGTAAAATAACAATTAATTGAGAAGAGGATTCAACTTCTGGTGTCGCAATGGAGAAGAACGAGTTTTGCATGTCCACTGTCCATGACTCCTCTACGATTCCAGTCTATGTACAATATGCTCATTTGGGACTTGAAAAATTACCTGTAGTCCTGTAATCAGAGGGACTATCCAGGTTGTTGGTGGAAGTGGTTTGGTTTTCTTAGACTCTTTCACTATTTGGTAGTCCAAAGCCTCATCTAAGGGATAAGTCGTTTGATTGCAAGACAGTAGCTTTGTGGGCGTATTTTGTAAATGATAGCTAATGCAACCTTAGACTCTCCCCCCCTCTCTCTCTCAACGTTTTTTTAGGGTTTTAGGGATTAGGGTTTAGGGATCTTGAAGTTGCACCCCACCAACCGCCATTGCTTCAGCTTGAAAACAACCTCTTATCCATTAACCCATCATTGGTAAATTGTTGTTTGGAGAGAAGATAAATTGTGGATGGAAGCGAGTAAAAGGAGGGAGTGTGTGGTTGCAGGGTCTGTTTGGGAGAACAGAATGAAAATTGATGAAGTGAGAGGTGGTATCAAGGTGTTCAAAGCAGAACAAAATCCCGAAGAAGGAAAAGCCATTGCTAATGTTGTTTACAGAATGAGAAGAAGAAACTCAATTGGAAAGAGAAAAACTTGGAAATCAGAGGAAGAGTGTAATGAGGTGATTTCTTCTTCTTCTAATGCAATCAAAAAGAGTCTGAGAAAGCTTGACCCTTTGTACTAAAAAAGTTGAGAGAAGCCCAGTTCATAGGAGAATGAATACTAAGATATGATGCATAGAAGGGTAGTGGCAGTGGCGATGAGGAAGAGTATATCAGATCCTATAAAGAAAAATGCTTCTCCAGAACTCTGTTGATGAAAAAAAAAGTATTTGAAAAAGGTTGATGAAAAAAAAAGTAACACATTAGAACTCTGTTAGCCATATAGAATTTTGTAGAATAACGTATTTGAAAAAGGTTGATTTTGCAGGAAGGAATTTTTTTTTTAAAAAATTAATTATAGGGATTTATTTAATATATATATATATATATATATATATATATATATATATATATATATATATTTGCACGACAAAAAACATATTTAAGCCTAGTTTTTATTCTTGCTTTTCTATTTTCTTTTTACATTTCTAAAAAAAAGACAAGTATAATCATCAACATCTAAAAATATAATTTTTACCCGTTTTCTCACATTTTTATGTGGAAAAAAATACAAGCCTAAATAAGTCGACTTTATTGATAGAACAAATTGAGAAGCATAAGTCATTTAGAATTGAAAAGATTGTTGTTTAATTCTCTCAAAACACTATTCTTTAGATCTTACCATCAACATTGGGTCTTATATTGCAATATGTTATTCAAGAAACACAAACGATAAAGATGGTACCTGGGATTTATTAGGCACATGCCTGCAACTAATTAAGCTTGTATCAAATACTTTAATATACTAATAATAATCTGACCAACTTGACCATAAACATAAAGATATTTTGGGAGCAAAGAGGTATCATGATAAGGAGGGTCAGTTGGTGCCTCCCCATTAAGACAATCACGAATATCAGCTCCAATATGAATCGTATCTGAACGTGCGTATTTGTACTGTCCTTTCCTAAAATCCCCTTGAATAGCCTCAATTGTAGTAAGGGAACCATTTACTTTATCAAAATGACCTAAACACACTTCATAATGGTATCTGAACCGAACTCTTCTCCGAGCGATCGGTCCTCTTGTTGATATGAGTCTGTTTGTGCTCGTGCTGTTCTGGGGCTTGGTGCCAGGTATTGAGGTCGTTCCTGTATGGAGGCTGGTCGCGTGCAGAGCTCCCTCGGGGTGTACCTGCGATGGCACTCCAACGCCCAAGTCAGTGGGGTGATTTAGTGTAGTAATATTGGTCAAAAACGTACCTTTCATATGATGTCAGGGCCTCGTTATATAGTACTTGGGGCGCTGTGGGCGGTCGTTAGATCTGCGAGAATTCCTCTCCGCCGTAGATCTTCCCATCGTGGGTATAGGGTGGCGCTGGTCGTTTTGGGCCGCTCGCATAGGCCCAAACTTCTTAACGGGTTGCGACCCGATCCAAGCGTCGTGTGATGCTGATTACGTACTGGGCCGTCCGTGCCGGTCCAGTATTCATTATGGGCTGCGGCCCACTCCAGAACAGTTGGCCCCCAGGCCGAAGTCGTTCAGTAGGACGGGTTCAGGCCTAAGAGTCATATTTCTTTTTGTGAGGCGGGCTGCCTCCACATTGGTCGCCTGCGCTGGCCTGCGCTGAGACGACCTGATCGTGCGCCCGTTCGATTGAGCATGCTCGCGCCTTCTAGCGACGTGGTATTCTGACAGTCGCGCCTTCTAGCGACGTGGTATTCTGACAGTAATGATGTTCTGAAAGGACAAGCGTGACGCTTCGATGGGACTGTCACCATAATTCACGCTTCTCAAGAAAAGGGGGCGCTTGATGATGACGGTTCAATTTTCGAGGATGATCATCAATTTAGAAGGGGAAGGGACGTGTCCCTTCGCGTTCTGGCTCTTCCTCCCTATAAATATGGGGCACCCCTTATGTCAATTTGTTCACTTTCCGTTTTTTTTGCTCTAAGGGCGACTTCCTTTCTCCGACGGGCGATCTATTTTCCGGCTACTCTGGCACGGTGTTTCCCGATCAGCGACTTCAAACTCCGGCGCGATCTAACTTCCGATCGCCTCATTCTGGTGATTCATAGTGCGACGAAACAGTATTTCGCTCCTGGTATGTAGCTTTACTTTTGGGCTTTAGTAATTTAAATCGCATTTCTCTTCTTATTAACATGGGCGAGGAGGGGGTGTCAGACCCGGGGTCGATCATGTTGCCCCTTTCCGTAGGTCATCTTCGATGGTCTGACTTTCATGCTCCCTTCTTGCAGGTTTTCTTTCTTCATGGCGCGGATGAAGCTAACCGCCCAAGTAACCGGCAGCCCGCCAGTTCTTCAACCGACTCATCCTCCAGTTCCCGAACGTCTACAGATAGGACGACTTGACGGAGGGTGGATTTACTTCTACGCCTCCGGCCGAGGGATCGGATGTTGCGATGCCCGCTCGCCCCGTATTTTTCCAAGCGGGGGAAAGTCATGATCCACCTTCTACGTCCTCGGCTCATTCGAAGCGGGTAATCCAGCCAGACGCCGGGAGAGGGGAAGCCGATTGGAGAGGCGCTCTAGGGGAGGATCGCTCCTGGATCTCGTCGGCCGTGCTAGGCCGGATTTCTTCACTATTCAAACCTGGGGATGAAGTGTTATCGTATTTTGTCGGGCTTGTTGGCGCACCAGACCAGGTGTGGGCGGTCGAAGGACCTACTTCAACGGAAAATGTGGCTATGATCCCGGCCACCTTAAAATTCACCATGTATGCCACTGTCCTTCGCGACGTGGGGATTCGTGCGCCATTTACATGCTTTCAACGCAGTATTCTTCGTTATCTCGGGGTTGCACCCTCGCAGCAGCACCCCAACTCGTGGGCATTTGTCAAGGTGTTTGAGCAGTTAGAGAGTGATGGGGCGAGGGTGCAATTGGCAAACTTTCTTCAAAATTTTTGAGACAAGCAGGCGACCAGAGCCGGGCAGCAATCGGAATCGGTGGGAGCATCTGAGTCTTAAGGCTCAGTCGGACTACAAGATTTTCAAGCCTTTTTTCTGACTCGCTCAAACCCTGGAAGTCGTCTTTTCTATGGGTGGTCCCCATTTGCGATGCATCTCAGCGGATGGTGGGGACGGTCGACTCCCGTGGGCGAGTAACAGGCATGAAATATCCCATAGTGTGGACGTACGCTCATTTTCGCCGCATGCCCGCCACGTAAAGAACCCGTTGCCAACTTGGCGAAGAAAATACCGAGACTCTGAGGTTGCTTGAGAACTTGGCCTCTTGGATGGAGGAGGGTCTGATTAAATGTCACCCATTGGTGAAAACGACCGATGATAATCGTTTCAAAGTCGCTCTTGGTATGGGTAGTCGTACCCCTTTTTTTTTAACCGTGTTCTTACCTTCTCTGCAGGTGAAATGGCCGGTCTAGGTTTTGCTGAGTTGATGAAGCAAGCTAAGAAAGGGAGGAGGCCCCAGACCGGCCCGTCCACCCCTGCAGTTACTCTTTCCCCGGTTCCTGAGGGTTCCGTGGCTGCCGAAGGTGGCGAGAGAAGCCCGCCCGTTGCTGGGACGAAGAGGGGACGTCCCCCTCCCACTGTCGATCTGACCCAGGATGACCTTGCTCATAAAAAGTCCAAGGCCCATAAAGGTCCTCAGAAGAGTTCGGCCCTGGCGGTCGATCTGGACGAAATGACCGATGAGAGCATCATTAGCGGATTTAGTGAAGACCCCCTACTGTTTGCGGCCGAGGTGGTCAAGGCTGGGTCTCGCCTGGTCGCGAAACTAAAACACGGAGAAATGGAGCGGACAAAAGGTAATATTCTCCTCGCCCAAAATTTATGGTTGGAGAGTGATAACTTAGACAAAATCGACAAGCTTAGCCGTGCTCATGTTTATATCTCAGAAGTTCGGGAGGAGTTGGAAGCTATCAAGAAGAAACTGCAAGATTCAGAGGCCGCCCTTCAGCCTACAGTCAGTGCCCTCGACGAAACAAGGAAGTCGCTCTCCGTCGTCACCCAAGAGCGAGACGACGCCCAGGTCGCTTTAGCTGAAGCTGAGAGGAAATTGCAGCTTGAGGAGGGGAAGGTTAGCGATTTGACTGAACAGATGAGCGGGTTGAATCTGGAAGCTGCTGAAATGAGGTCGACCATTGAAGCCTTGAAGAAGGAGCGGGAAGAGGCCTTTGCTCAATATGACTGGCTCGTTCACTCCACTGTTTCAATTTGCCAGGGGCGGTTTGATGAGGCTCTGGCTCAGGTGCGGTGCGTCTACCCGGACCTTGTGCTTGACCCAGGCGTTATCAACTTTTCTCATTCTTATGTGGACGGTCGGATCATCCAGCCTGCTGAGGAGGACGAGGAAGGAAACGTCGTAGTGGAGGAAGTGGTTGTTTTTGATCGTACCCATTAGAATTTTTGTAATATGCTCCAAGTATTTGGCATTCGTTTTTGGGGGTTTCGAGTCGCCCCACTGTTGTAATATGTACTATGCTTTTGGCTTTAAAATCGTTATTTTAATCGTTCTGTTCAATTCGTTTAGCCTTCGGGCAGTTTACTGGACCTCGTATCTAGATTTAACTCGCCCTTGGGGGTGCGACTTTCGATTGTGAGCGCTTTGTTTCTTTTAATTCGTGTTTTTAACCTTCGGGCCGTTTACTAGGGTTCGTCCCCAGATTTAACTCGCCCTTGGGGTTGCGACTATCGATTAAGATCGCTTCGTGTTACTTAGATCGACTAAGTACCTCTGAGCCCGCCCAGTGGTTTATCAAACTCGGTTTGATTTTAACCCGCCTGGCGGTTAATGGATCTGTATGGAAAACATAAAAGGATGAGACAACATATAAAAATATTCCATCTGCCGTGATGGCCGGGCGGGCCTCAATAATAACCCAGTGGGAAAAGAGTGTCCCGCCCGGTGTACTTACTTTATTCAATTCAACAAGTGTCAATGATAGAGTTACAATTGAATTTAGGCAAAAATTTAAACAAAGTATCGCCTGAGGTTGGCCGCGTTCCATGTTCTTGGCACCTCCCCGCCTCCCATGGTTTGAAGTTGGTAGGCGCCCTTCCCCGTCTTCGAGACGACTCGGTAGGGACCTTCCCAATTTGGAGCGAGTTTACCTTGAGCTGCGTACTTCTGTCCTATCGTCGCTCTTCTGAGGACGAGCTGGCCGATGGTGAATTCTCTAGGGACGACCTTTGAGTTGTGTCTCGTTGCCATCCCTTGTTTCACAAGTGCTTCTTTCAACGACGCTTTGGTGCGGAGTTCTTCAACCAAGTCAAGCTCCTCCCTGAGTCCCTGATCGTTCTCATCGGGGTTTTTGGGATATGAAGTTCTCCAACTGAGCTCTCCAACTTCAACCGGGATAAGTGCTTCCACCCCGTATACCAACTTGAATGGACTTTCGCCTGTGGTGGAGTGCGGGGTGGTCCGGTAAGCCCATAGTACGAAGGGGAGTTCTTCTGCCCACTTGCCTTTGGATTCGTCCAGCCTTCTTTTCAGCCCGCGCAGGATTACCCGGTTGGCGGCCTCTGCTTGTCCGTTGGTCTGTGGGTGCTCGACCGATGTGAAGCGCTGCTTGATCCCCAGTTCCGACATGTATTCTTGGAAGTTTTTGTCCGTGAACTGGGTACCGTTGTCCGAGACCACGACCTCAGGGACTCCAAATCGAACTAGTATACTTTTCTTGAAGAACTTCAAGCAGTTTTTGGAGGTAATGGTCGCTAAGGGCTCGGCCTCCACCCACTTGGTGAAGTAGTCTACTGCCACTATTAAGTATTTAAGCTGTCCTGGGGCTACTGAGAATGGGCCCAGAAGGTCTATTCCCCACCACGCGAACGGCCAAGGAGCGGTAATGGAGTTCAATTCGACCGGGGGGCGATATGTACGTCCGCATGCTTCTGGCACGTATCACATTTTTTGACTAGCTCGTTGGCATCACTCTCCATCGTTGGCCAATAGTATCCCGCTCGAAGTGCTTTTTTGGCTAGTGCTCGTGCCCCTAGGTGATTCCCACATATCCCTTCGTGGATTTCCCTCAACACATAATTGGCCTCTTGTGGTGTCAGACACTTCAGTAATGGTGTTGAGAGTCCTCGGCGAAACAGTTTGCCTTCAATTACCGAATATGACGATGCACGCCTTCGCGTGAGAGCAGACTTTTTTGGGTCGTTTTCCTCTTCCCCCAGCACGATGTACTTTAGGATGGGATCGATCCATGTCGTCCCTTGACCGATCGTGCAGACATCCGTGATCGGGGCTGTTTCTAGTTGGACGCTGGGTTGAGGGAGTATCTTCTGGATTACGCTCCTGTGGTTCCCCGGGGTCTTTGTACTCGCCAGTTTCGAAAGCACGTCTGCCCTTCCATTTTCTGACCTTGGGATGTGTCGTACTTCTGCACTTTCGAACTGGTCGAGCAGTTCTCGTACCTTAGCGAGGTACCTTCGTAAAACTTCATCTTTGGCATCATACGCCTCTCCAATTTGGGACACTACTAACAGGGAGTCAAAACGGAGCTCGACCCGTCGTGCTCTGAACTCCCTAGCGAGCATAAGTCCTGCAATGCATGCTTCGTATTTTGCCTGGTTATTTGACGTAGAAAAGGAAAATGTCAACGACACCTCCACGGTCGTTCCCTCTGGGCTTTCTAGAATCAAACCAGCCCCGCTCCCTTTACAGTTTGAGGAGCCGTCGACATATAGCGTCCAGGTCGGATCAGGCCCTTCTTCCTGGATCGGGGTCATCTCGGCTATGAAGTGTAACACCCCGGTATATTTAACATGTAAAAATACCCAAGTGCACCAAAGTAAAAACATCAGAGATAATAATTCCTGCTCAGACACTGAATACCACTATAAAATTTTCGCTGAAATATAACTTAACCATCTTATACACAAATAAGACCATACGGTACTTAGACCATAAACTGTCAGCAACTATGGTAGTCAGAGTCATACAAGAAAGCGGAATGAAAGATAAACAAAACACTAATGCCATAGTGCTGTGATACATGGACAACAGAAGGAAATAAACTTAAACATAAAACTAAGTCATCCTCCGTCTCCCGGGGCCACCTACTCGTGCCTCTGAGGTTTCTTCTGTCCCTATTTATCTGTAAAACAACAACATTTAAACAGTGAGATACAATCTCAGTGAGTTCTACCGAGACCCCCTACCTGCACTCTAGGTTCAATTATGTGATCGTTTGAACGTGACACCGACTGCGCGAACGCTAAGCTGCGATGTATCACATTCTTTTAACTTTTAATATAAGGCCGACTGCGCGAACACTAAGCTGCAGCTAATCTATTATAACTTGGTACGACACCAACTGCGCGAACGCTAAGCTGCGATGAACCGCACTGTACGACACCGACTGCGCGAACGCTAAGCTGCGGCGAACCCCATAACCAATAGTGTTTCCTAACGACACGGAGCCTAGGGTAAGGGTTCATGACTACCCCGCCTAGTATGTCAACATGGGTCGTCACCCAAACTCGATATAATATATATATATATCTACAATCACATGAACTCATAGTTCATTTGTTATCAATAAATCATATCCGCACACGTATGCTAATGTTCGGTTTTTCGAAAGAATCTCGATTTCGAAAGTATTTTATAAAACCCTTTCTAAAACATACCCAAAATCATGGCATTATAAGCCTAATATCATTATAGAAGGGTTAGGAAAGGATTAGGAGAGGATTGGAATCGAAACGGAATCATTTAGGGCACTTTGAAAATTTTGGACAGAACTGGGCGCACGGGTCGTGCCCCTGGACGCACGGGTCGTGCGCCCTGTTTGACATTTTTAAACACTGAACCCGAACCAGGCACACGGTTCGTGCACCCTGGACGCACGGATCGTGCGCATGCGCACGGATCGTGCCCCTAGGACGCACGGGTCGTGCGCCCTGTTAAGCATTTTTAAAAACTGAAACCGAACCAGGCGCACGGGTCGTGCCCCTGGGACGCACGGGTCGTGCGCATTTGACAGCATTGCAAAAATAGCCATTTTCATGAAAATCCGCTTTCCGTTTAATCCGAAACTCGCTCCGATCGATTCCTAACTCGAAAACAGATCATACCAGACAATATACAAGTCCAATCAACACCAAACAATCAAGCAATTTGTAATACCCCAATTTTGTCCGCCTATTTGAAAAATCCCAAAATTTTATCGCTTCGCATATTGTTCTAAATGCGGGTGTATTTGGCACTCTCGTGCAACGGTTTTGTTTGGCGCTCGTTGTTTTCAAGAAAAAAGAATCCAAAAATAAATAATGAAATAATGAATAACGCGAGCGCGCATTTCGTCTCGAGTCGTGAGTAATTGCGTCGGTGCGCGTTTATTTTTACCGTTTTTAGAAAAGTGAGAATAGAATGAAATCGGTTTTAAAAAAAGGTGCGCGCGTGCGTATTCAAATCGCGTACGTGTCCCTAGTCTTAAGGCGAATGCGCGTTTCGTTTCGAGTCGTGTGAGCAAATGCGTCGGTGCGCTTTTAGTTTTACCGTTTTACGCGCGTGCGTATTCTGATCGTGTATGCGTTCCTAGTCTTAGGGTGAACGCGCGTTTCATTTCGAGTCATCGTGTCGGTACGCGTTGTTTTTACCGCTTTTATTGTCATAAAAATAATGATAATAAGTAAATAGTAGAATAAAATCAGCTGTCCCTTTTTTATTGATTTTGTTACAGATACAAACAAAAATAAAAAAAAAAAAGCAGAATAATACCAAAAAAGAGAAGTCAACTCTTTTCTTACAAAAAAATTAATTAAAAAACAAATACAAAAAATAAAGGACAGGGGCGCTGCTGTATGTTGCAGCAGGAACACATTTTTAGAATGGGGCTCAAGCTCCTTTCATCTTGCCCCTTTGCTTTTTCCAGTTTCAGCAAAAACACTGCTGCAGTGGCAGCAACCATGCTCCACCTCCTGCTGCCAACAGCTTGGTCTCCTGGGGGTTTTGTTTCCCTACTCCAACACCACACCTACACCACATCTTCTGCCTATAAATGCAATAAGCAGAAACAGTGTTAGGGAGCATACTGAGAAACAACACAGAAAAGAAATAGTAGCAAACAGAACCATATACACACAGAGAGTAACAGGTACACACAAAATAGAGATAAATCAGGAGAGCAAATAGAAGCCAGAGACTGGAAAGTTTTTTTTAAGTTCAAAAGAGAGAGAAGCTAAGGGGCAGTAGCAGAAAAGAAAAAACAGCAGTAGGAAACTTTTCAAAGGCTGGATAAGAGGTTGGTGTCCATTTGTTTTCTCGCTTTTATTACGTTTCAGTTATAATATGTAGCTACCGACAACTCAGTCCAAAACAACACATGTGTGTTACACAAAAAATAAACCAAATGCAGGCAGAGCAGTTTCAGTGTTGCTGTCTGAAAATAGAATACAAAATTAATGTTACATATAAGAGTTAGCAAAGCATGAATAGTTTAGGCTCTTAAACTAATTTTGTATAGAATATGACGCATATGTAGCAGATTAGTGACAGTGATTAAATATTTTTGTTATCTGTAAATTAGTAATAGGTCAGGATGTGCAAAAACAGTAAGTAAATAACCAAAAGAAAAAAGGGAGGGGGATAAAAAAATCAAATAGCCATGAGCTAAATCAGAAAAGATCAGAAACTAAATAAATAAGATCAGAGGAACAAAAAGCAAACAGGGGGAAAACTCACCTCCGACCACCGTAGACGGCGGTCGGCAGCCCAGGCCCGTCGTGGTTCTGTCGGTGTTCCACTTTCATTCCTCCTCGCCAGCCGTACCATCGCAAACCTCCCCGTCGTGTGCCAGAGCCCCTCGTCGTCCCCTTTTGAACCATAGATGCCGTCGCTGACAGCTCACCGCTGTGAACCGCCAAGCCGTCGCCGTCGTAACCCGGCCGCGAAAACCGTAGCCAAACCGCCAACCCATGTACGATGGCAGAATCACCGAATCACAGTCACCACCACCACTGGGTTCCTCATCCACGAACCGAACCAAACCCTTCGCACCACATCACCGGTCTCCACCCAAAATCACCACCGTCAAATCCTTCGCACCACCGTCCCCGTCCCTTTCGTTTCGGCTCACCACGGTTGTAAGGAGAGAGAGATGAGAGCGATGTAAGAAGAGGGAGGAGAGAAACGGCGTAGGGAAAGAGAGGGAGGCGAGGGGCGAAGCAAGGAGAGAAGAGGATCGGAGCTGGGGGGAGAGAGGGAGTGCGCCGCGTGGAGAAGGGAAGAGTTTAGGTTTGGCTATTTGGGGGAGTAGGGGCGCCGTGGAAGGAGGGATAGGAAATTAGGGTTTCCCTAATTAGGTTTCCCTTTTATAGTACAAGAGCAAGGGCAGTTTGGTCTTTTCCCTTTTTTTTAATTTTTCAGATTGCTATTCGCACCCCCACGGTTTATTTCGCACGCCTCCCCCCAAAGCCCATCAGAAAATAAAAAACGCAGCCCAGCTTACAAAAACAAGCTGGGCTCACTATCTGCACCCCCTTTTTATAACACAGCCCTCCTGCCACTTACACCCCCCATTTTACTACTGCACCTCCCTGTTTCTTTTTTTTTTTTGAATTTTGTTTCTTTTCCCCTAAATAAACTTATTTATTTTCTTTTTTTCACAAACCTTTTTTTCCCAACGATGGATAAATGTTTCCCCGAACGAAAATTAATCCAATTGCAAATTCCTTCCATCACGACGTTCTCTCCAATTAAAACCAACGAAGACACTTTTCAAA